>LR738710.1:437022043-437035190 GCA_902687465.1 Secale cereale | reverse complement strand
TATATATATAGGACTCAAAACATTTTGTGTGTGTGCCTAGACTCAACCGACAGCGGTTCGATCAATCAGGGGGCTCCTAGTTCGGAGAAGGATCTGAATACCAACTTGTAATGCCCAGTATGCGACTATGTCGCCCACGTGTCGAGGCACGACTTAAAGACATAAGCGCATACTAGAATGATATCAAGTATGGTATCTTTGCACATCTCATGTAAAATTCAGGGATGAAATTATAAAAGATAGTTGGCTTACACTCGCCACGTCACACAATGAATACAAATAGCATACATCATCCAAAGAACACAGGGTCCGACTACGGACGAAATCCAAACGAGAAAGATACCATAAACACAAGGCCTGATCGACCCTAGTAGGAACCACTACTGATCGTCCAGATACGAAACATAGTAACGTCCACGCTCTTCATCGAACTCCCAGTGAAGTTCTGAACCATATCCTGCACTGTTCTCAGCGGTACCTGCATCTGGTGTGTGTTGAATCTGTGAGCCACGAGGACTCAGCAATCCCGTTCTCGGGTATCAAAACTACCAAAGCCTTAGGTGAGCAAAGGCTATAAAAGGTCTGCAACAAGCATTAAGCATCTAGCTTACGAGTTTAGAGCGAGAAGAGAACAAGTGCAAACGGTCGCCAAGTTCATCAAGAAGTGATCCTAGCTACTCACGATCAAACATAACCCCACCGTGTTCACTTCCCAAAGCCCTTCGGAAAGAGACCGTCACGGTTACTCACACAGGTAGTGTATTCTTATGAATATGGTGTCAAGTTGTGTACAACCGGATATTAACAAATTCCCATCTGCCACATAACCGCGGGCACGGCTTTCAAAAGTTCAAAACCCTGCAGGGGTGTCCCAACTTAGCCCATCACAAGCTCATGATCTGCGGAGTCGCAACTCCATGTTGGGAAGACCCGGGTATTCTCGGAATCCCGTGCTCAAGATATTTCAACAAAGGTAAAACTAATCCAGCAAGACCTCCCGGCGTGCCGACACCCTGATAGTAGCCGCGCGTATCTCGTGTCAGGCCACGACTTGATGGGCGATTCTACGGGAGCCAAACCTCGAGTTTCCCCGTGGTGGCCCCGCATAACCCCCGTTTGGGACCAACACCATCAGCTCTGGCCCCCCTGTTATGTAGAATTCAGAACCCGGGGACGCGACCCCCTATGCAATTTAATTAATTTAATTAAGTTCTTTTATGAGGCAAATTAAAACCAATGTTAGGCCTTGCTGGAAAAGCTTTATGCAGTGCGAATTATCGAGGGGGGCCATAAACCCCAACCATGTTAGGAACGCAAAATCAAGGAACATAACACCAGTTTATCGGGTCCTAAGGTGGCATGAGTGGAACAAAACACCAAGCAGAAGGCCAAGCCTTCCACCCATTGCCAATATATAGGTGCATTAGTTTAAATAGATATATATATTGTGTTATCCCAATAAAACGAATCCAAGCGTGGAGCAATCTTCAAACTTCACCTGCAACTAACAACGCTATAAGAGGGGCTGAGCAAAAGCGTACTTAGCCAAACAACGGTTTGCTAGGAAGGCGGTTAGAGTGTTTCATGGCAACAATAGGAGGCTGACAAACAGGAATAGGCATCGAGCCATAGCTAAAGAGCGAGACAACTAGCATAGGCAAAGATAGAGGTGATATAGGGTAATGGTCACTTGCTTGGGATTCTGCAAGGAAGAAGAACGAGTCCAAGAAGTAGTCGAACAAATCCTCACAACTCCGGACGAAACCGAAGCTAACGAGAGAAGCATACTGGAAAGAAGCAAACAACACGGTAAACACACAATCATAAACATGGCATATGATGCACGTCCGGTTTAAATATGCATGGCATGGCAAAGTGCACAAACAATACTACAAGTTAAGCGGAGCTCAATATGCAACGAGTTGCATATTGACGAAACACCACATTTTATTTATTTAGTTGACTCTCGTTTATTTACAAGACAAGATTAAATGTTTTTATTAAACATGGCAAGAGGTGAAGCATGAGCAAAACTACACTATCTAGTCATTTTAAATGAGGCCGGAAATAACAACAACAATTCCGGAAAATCCCCAAGACCAAATTAGCAATTATTAAAGCAACAACAATTTAAACATTTAAAGGTTGTTATCATGATGCGGATGACATATTCAAGTTTTATGCAATTTTATTAAAAGTTAACATGAACAAGTTAGGAAGCATTTGTCATCGTGATGGAAAGAGAAGGTGCCATGGTGACGAATCCGAAAATGATGCTACGGCAACATATCGGTTCCGGTAACTCGTTGGGAGACCGGTGCAAAATAAGTATGACGAGAGCGTGTCATGCAAGAAGGTGGGGTGCTCCCGGTTGCCGTGTTCCCACAGTTGGCGACAAAAGAGGGACACAACAAACACAGTGCAACAAGTGCAACATCTCATCCAACAAGCATTCGTTCACGGGCGTCGTCTCGGGGTATACCTTCGAAGCGAGCATTTTCGAAGGGGTTCGAGATTGTCGAGGGAAGTAGTGGTTCACGTTCGTAGTCGTACACGTCGACGGTAGTCGTACTCATCTCGTCGTGGAAGTAGTGGTACTCGGCGACGGTAGTGGTACACGGTTCGAGTTCGTTCGGGTCTTCGGTAGAGGAACTTGACGTCCACGGGTCGACGATAGTGGAACTTGGCGTTATTCAACCCGAGTCTTCGGTGATGGTAGTTGTACACGTGGCATCGGGGAACTTGTCGGTCCGGTCTTGGTGTAGATGTACATGACAAACGTAGTGGTACTAGGCGTAGGCTGTCGTGGTACACATTCCGTAGACGAACTTGGCGTAACCGAGGGCTCCGGGCGTCGTGGTACTTGGCGTCTCCGAACTTGCCGGTCTCGTTTTTGCGAAGGTAGTTGTACATGTCGGTGGTAGTGTAACTTGACGGGTCCGATCTCTTCGAGGGTCGTCGTGGTACTTGCAGGCCTTGGCGATTCCATGTAGTCGTGCACGGGAGGTGGTTGTCTTTGCATCCCACGATAGCAACATTGCAACGGATGGTCTCGGTCACGGCCATGTCACCTTCCGTCGAGGCCGAAGTGGAGGCCTCGCGCGGTCGATGTTGGAACATGGCGGCAGGGCGTAGACAGGCTAAAGGCGCTCGGGATCAAGCACCTCTCGATCCAGAGCATGGTTGCAACGCGAGACGGAAGGACATGGCGCGGTTGAGGACGACGGGTTGACGGAGGCAGAGCAGCGGCAGCAGCAGGACTTGGTGCGCTGGTGGCCGTGGAGGCGCGGAGGAGGCCGGAGGTGGCTTGGCGGACGTGGTGTAGCTTGAGGTGGCGCTCGGGGAGGCGCAGTGCAGGACGACGTGAGGTCGCAGGGGCGGCAGGAGACGGAGACAAGGACGAGGCCGACGGGTCCCGGTCGCCGGCTCGAAGCAGAGGTGGGGACGAGGCGCTGGACGACGAGGAGGCCTACCGGGGCGCACGAGAGGCCCGACGAGGTGGCGCTCATGTTCGTGCTCGCGAGGTTGCAATCGGAGGAGGAGGCACGGGCGCTGACGGTGGCCGCCATGGCGCTGGCAGGCGAGGCGCAGGCCTCCGATGACGGCCTGGCTGGAGGCCCAACTAGGCTGACTGCGGCTGGGCCTGGGGCTCCTCTTCTCATCTTTCTTCTATTTTCTTATTTTCTTTAGCAGAAAACAATTAAAGAGAAGAAAAAGAAGAGGGGGTTTAGGGAAAGAATTTGGGGGAGGAGGTTAATTTTCCTAGACTCATAAAAATGAGCTTGATCCAGGGAAAATATAAGTGGGCGTGAAAGAATGTTTGAATTCAAACTCATTTGAATTGAATTCAAATGCTTTGAACTAGGACAAGGTTTTAGAAGAGTTTGAAATTGTTGAGAATCTCGGTGGAGCTTGGAAAAGTGATCAAACTAATTGTGGGCAAAGCCTGAGACCAAGAAGTGAGATTACAAGGCATGGAGAATATTATGCAAGTGTGTTATGGTTAATTCCAAAAGAATGGAATATTTATTATAATAGCTCCCTAATAATATTGAGAGACTTTTGATATGTTATAAAGAGAAGTCACTCTTCCCTCGATTTAAATGGATCGAAGATCCACACCATTTATTTAGTTGAGATGCAAAAGATTAATGACATGATGGCATGATGACATGATGCAATGCAAAATAAATAGAGCAAGCACAAATGAAACACACGGTGAAATCCGGAACATCTGCAAGTCTTCTGGAGCGTCGGTCTTGGGGTGTCACATCTATTTAGTCAGTGCCGAGCTGGTCCTTTCAGCTTGAGGGGTAGATATTTAATGACGTGGAGATCATCTCCTCAATCCATGTGGATGTGAAGAATGAAGTCCTCTATCCAGACGGCAGGATCGGTCGTTCCATCGTACGCCTCGATGTTCATGGGTTTAACCCCTACTGGAAAATCGTGATCCAGCACCTCATCGGTGAAGCACAGAGGGTGTGCGGCTCCTCTGTATTTGCCTATATCATGGCGTATGTGTAACATCCCAAATTTTCAATTTGGAATGTTATACATAGGTCATCTTGAATATCATATTTTATTTGTATTCGTGTGTTGCGGTCCTCGAAACTCTAAAGCAACTCAAGGACCCACGGAGAGAGTTGGAGATTTTACCGTTTTCATATTTGAGTTTTCTCAAATATCGGTACGAGGATCACTTTGGTTTTAATTGTTTTTCTCTCTGAAAATATTTCATAATAAAATATGTGAGCGGAGATAATATGACTTCTACAAAACAAAAGAAATATTGGAGAAAAATATATTAAAATCAACTTTCGTATTTTATTCGGATTTATTTGAAATTGCATTTGCACAGGAAAAATACATGTTTTTCAAATTGCATTTAGGTCTGAGGAATTTTTTCACTTTGTCCTAAATATTATTAGAGGACGACGAAAATTTATTTCAGAATTTTTCGAGTGCGTTTAGTATTTTTTTTTGCCCGTTTTGCTGCGTTTGGACTGTTTACAAAAAAAAGTGCACCGCCTTACCGGGTCGTGACCGACCTGGACTCCGCCCCGGCCGGTTTTATAATCCGCCACACCCCCCCCCCCCTCAGCCCACCGCCGTAGCCCAGCCCGCCGCGTCAAAACCCTAGCCCCGCCGCCTCGTAAACCGCACCGCCGCCGCCGCTGCCGACCGCCGCCGGAGTTCGCCGGAATCTCGCCGGAGTTGCCGCGTCTTTTTTTTCGTTCGTTTTTTGGTAAACCCTAGATCTAAACCCGGTTTTTTTATTAGATCGGTTTTTCCCCGGTTTTTCCGTTGTGATCTAATTAGCGAACATTCGTTCGTTTAGATCTGTTAACGATCGTTTTCGTACGTTAGTTTCTTTTAGCGAACGTTCGTTCGTTAGCCCGTTCGTCAGTTTTTCTTTTTCAAGGTTTTTCCGCGATTATTTTCGATCACGATTTCTCCCCTTATCTTCGTTTTAGTATAACTTTTCGCTCGTAAGTCGGAATCAGGCGATTCAAGCGCCTAGATCTTCGTCTCGAAGCCCTCTTTTTGTTTAACCAACTTGAACAAGGTTTTGAAACTGTGAAAATTTGACTTTCGTTCAATCTAGTAAACGGATCTTGTTTCTTTCGTAGATTGAGTTATGTTGCTCCGTTTGATTTGATTCTTTTTGCAAACCGGAGTTCTTCAGTTGAACTTTCTGGTTAGGTCTTCTTATTTGAGTTTTACCCGTGCATCTTTGCTTGGTTGCTTATGTATGCTATTGTTTTTTGCGATAGAATTCCCGGAGTGCGAAGCGTGCTACTACGAGTCCCTAGGTATTGCGAATCGTCAGCAAGGCAAGTAACACTTTGATCATACCCTTTATTACCCAGTTTTTATGCATTAGATCAAGCCCTCGCACATTGCATGAGTAGGATCTCTTAACTTGTGGGACTGAGAAGTAGTTTGTGGTAGAACCTATTACCTGCCTTATTTTTTAACCCCCTGGGAGTTACTTCTACGTTATGCTTAGGTTGACATGCTATGCTCGTAGACGTGGATTGGGTTTAAGTGTATCCATGACAGATGTGAGATTGTTAATTAATGGTTCAACTTAAGGTGGCTACTTTAATACACATCTGGGTGGATTGGTTGTAGGGCACCTGGAGAATCCAGTGTTGTCCTAGGAAATCCCGGAATTCCGTGTGATTTTTCCTATGGAATGCCACCCAGGCTCAAAGGGATCATAAGACTATTCAAGCTAGAAGCGTCCGTGTGCAGCCACAATGCCATTATGGGCTCTGGCATAGTTGAGTATGTTGTGTGAGCTCTTTCAGTGGTGGACTAGCAGATGTAGGGGAAAGTAGGTGTACGGGTCCACCCGGGGTAAAGAGTAAATGCTTCTGAAAGATTTTTTCTCGGTCATCCGTTTCTCAAACACCATGCAGTGCGAGAAATCCAATGGAGGAGATCGAGTCCTGTGGGGAAAAGTGCGTAAACCTCTGTAGAGTGTACAAACTAATCATGATTAGCCGTGTCCCCGGTTATGGACATCTTGAGTATCTGGTACTTGAATTATTGGTTGATCTCATCACTCTAAAGCTAATTTTGTGGGTTGATAATGACTACTTTAATTGGGATTGAGATGGAGGAACCTTCTCAATGATGTTTCAGCTACCATGATAGTTAAAAATAAAAATTATTCTTTTTGTGTAGGGAAAAATTGGCTTTATGCAAAAACTTTAACCTTAGAGCCTCCACCAGCCATATTTGCATGTAGTGTTAGCCTTTATTCTGTTACTTGCTCTACTGGGTTGTCTTACCAGCATATTCCATGTGCTCACTCATTTCGGGCTGCAACATGTCATGTTGCAAACTTTTCAGAAGAAGGGTAAGGTGCGCTAGGTCGTTTGTCATGCACTCAGCTATGTCGTTGGAGTTGATGGACTCACTTATCTTCCAAGCCTTCCGCTGTTATCGTGTTAGATGGCCTTATGCCATATTATTTTGTAATAAGAACTCTCTTGAGACATTCGATGTAATAAGTGTGTGATTACCACTTTGTTATAAATCCTTCAAGTACTGTGTGTGTGAGCATTACTGATCCAGGGATAACACAGAGCACATAGACTTTGGTCCATTCGGATCGTGGTCGCTACAAGGTATCAGAGCACATGTTGAATGTAGGACACGACCACTAAGATAAACCTTAGGTCACTCTTCTCTTCTCATTTCTGACTCCTCTCCATTTTCTACTCTTTAGGATGGTGGACCCAAGGAACAAGTTCACTCAACGGGATGAAGACACACCTTTTGGACGACACTTGAAGGAAGTCACTAGGTACCTGAACATCGGAAAACCAAGCTTCACCGGGACCTACACCGCCACCTTACCAGAAGAGGAGCGATGGATTATTCACGTTCAAATTCCCGGGAGGACTTTCATGCCAGTCACGGAGCCCATAGAGTTTTCCTTTGATGCACCAACATGGAGCCTAGGTAAGAGTATGGCAGCCCACATTGCCATGGGACGTATTGGAGAAGTCTACAAGCAGGAGCTGAAGGACACTATCTACAAGATATGTGGACGCCGAGATGAGCAATGGGATATGATCAGCACCCGGAAGGACAGGTCCATTGCAGCTTTCATCCAGGAGTTAAACCAGCACATTCGTCGATAGGAGTACCCGATGTGCGCAAGCATGATAGATTTGAAGAAGGCGTTAACCAGGAACTCGGAGCTAGAAGAGGAACTCAAGTCTACACGTGACGGATACGAGGAGGAAATGACAATACTTGTGGAGAAGAATGATGACCTGACAAGGAAGCTAGGAGTATTCATGGGAGATCCCGCCCTAGGAGGAGAAGAAGAAGACGAACCCCAGGAGATTCGTTCTGAGGACTACATCATCATCGACGACACCGACTCAGACCCCGATGATAGTGATGATGACTATGAATATGAAGCTAGAGCAGATATCATGGAATCTTCCGCCGATCAAAATTTCTAGATTGACCACCCTATGACTAGTAGTTTTTCCCCATAAAGTAGAATTTAGAGCACTTTTGTAACGTGGGTTAGATCTTTTGTATGCCCTTTGCTTGAAATTGATTGGTGTGACATGATTGTGTTTATCTCATGTGCATATGGGTAGTGAATTTTCCCCTATACCTCATTTCTATTCTAATCTCTTCCCTCTAAACCCATCAGATGCCTCCGAGACGTGAGCCCGGATTTCAGTTTCCCCCTGAGCTCACTTAGTTGATCCAGCAGCAGAACACTTTGATGCAACTTCTTGTCCAGAACAATCAGAACAACAATAACAACCCTCCACCACCACCACCAGTGGACAACCTAGCCCGTTTTCTAAGGTTGCAGTCGCTAGTGTTTTCTAGTAGCATTGAGCCAATAGTTGTTGATGACTAGCAACACAAGATTGGAAGGGAGTTGACCACCGCGAATTGCACAGATGCTGAGAAGGTGCGTTTTGCCGCACATCAATTGGATGGACCAGCAGCAGCATGGTGGGAGAATTACACAGCCACTTTTCCTATAGCCAATGTCATTTGGGATCAGTTTCAGCAAGCTTTTCGCACCGCCCATTTCTCAACTGGAGCCATGAGCATGAAGAAGCGTGAGTTTCGCAACTTGCGCCAAGGAAATCGTACTGTGGCTCAGTACGTAGATGAGTTTAGTACACTATCTCGCTATGCCCCTGACGATGTGGCCACAAATGTCGTGGAGCAGGAGAAGTTTATGGAAGGGTTGAATGATGAGATGAGCATACAGTTGTTGGTGGCAACCTTCAACAACTACCGGGAGTTGGTAGACAAGGCTCTTATGATTGAAGGGAAGCAGCAGCAGATTGAGAGCCGCAAGAGGAAGTGTGGACAAGGAAAGAATAATTCTGGAGCCCAGCAGAAGCTCGTTTCACCCCGAACTCGGGAGGATACACCCATAACCATGGAAGCCACACCCATAATGGAGGGAGTTCTCATAACCACAATGGCTCCAAGAACGGAAATGGGAACGGAGCAAGCAATAATCAGAACTGCTCTACTCCATCCACACCCGCCATGAAGGATTTAGGTCACATTACCTGTTTCAAGTGAGGGAAGAATGGACACTACACCACGGAGTGCCCTGAAGCGAAGAATGGGAACGACAATGGAAGCGCTGGGAAGAAGCCCAACCCTTTCAACAGGGGACAAGTTAACCACGTGAACGTGGAGGAGGTTGAAGAGCAACCTGATGTTGTTGTCAGTAAGTTTTTGGTTAAGTCATTTACCGCAATAGTTCTTTTTGATACTGGTGCATCGTATTCATACATTTCAAGGGGATTCGTGGATAGATATAAGTTTCCCACCAAAGTACGTATGACCCCTATGTTAGTAAGCTCACCAGGAGCTGAGTATATGGCAAATCAAGGATGTTTTCAGATGCCATTGACCATTAGGCTCCATGTTTTCCCCTCAGACCTGATAGTTTTGCAGTCACAAGGATTGGATGTGATACTAGGTATGGATTGGCTATCGATGTATGGAGGGAACATCGATTGTGCCAGTAAGTCGACTTTACTTACCACCCCGGAGGGAAAAAGGATCAAGTATGTATCTAGGCATGCGCCTAGGAGGACACAAGTAAATTCTCTCTCGGGAGTTGTTCGGGAGGAAGTGCCTGTAGTAAAGGATTACCCGGATGTATTTCCAGAGGAGCTACCAGGCATGCCACCAGATAGGGACATTGAGTTTTTGATAGAACTATTACCAGGTACTGGACCAATATCAAAGAGACCGTACCGGATGCCAGCGAATGATCTGGAGGAGATCAAGAAGCAGATTAAGGAGTTATTGGAGAAAGGATTCATTCACGGAAGTTCATCACCGTGGGGAGCCCCAGTGCTCTTGGTCAAGAAGAAGGATGGATCTTTAAGAATGGTCGTTGATTATCGAGCACTGAACGAAGTGACGATTATGAATAAGTACCCATTGCTGAAGATCAATGATTTGTTCGACCAACTTCAATGAGCTAAAGTATTCTCCAAGATCGATCTACGATCAGGATACCACCAGTTGAAGATCCGATAGAAGGATATACCTAAGACAGCCTTCATCACAAGGTATGGGCTATATGAGTATACGGTTATGTCATTTGGATTGACTAACGCCCCTGCCTATTTCATGAGTATGATGAACAAGGTTTTCATGGAACTATTGGATAAGTTTGTCGTGGTAATCATTGATGATATCTTGGTGTATACAAAGAACGAAGAGGAACATGAGGAGCATTTGCGGTTGGTTCTTGAGAAGCTCAGAGAACACCAGTTATATGCCAAGTTCAGCAAATGTGAGTTTTGGTTGAAGGAAGTTGGATTCTTAGGACATGTTATATCAGGAGAAGGTATAGCAATGGATCCTATCAATGTGCAGGCACTCACTGAGTGGTTAGCACCCACCTCAGTTGGAGAAATCCGCAGTTTTCTTGGACTCACGGGATATTACCGAAGATTCATAGAGAATTTCTCCAAGATAGCAAAGGCTATGACGGCATTGTTGAAGAAGGACACCAAGTTTTATTGGGCCGAAGAGTGCGAAGAAAGTTTCCAGGAGTTGAAGAAACGTTTAACGACAGCCCCAGTGCTGATCTTGCCAGATATACGCAAGGATTTCCATGTGTCTTGCGACGCTTCTCGCCTAGGACTTGGAGGAGTACTCATGCAGGACGAAAGAGTTGTTTCTTATGCATCTCATCAACTTCGACCGCACGAGTTGAATTATGCTACACATGATTTGGAGCTAGCAGCGGTAGTGCATGCGCTCAAAACCTGGAGACATTTCCTTATTGGGAATCGTTGTGATGTGTACACGAATCATAAGAGTTTGAAGTACATTTTCACTTAGAAGGAACTGAACCTCAGACAAAGGAGATGGTTGGAGCTCATAAACGATTATGATCTGAAGTTGCACTATCACCCAAGTAAGGCCATTGTCGTTGCAGACGCTTTGAGCCGGAAAAGTTATGCCAATACCTTAGTAAATGGAGGATTGCCAAAGGAGTTAGCAGAAGATCTCAGGGAGCTTCGTTTGGAGATAGTTCCTAGAGGTTCTGTTGCAGCCTTGGAGGTTCAGTCAACATTATTGGGAAAGATACGAGAAGCTCAGAAAGATGACAAAGAAATTGCAGAAATAAAGGAGAAGATGAGTGAAGGAAAAGTCAAGGGTTTTCATGAGGACGAAGACGACACCTTGTGGTTTGAGGACCGCATCTATGTGCCCAACAACGCCGAGATCAGGAAATTGATACTACAGGAAGCACATGATTCGCCATACTCAATACACCCCGGAAACACTAAGATGTATTTGGATTTGAAAGAACGTTTCTGGTGGACGGGAATGAAGAAGGACATTGCCGAGTATGTAGCCGTATGTGATGTATGCCACAGAGTAAAGGCAGAACATCAGAAGCCAGTAGGATTACTGCAGCCTATGCCGATACCCGAATGGAAGTGGGATAAGCTCGGCATGGATTTTATCACCGGATTACCCAGGACCCGATCGGGATATGACTCAATCTGAGTAGTAGTGGATCGCTTGACGAAAGTAGCCCACTATATCCCTTTGAAAACCACGTATACCAGTGCGAAGTTGGCCAAGATATACATGATCAGGATCGTATGTCTGAACGGAGTTCCGAGGACCATCGTATCAGATAGAGGAACACAGTTTACATCAAAGTTTTGGCATCAGTTGCACCAGACTTTGGGAACCAGGCTAGAGTTCAGTACAACCTTTCATCCGCAGACTGATGGACAGACCGAGAGAGTCAATCAAATCCTGGAGAACATGTTAAGAGCTTGCGCGCTAGATTATGGATCTAGTTGGGATGACAACCTGCCCTACGCGGAGTTTTTGTACAACAACAATTACCAGGCCAGTTTGAAGATGGCACCGTTCGAAGCATTGTACGGGAGGAGATGCCGAACGCCATTGATGTGGGATGAAGTCGGAGAATGTCAGTTATTTGGACCAGATCTGATCAAAGAGTCAGAAGAGAAGGTTAAACTGATTAGAGATAGATTGAAGGTAGCTCAGTCCAGGCAGATGAGTTATGCAGACTCGAAGCGCCAGGAAGTAGTCTATGAAATCGGAGACAGAACGTACCTGAGAGTGTCACCTCTGCGAGGAGTTAAACGATTTGGAGTTGAGGGAAAGTTAGCCCCAAAATTTGTAGGATCATACCAAGTATTGGAACGCATGGGAGAGGTTGCCTACAAGCTAGAGTTACCCGAAGGATTGTCAGGAGTTCATGACGTGTTTCACGTTTCCCAGCTTAAGAAGTGCCATGCTGAGATGGCCAATATTCCTCTGAGAGACACAGTGCCCCTAGAAGCAATTCAGCTGGATAGTGATCTAACTTACGAGGAGAAACCTGTCAAGATTCTCGAGTTTGCAAGAAGAGTCACCCGCAACAAGGTTATCAAGTTTTGCAAAGTTCAGTGGAGTCACCATACCGAAGATGGAGCCACCTGGGAACGAGAGGATGATCTACGAAAGGACCACCCACACCTATTTTCTAGCAACCCGAATCTCGAGGGCGAGATTCATCTTAAGGGGGGTTGTTTGTAACATCCCAGATTTTCAATTTGGAATATTATACATAGGTCATCTTGCATATCATATTTTATTTGCATTCGTGTGTTGCGATCCTCGAAATTCCAAAGCAACTCAAGGACCCACGGAGAGAGTTGAGAATTTTACCGTTTTCATATTAGAGTTTTCTCAAATATCGGTACGAGGATCACTTTAGTTTTAATTGTTTTTCTCTCTGAAAATATTTCATAATAAAATATATGGGCGGAGATAATATGACTTCTCCAAAACAAAAGAAATATTGGAGGAAAAATATTAAAATCAACTTTGGTATTTTATTCGGATTTATTTGCAATTTTATTTGCATAGACAAATACGCGTTTTTCAAATTGCATTCAGGTCTGGGAAAAATGTTCACTTTGTCCTAAATATTATTAGAGGATGGCAAAAATTTATTTCGGAATTTTTCGAGTCCGTTTAGTATTTTTTTCGCCTGTTTTGCTGCGTCAGGACTCTTTATAAAATAAAAAAAGTGCACCGCCTTTATAAGCCGCCACACCCCCCCCCCCAGCCCACC
>LR738710.1:437002490-437021971 GCA_902687465.1 Secale cereale | reverse complement strand
ACCGCCGCAGCCCAGCCCGTCGCGCCGAAACCCTAGCCCGCCCGCCTCATAAACCGCGCCGCCGCCGCTGCCGCTGCCCGCCGCGCCGCCGCCGGAGTTCGCCGGAATCTCGCCGGAATTGCCGTGTCTTTTTTCGTTCATTTTTTAGGTAAACCCTAGATCTAAACCCGTTTTTTTTATTAGATCGGTTTTTCCCCGGTTTTGCCGTTCGGATCTAATTAGCGAACGTTCATTCGTTTAGATTTGTTAACGAACGTTTTCGTTCGTTAGTTTCTTTTAGCGAACGTTCGTTCATTAGCCTGTTCGTCAGATTTTCTTTTGCAGGGGTTTTCCGTGATTATTTTCGATCGTGATTTGTGCCCTCATCTTGGTTTTAGTATAACTTTTCGCTCGTAAGTCGGAATCAGGCGATTCAAGCGCCTAGATCTTCGTCTCAAATTCCTCTTTCTGTTTAACCAACTTGAACAAGGTTTTGATACTGTAAAGTTTGACTTTAGTTCAATCTAGTAAACGGATCTTGTTTCTTTCGTAGTTTGAGTTTCGTTGCTCCGTTTGATTTGATTCTTTTTGCAAACCAGAGTTCTTCAGTTGAACTTTCTGGTTAGATCTTCTTATTTGAGTTTTAACCGTGCATCTTTGCTTGGTTGCTTATGTATGATATTGTTTGTTTGCGATAGAATTCCCGGAGTGCGAAGCGTGCTACTACGAGTCCCTAGGTTTTGCGAATCGTCAGCCAGGCAAGTAAAACTTTGATAATACACTTTATTACCCAAATTTTATGCATTAGATCAAGCCCTCACACATTGCATGAGTAGAATCTCTTAACTTGTGGGACTGAGAAGTAGATTGTGGTAGAACCTATTACCTGCCTTATTTTTCAAACCCCTGGGAGTTACTTCTATGTTATGCTTAGGTTGACATGCTATGCTCATAGACGTGGATTGGGTTTGAGTGTATCCATGACAGAAGTGAGATTGTTAATTAATGGTTCAACTTAAGGTGGCTACTTTAATACACATCTGGGTGGATTGGTTGCAGGGCACCTGGAGAATCCACTGTTGTCCTAGGAAATCCCGGGGTTCCGTGTGATTTTTCCTATGGAATGCCACCCTGGCTCAAAGGGATCATAAGATTATTCATGCTAGAAACTTCCGTGTGCAGCCGCAATGCCATTATGGGTTCTGGCATAGTTGAGTATGTTGTGTGAGCTCTTTCAGTGGTGGACTAGCAGATGTAGGGGAAAGTAGGTGTACGGGTCCACCCGGGGTAAAGAGTAAATACTTCTGAAAGACTGTGTCTCGGTCATCCATTTCTCAAACACCATGCAGTGCGAGAAATCCAACGGAGGAGATCGAGTCTTGTGGGGAAAAGTGCGCAAACCTCTGCAGAGTGTACAAACTAATCATGATTAGACGTGTCCCCGGTTATGGACATCTTGAGTATCTGGTACTTGAATTATTGGTTGATCTCATCACTCTAAAGCTAATTTTGTGGGTTGATAATGACTACTTTAATTGGGATTGAGTTGGAGGAACCTTCTCACTGATGTTTCAACTACCATGATAGTTAAAAATAAAAATTATTCCTTTGTTGTAGGGGAAAATTAGCTTTATGCAAAAACTTTAACCTTAGAGCCTTCACCGGCCATATTTGCATGTAGTGTTAGCCTTTATTTTGTTACTTCCTCTAGTGTGTTATCTTGCCAGCATATTCCATGTGCTGACCAGTTTCGGGCTGCAACATGTCATGTTGCAGACTTTTCAGAAGAAGAGTAAGGTGTGCTAGGTCGTTTGTCATGCACTCAGCTATGCCGTTGGAGTTGATGGGCTCACTTATCTTCCAAGCCTTCCGCTGTTATCGTGTTAGATGGCCTGATGCCATATTATTTTGTAATAATAACTCTCTTGAGACATTCGATGTAATAAGTGTGTGATTGCCAATCTGTTATAAATCCTTCACGTATTGTGTGTGTCAGCATTACTGATCCAGGAATGACACAGAGCACAGAGACTTCGGTCCATTCGGATCATGGTCGCTACAGTATGTCCGATGGTTGTGATGTTCGTATTGACCCCGAACTAGTATATGACCGGCGCGACTGGCTTGATAGCCGCCGTCCCGTGCGGGAGCTCGGTCCCTAGGTCTGTAAATAGACCTAGTCTTGCTAGCTTTTTTGTTCAGGTCCTCACGCAGATCGTGTTTTCGGACTTGAGCCGCATCCTCCTTTCCTTTACCGGGTGCGGGTGCGGGCTTGTTTACGCCATTGCTAGCCACTTTGTCCCGTCCATGAGGTGGTCGGTCTGGTTCATCGGCGGTATTATTCTTTGGCGGTATAGGCGCAGCGGCCTCGTCGTCGAATTCGGGCAGCAGTTTACGCTTAGGATAGCCTTTGGTTTGGCCATTATAGCCATGTTTTTGCTCAGCATCTAGTACTTCGTTCCATCTATCGTTGAGTGTGTCCTGTGCGGCTCGAAGCCGTCTCTGCTGCTTTTTCAGGCTCCTTGCGGTGGCAATAAGCCTCCGATGGAAGCGCTTTTGTTCTGAGGGTTCTTCTGGGATGATGTATTCGTCGTCGCCCAGGCTAACTTCTTCTTCGGAGACATGTTCGTAATTACTGTCTTCGGCATCGCTGTCATCGGACAGTAGCTTCGGACTCCGTTCGCCGTCCTCTCGCTCCTCCTGCTCCATCGCTGGATCTGCGGGGTCTTCGCCTTGTTTCGAAATATCACCATCGTTAGTGACGGTGTTACTATCCTTTCCTTTATGGGATTTGGTTCGGCGCCTTGGACGCCAACGTTTGGGAGGTTCTTTGACAGGCTTGTCCACTAAGGGATCATTTTCGTCGTCGCCCTCCTTCTCCTTAGGTGTATCCACCATGTACACGTCGTATGAAGACGTAGCTGTCCACCGCCTGGTTACAGGCCGGCATTGATCTGGATCTGCTTCGGCTTCGAGGTCCATCCCTTCGAAGTCTTCGGAAGCGTAGTCAAGTAGATCGGTTAGATCTTCAACCGTGGCTACCAAGTGGGTGGTGAGTAAAATTCTCCATCAGCCTCCAGTTCGAACCAGATACAATTCGGTTGTATGTCCCCATCTAAGGAGAGGGATCTTAACGATTTTAACATGTCGCCAAAGGGCGAGTGCTGGAAGATATCTAAATCACTGAATTCGGCGATTGACGAATGGCCGAGTTTGAAGGGCGCGAATGATTCGGAATCTGAGGTCGGAGTTGAGTCCAGGGTTCCGGTAATACAGACCCTACTCATAGTTGGGTCCATGTGCGGCTCCAACGCCGTAGAGTCTGCGTCTTCCATGGCGGGGTTGAGTTTCCCGTCCTCGGGCGACGCAATCTGTTCCGGATCTAGGGCCAGAACTGTTGCAGGTGCTATTTCCTGATCCGATGACAGGGCTAGATCGTGTTCATCGTGATGACTGAGAGAGGTTGTCGCGGGCTCGAATTCGTCGAAGACCTAGTCTCCGCGGATATCAGCAATGTAGTTTAAGCTTCCGAATCTGACTTGACTGCAAGGGTTGTAGCTCTCAATCTGCTCGAGATGGCCTTCAGTGTTGGCGCGAAGCGCGAAGCCACCGAACACGAAGAAATGTTCGGGAGGGAAGATTCCCTCGGTGTTGCCGTCGTTGTTGATGACGCGATCCATCAGTCCTTCGGTCGATGACATAGTGGAACTCTCAATGAAAGCACCAATGTCGGTGTCAAAACCGGCGGATCTCGGGTCGGGGGTGCCGAACTATGCGTCTGAGGATTGATGGTAACAGGAGGCTCGGGACACGATGTTTACCCACGTTCAGGCCCCCTCGATCGAGGTAAAACCCTACTTCCTGCTATATTCATATGGATGAATGTGAATACAAGAGTTGATCTACCTCGAGACCGTATTGGCTAAACCATAGAGTCTGGCCTATGAGGATTTGTGTTTCTCTATTAGCCTCTACGGACTAAAACCTCCGGTTTATATATGCACCGGAGGGGCCTAGGGTTTGTACATAACCATCTTGCAGAGGAAGGAAATATTACACCCGAACCTAAAACTTGCCATTATACAAATACAGGAGTCCTATCCGGATACGAGAGACGATCTTCAACAATGATATTCATGACCCACCAGTCCGGCCCACCACAAGCTATCCGGCCACATGAGGACCCCTCAATCCAGGACTCCCTCAATAGGGAATGACTTTCATTCTCTCTCTATCTTTTGTTGTTGTCGGACTTTGAGTCTTACTCAACTTCACTCCTTGCAACACAGGCAAGAACTCTTTCTTTGACTGTTCCATTTTGAACTACTTCAAAAAACTTGTCAAGGTATGTACTCATTGAAAAAACATATCAAGCGTCTTGATCTATCTCTATAGATCTTGATGCTCAATATGTAAGCAACTTCATCGAGTTCTTTCTTTGAAAAACTCCTTTCGAACACTCCTTTATGCTTTCCAGAAAATTCTACATCATTTCTGATCGACAATATGTCATTCAAATATACTTATCAGAAAGGCTGTAGTGCTCCCACTCACTTTCTTGTAAATACAGGCTTCACCGCAAGTCTGTATAAAACTATATGCTTTGATCACCTTATCAAAGCGTATATTCCAACTCTGAGATGCTTGCACCAGTCCATAGATGGATCGCTCGAGCTTGCACATTTTGTTAGCACCTTTTGGATTGACAAAACCTTCTAGTTGCATCATATACAACTCTTCTTTAATAAATCCATTAAACAACGCAATTTTGTTATCCATTTGCCATATTTCATAAAATGCGGCAATTGCTAACATGATTCGGACAGACTTAAGCATCGCTATGAGTGAGAAAATCTCATCGTAGTCAACACCTTGAACTTGTCAAAAAAGTTTCGCAACAAGTCGAGCTTTGTAGACACTAACATTACCATCAATGCCAGTCTTCCTCTTAAAGATCCATTTATTTCAATGGCTTGCTGATACGTCTCCAACGTATCTATAATTTTGATTGTTCTATGCTATTATTTATGAAGTCTTGGATGTTTAATGGGCTTTATCATTCACTTTTATATCATTTTTGGGACTAACCTACTAACCCAAAGGCCCAATCCAGATTTCTGTTTTTTTGCCTATTTTAGGGTTTTGCAGAAAAGGAATATCAAACGGAGTCCAAACGGAATGAAACCTTCGCGAGAGATATTTTTGGAGAAAATCACGGACGCGGAGCTTGAGGATCAAGTCAGGGGATAGAGAGGTGGCCCTCGAGGGTGGGGGGCGCGCCCCCCTTCCCAGGGCGTGCCCCCTGCCTCGAGGCCCCTCAACTGGCCCCCGGTGCCCTCCTTCTTCCTATATAAGTCCACGTACCCCAGAAACTCCATATATAGATAGAAAACCCTAATTCCACAGCCGTAGCTTCTGTTCCCGTGGAGATCCCATCTTGGAGCCTGTTCCGGAGCTCCAGCGGAGGGGGATCCATCACGGAGGCCTTCATCATCATCATCATCACCCTCACCATGAGTTGTGAGTAGTTTACCATAGACCTTCGGGTCCATAGCTAGTATCTAGATGGCTTCTTCTCTCTCTCTCTGTGGATCTCAATAAAAAGTTCTCCTCGGTCTTCGAGGAGATCTATTCGATGTAATCTCTTTTTGCGGTGTGTTTGTCTAGATCCGATGAATTGTGAGTTTATGATCAAGGTTATCTATGAAAGATATTTGGTTCTTCTCTGAACTTTTTATGTGTGCTCATAATATCCTTTCAAGTCTCTTCGAATTATTGGTTTGGTTTGGCCTACTAGATCTATAGTTCTTGCAATGGGAGAAGTGCTTGGCTTTGGGTTCAATCTTGCAGTGTCCTTTCCCAGTGACAGTAGGGGCAGCAAGGCACGTATTGTATTGTTGCCATCGAGGATAAAAAGATGGGGTTTACATCATATTGCTTGAGTTTATCCCTCTACATCATGTCATCTTGCTTAAGGCGTTACTCTGTTCGTATGAACTCAATACACAAGATGCATGCTGGATAACGGTCGATGTGTGTAGTAATAGTAGTAGATGGAGGCAGGAGTCGGTCTACTTGTCTCGGACGTGATGCCTATATACAATGATCATGCCTAGATAGTCTCATAATTATTCGCTTTTCTATCAATTGCTCGACAGTAATTTGTTTACCCGCCGTAGAATATCGCTATCATGAGAGAAGCGACTAGAGAAAACTATGGCCCCCGGGTCTATTCTCAACATATCAATCTACATCTACTTTACTTTTATCGCTTTTATTTGCTGTTATATTAAACTAAAAATACCAAAAATATAAACTATCATCTCTATCAGAACTCACTTCCGTAAGTGACCGTAAAGGGATTGACAACCCCTTATTGCATTGGTTGCAAAGTTCTTATTTGTTTGTGCAGGTGCGAGGGACTCGTGCGTGGTCTCCTACTGGATTGATACCTTGGTTCTCAAAAACTGAGGGAAATACTTACGCTACTGTGTTGCATCTCCCTTTCCTCTTCGAGGGAATACAACGCAAGCTCAAGAGGTAGCAAGAAGAATTTCTAGCGCCGTTGCCGGGGAGGCTTACGCAAAACGCATATACCAAGTACCTATCACAAACCCTTATCCTTCGCATTACATTATTTGCCTCTCGTTTTCCTCTCCCCCACTTCACCCTTGTCGTTTTATTTGCCCTTCTTCCGCCGTGTTTTTTTCGTTCGCTTGCTTCTTGTTTGCTTGTGTGTGTTGGATTGTTTGCTTGTCACTATGGCTCAGAACAATACCAAATTGTGTGACTTCTCCAATACCAACAATAATGATTTTATTAGCACTCTGATTGCTCCTATTACCGATGCTGAATCTTGTGAGATCAATGCTGCTTTGTTGAATCTTGTCATGAAAGATCAATTCTCCTGCCTTCCTAGTGAAGATGTCGCTACCCATCTAAACAACTTTGTTGATTTGTGTGATATGCAAAAGAAAAGGGATACAGATAACGATATTGTTAAATTGAAGTTATTTCCGTTTTCGCTTAGAGATCGTGCTAAAACTTGGTTTTCCTCTTTGCCTAGAAATAGTATTAATTCATGGAATAAGTGCAAAGATGCTTTTATCTCTAAGTATTTCCTTCCTGCTAAGATCATCTCTCTTAGAAACAATATTATGAATTTTAAGCAACTAGATCATGAGCATGTTGCACAAGCTTGGGAGAGAATGAAATTGATGATACGTAATTGCCTACACATGGTTTGAATCTATGGATGATTATTCAGAACTTTTATGCTGGCTTGAATTTTGCTTCTAGAAATCTTTTAGATTCGGCCGTCAGAGGCACTTTCATGGAAACCACCTTAGGAGAAGCTACCAAACTCCTAGATAATATTATGCTTAACTATTCGCAATGGCACACCGAAAGATCTACTAGTAAAAAAGTGCATGCTATCGAAGAAATTAGTGTTTTGAGTGGAAAGATGGATGAACTTATGAAATTGTTTGCTGCTAAGAGTGCTTCTTCTGATCCTAATGATATGCCTTTGTCCACTTTGATTGAGAATAACAATGAATCTTTGGATGTGAATTTTGTTGGTAGGAATAATTTTGGTAACAATGCTTATAGAGGTAATTTTAATCCTAGGCCTTTCCCTAGTAATTCCTCTAATAATTATGGTAATTCCTACAACAACTCTTATGGAAAAATGCCTTCTGAATTTGAAACTAGTGTTAAGGACTTTATGATCTCGCAAAAGAATTTCAATGTTATGCTTGAAGAGAAATTGCTTAAGATTGATGAATTGGCTAGAAGTGTGGATAGAATTACTCTTGATGTTGATTCTTTGAAACTTAAATCTATCCCATCTAAGCATGATATCAATGAGTCTCTCAAAGCCATGAGAATTTCCATTGATGAATCCAAAGAAAGAACCGCTAGAATGCGTGCTAAAAGAGAATATTGTATTAAATTGTGTTCTTCTAGTTATCATGAAAATAAAGATGAAGATCTGAAAGTTATTGATGTGTCTCCTATTAGATCCTTGTTTTCTAGTATTAATCTTGATGAGAATAGGATTGGAGATGATTCCGCTTTAAGGTGTCCCAATGATTCGGAGTTTTTAGATATTGATGCTAAAATTGCTAAAAGTGGGAGTGAAGAGATTAAAACTTTGCATAGTGATTAACCCACTACTTTGGATTTCAAGGGATTCAATTATGATAATTGCTCTTTGATTGATTGTATTTCCTTGTTGCAATCCGTGCTAAATTCTCCGCATGCTTATGGTCAAAATAAAACCTTCACTAAACATATAGTTGATGCTTTGATGCAATCTTATGAAGAAAAACTTGAGTTGGAAGTTTATATACCTAGAAAGCTTTATGATGAATGGGAACCTACTATCAAAATAAAAATAAAAGATCATGAATGCTATGCTTTGTGTGATTTGGGTGCAAGTGTCTCCACTATCCCAAAAACTTTGTGTGATCTGCTAGGGTTCCATGAGCATGATGATTGTTCTTTTAAATTTGCATCTTGCGGATTCCACTATTAAGAAACCTATGGGAAGAATTAATGATGTTCTTATTGTTTCCAATAGGAATTATGTGCCCATAGATTTCATTGTTCTTGATATAGATTGCAATCCTTCATGTCCTATAATTCTTGGTAGACCTTTCCTTAGAACGATTGGTGCAATTATTGATATGAAGGAAGGAAATATTAGATTCCAATTGCCATTAAGGAAAGGAATGAAACACTTTCCTAGAAAGAAAATCAAATTACCATATGAATCTATCATGAGAGCCACTTATGGATTGCGTTCCAAGGATGGCAATACCTAGATCTATCTTGTATCGTGCCTAGTTAGGGGCGTAAAACGATAGCGCTTGTTGGGAGGCAACCCAATTTTTTGTTTTTTGTTTTTGTTGCTGTTAGGGAATAAATATTGCATCTAGCCTATTATTAGATGTGGTTTCATGTTTTGTTTAGTGTTTGTGCCAAGTAGAACCTTTGGGAAGACTTGTGTGAAGTTTATATGATCTTGCTCTAAAAAACAGAATCGTTAGCGCCGGCTAAAGTAGTCGTGGGATTTTACTGGAGCGTGCTTTTTAGTTGATTCTTCTTGCGGATGATTGGTATACAAATTCAGCAAATTTAACAATTTAGTTTGAATTTTTTGGAGTTCCAGAAGTAGGCTAATCCTGCAGATTACTACAGACTGTTCTGTCTTTTACAGATTCTGTTTTTCGTGTGTTGTTTGCTTATTCCGATGCATCTGTGAGTAGTATTGGAGGATATGAACCATAGAGAAGTTGGATTACAGTAGGTTTAACATAAATATAAACAAAGAATGAATTCATTGCTGTACCTTTGAGTAGTGGTTTGCTTTCTTATACTAACGGTGCTCACGAGAATTTTTGTCTAAGTTTTGTGTTGTGAAGTTTTCAAGTTTTGAGTATTGCTTTGATGGACTATGGAACAAGGAGTAGCAAATGCCTAAGCTTGGGGATGCCCATGGAACCCCAAGTAAATTCAAGATAATCAAAATTCAAAGCTTGGGGATGCCCCGGGAAGGCATCCCCTCTTTCGTCTTCATCCATCGGTAACTATACTTGGAGCTATATTTTTATTCGCAACATGATATGTGTTTTGCTTGGAGCATCTTGTATAATTTGAGTCTTTGCTTGTTAGTTTTCCACAATCATCCTTGCTGGACACACCTATTTGAGAGACTTAATTATGGATTAGAAATTATTAGAACACTCTATGTGCTTCACTTATATCTTTTGAGTTGAATAGTTTTTGCTATAGTGCTTCACTTATATTATCTTTTGGAGCACGATGGTGGTAATATTTTGTAGTAATTGTTGAACTCTCATGCTTCACTTATATCTATTTGAGAGTCTATTAAAACAGCATGGTAATGTGTTTAGGCTAAAGAAACTAGTCTTCACATGATAAACATCCAATGTCAATGTAGTAAAAAAAATCACACCAAGTGCATTGAATAGAATGAGATGTTGGATGCTTGATAATTGTTTTGAGACATTAGGATAGTGATATTAGAGTCATGCTAGTGGAGATATTATGAAATTGATAAATATTTGTGTTAAGGTTAGTGATTCCCGTATCATGCACGTATGGTGAACCGCTATGTGACGAAGTTAGAGCATGAGGTATTTGTAGAGTGCCAACCTTTGTGTGGAGGTCGGGGCGCGCGATGGTTAACTCCTACCAACCTCCCCCCTAGGAGCATGAGTTGATTGCTTTGTTTTGATGACTCGTAGATTTTTGCAATAAGTATATGAGTGATTATGACTAATGTTGAGTCCATGGATTATACGCACTCTAACCCTTCCACCATTTCTAGCCTCTCTTGTACCGCGCAACTTTCGCCGGTACCATAAACCCACTATATATCCTTCCTCAAAATAGCCACCATATTGTTCCTCAAAACAGCCACCATACGTACCTATCATGGCATTTCCATAGCCATTCCGAGATATATTGCCATGCAACTTTCCACCGTTCCGTTTATATGACATACATCATATTGTCATATTGCCATGCATGATCATGTAGTTGCCATCGTATTTGTGGCAAAGCCACCATGCATAACTTCATACATGTCACTCTTGTTTCATTGCACATACCGGTACACCGCCGGAGGCATTCATATGGAGTCATACTTTGTTGTTGTAGTATCGAGTTGTAATTTCGTGTTGTAATGAAAGTGTGATGATCATCATTATTAGAGCATTGTCCCATGTGAGGAAAGGCTAAATCTATAAAGCCCCTCCGCAAAAAAAAGAAAAAAAAGAAAGGCCAAAGAAAAAAAGAAAGGCCCAAAAAAAGAAGAATAAAAGGAAAAGAAAAAGGGACAATTACTACTATCTTTTTTTCCACACTTGTGCTTCAAAGTAGCACCATGTTCTTCATTGTAGAGAGTCTCATGTTTAGTCACTTTCATATACTAGTGGGAATTTTCATTATAGAACTTGGCTTGTATATTCCAATGATGGGCTTCCTCAAATGCCCTAGGTCTTCGTGAGCAAGCAAGTTGGATGCACACCCACTAGTTTCTTTTGTTGAGCTTTCATTCATATTTAGCTCAAGTGCATCTGTTGCATGGCAATCCCTACTCACTCACATTGATATCTATTGATGGGCATCTCCATAGCCCGTTGATATGCCTAGTCGATGTGAGACTATCTTCCTCCTTTTTGTCTTCTCCACAACCACCTCTATTCCATCCATAGTGCTATATCCATGGCTCACGCTCATGTATTGCATGGAAGTTGAAAGGTTTGAAAAGATAGAGTATGAAAACAATTGCTTGGCTGAAATCGGGGTTGTGCATGATATGAATATTTTGTGTGATGAAGAGGGAGCATAGCCAGACTATATGATTTTGTAGGGATAACTTTCTTTAGCCATAGTATTTTGAGAAGATATAATTGCTTTGTCAGTATTGCTTGAAG
The DNA here is from genome assembly GCA_902687465.1 of Secale cereale. Classification (NCBI taxonomy): domain Eukaryota; kingdom Viridiplantae; phylum Streptophyta; class Magnoliopsida; order Poales; family Poaceae; genus Secale; species Secale cereale. The sequence continues at coordinate 437,010,524 of LR738710.1, read as the reverse complement.
TATTGTTATTTCTTATGTCAATATAGAATTTTATCTTGAGTCTTTCAGATCTGAACATTCATGCCACAATTAAGAGAATTACATTGAAAAACTATATTGGTTAGCATTCCACATCAAAAATTCTTTCTTTATCATTTACCTACTCGAGGACGAGCAGGAATTAAGTTTGGGGATGCTTGATACATCTCCAACGTATCTATAATTTTTTATTGTTCCATGCTATTATTTATGAAGTCTTGGATGTTTAATGGGCTTTATCATTCACATTTATATCATTTTTGGGATTGACCTACTAACCCAAAGGCCCAGTCCAGATTGCTGTTTTTTGCCTATTTCAGGGTTTTGCAGAAAAGGAATATCAAACGGAGTCCAAACGGAATGAAACCTTCGCGAGAGATATTTTTGGAGAAAATCACGCACGCGGAGCTTGAGGATCAAGTCAGGGGACAGAGAGGTGGCCCTCGAGGGTGGGGGCGCGCCCCCGTGCCTCAAGGCCCCCTCAAGTGGCCCCCGGTGCCCTCCTTCTTCCTATATAAGTCCACGTACCCCAGAAACTCCATATACAGAGAGAAAACCCTAATTCCACCGCTGTAGCTTCTGTTCCCGTGGAGATCCCATCTTGGGGCCTGTTCCGAAGCTCCAACGGAGGGGGATCCATCACGGAGGCCTTCATCATCATCATCATCATCGCCCTCACCATGAGTTGTGAGCAGTTTACCACAGACCTTCGAGTCCATAGCTAGTATCTAGATGGCTTCTTCTCTCTCTCTGGATCTCAATACAAAGTTCTCGGTCTTCGAGGAGATCTATCTTTTTACGGTGTGTTTGTCGAGATCCGATGAATTGTGAGTTTATGATCAAGGTTATCTATGAAAGATATTTGGTTCTTCTCTGAACTTTTTATGTGTGCTCATAATATTCTTTCAAGTCTCTTCGGATTATTGGTTTGGTTTGGCCTACTAGATCTATAGTTTTTGCAATGGAAGAAGTGCTTGGCTTTGGGTTCAATCTTGCGGTGTCCTTTCCCAATGATAGTAGGGGCAGCAAGGCACGTATTGTATTGTTGCCATCGTGGATAAAAAAGATGGGGTTTACATCATATTGCTTGAGTTTATCCCTCTACATCATGTCATCTTGCTTAAGGCGTTACTCTGTTCGTATGAACTCAATACACTAGATGCATGCTGGATAGCGGTCGATGTGTGGAGTAATAGTAGTAGATGCAGGCAGGAGTCGGTCTACTTGTCTCGGACGTGATGCCTATATACAATGATCATGCCTAGATAGTCTCATCATTATTCTCTTTTATATCAATTGCTCGACAGTAATTTGTTTACCCGCCGTAGAATATTGCTATCATGAGAGAAGACACTAGAGAAAACTATGGCCCCCGGGTCTATTCTCAACATATCAATCTACATCTACTTTACTTTTACCGTTTTTATTTGCTGGTTTATTAAACTAAAAATACCAAAAATATAAACTATCATCTCTATCAGATCTCACTTTCGTAAGTGACCGTAAAGGGATTGACAACCCCTTATCGCGTTGGCTGCGAAGTTCTTATTTGTTTGTGGAGGTGCGAGGGACTCGCGCGTGGTCTCCTACTGGATTGATATCTTGGTTCTCAAACACTGAGGGAAATACTTACGCTACTGTGCTGCGTCTCCCTTTATTCTTCGAGGGAATACAACGCAAGCTCAAGAGGTAGCACTTGCCGATCATTGGGCAAGTCAACCAAACTCCACACTTTGTTCTCATACATGGATCCCATCTCAGATTTCATGGCCTGAAGCCATTTTGCGGAATCTAGGCTCATGATCGCTTCCTCATAGTTCGTAGGTTCATCATGGTCTAGTAAAATGACTTCCAAAACCGGGTTACCGTACCACTCTGGCACGGAATGCACTCTGGTTGACCTACGAGGTTCGGTAGTAATTTGATCTGAAGTTTCATGATCATCATCATTAGCTTCCTCGCTGATTGGTGTAGGAATCACTAGAACTAGTTTCTGTGATGTAGTAATTTCCAATTCGGGAGAAGGTACAATTACCTCATTAAGTTCCACTTTCCTCCCGCTCACTTCTTTCGAGAGAAACTCCTTCTCTAGAAAGTATCCATTTTTAGCAATGAATATCTTGCCTTTGGATCTGTGATAGAAGGCGTACCCAACAGTTTCCTTTGGGTATCCTATGAAGATACATTTCTCCGATTTGGGTTCGAGCTTATCAGGTTGAAGCTTTTTCACATAAGCATCGCAGCCCAAAACTTTAAGAAACAACAACTTTGGTTTCTTGCCAAACCACAGTTCATAAGGCGTCATCTCAACGGATTTAGATGGTGCCCTTATTTAATGTGACTACATCTGTCTCTAATGCATAATCCAAAATGATAGTGGTAAATCGGTAAGAGACATCATAAATCGCACCATATCTAATAAATTACGGTTTATGACGTTCACACACATCATTACATTGTGGTGTTCCGGGTAGCGTGAGCTGTGAAACTATTCCACATTGTTTCAAATGAAGACCATACTCGTAACTCCAATATTTGTCTCCGCGATCAGATTGTAGAAACTTTATTTTCTTGTTACGATGATTCTCTACTTCAATCTGAAATTTCTTTGAACTTTTCAAATGTTTCAGACTTGTGCTTCATCAAGTAGATATACCCATATCTGCTCAAATCATCTGTGAAGGTCAAAAAATAACGATCACTCTGAAGTTTTATTCATGTAAACAGAACAACAATTATTCTGTGACTTTAAATGAATAACCATATTGCAACAAACATGATCAAATCATATTCATGCTCAACGCAAATGCCAAATAACATTTATTTCGGTTCTACACTAATCCCGAAAGTATAGGGAGTGTACGATGATGATCATATCAATCTTGGAACCACTTCCAACACACATCGTCACTTCACCATTAACTAGTCTCTGTTCATTCTGCAACTCTCGTTTCGAGTTACTAATTTTAGCAACTGAACCGGTATCAAATACCTAGGGGTTGCTATGAACACTAGTAAAGTACACACCAATAATTTGTATATCAAATATACCTTTGTTCACTTTGCCATCCTTCTTATCCACTAAGTATCTAGGGCAGTTCCACTTCCAGTGACCATTTCCTTTGTAGTACAAGCACTTAGTTTCAGGCTTGAGTTTAGCTTTGGGTTTCTTCAGGGGAGTGACAACTTGCTTGTCATTCTTCTTGAAGTTCCCCTTCCATCCATTTGCCCTTTACTTAAAACAAGTGATCTTGTTAACCATCAACACTTGATGCTCTTTCTTGATTTCCACCTTCGCCGATTTCAGCATCGCGAAGAGCTCGGAAATTACTTTCGTCATCCCTTGCATATTATAGTTCATCACGAAGTTCTAGTAACTTGGAGATAGTGACTAGATAACTTTGTCAATTACTATCTTATCTGAAAGATTAACTCCCACTTGATACAAGCAATTGTAGTACCCAGACAATTTGAACACATGCTCACTGGTTGAGCTATTCTCCTCCATCTTGTAGGCAAAGTACTGTCAGAGGTCTCATACCTCTTGATATGGCCATGAGTATGAAATACCAATTTCAACTCTTAGGAACATCTTATATGCTCCATGGCATTCAAAACATTTTTGAAGTCCCGATTTTAAGCCGTAAAGCATGGTGCACTACACCATCAAGTAGTCATCATACCGAGCTTTTGTCAAAACATTCATAACATTTGCATTTGCTCCTGCAATAGGTCTGTCACCAAGCAGTGCATCAAGGACTTAATTCTTTTGTGCAGCAATGAGGAAAATCCTCAGATCACTGAACAAGTCCGCATCATTGCTACTATCATCTTTCAACTTATATTTCTCTAGGAACATATAAAAATAAACGGGGAGCTACACCGCGAGCTATTGATCTACAACATAGATATGCTAATACTACCAGGACTAAGTTCATGATAAATTAAAGTTCAATTAATCATATTACTAAAGAACTCCCACTTAGATGGACATCCCTCTAGTCATCTAAATGATCGTGTGATCCAAATCAACTAAACCATGTCCAATCATTACGTGAGATGGAGTAGGTTTCAATGGTGAACATCTTATGTTGATCATATCTACTATATGATTCACGCTCGACCTTTCGGTCTCCAGTGTTCCGACGCCATGTGTGTACATGCTAGGCTCGTCAAGTTTAACCCGAGTATTCTGCAATCCACCATATGTTTGAGGATCTTCCCAAGATGCAACATTTAATGAGATTAAATCTTTGCTTACACATGCTCCACTACTTCATTTACCCAGTTTTGACAAAACATTTGAAGTGAACTGTGACGCTAGTGGTAATGTCATATGTGGTGTGTTGATGCAAGAAAAGCGATCCATTGCATATTTTAGCGAGTAACTTTCTGGATCACAACTTAATTATCCCATCTATGACAAAGTTTTATATGATTTGGTAAGAGTCTTGCATGTTTGGGAGCATTACCTTCGACCACGTGAGTTTGTCATACATACTGATCTCGAGACGCTCGGGTACCTTAAAGGTCAAACCAAGTTGAGTAAAAGGAATGCTAAATGGAGTGAATTCATTGAATCTTTTTCTTATGTTATTACGTCCATTAAGGGTAAAGAGAATGTCGTGGTAGATGCTCTTTCCCACAAATGCATGTTAGTTACTCAACTTGAATTGAATGTTGTTGGCTTTGAGCACATTAAAGGCTTGTATGTGCATCATACTCCATTTGCGATTCCTTATGCCAAATGCCAAACTAACAATTATTGGGAGCGATATTATCTCAAGGATGGATGTCTTATGCTAGCTAACAAACTTTGTGTACTCGAGTCTTCTCTTCGTTTGTTGCTTTTGCAAGAAGCCCATGGTGGAGGACTTATGGGACACTTTAGCCACGACAAGACATTCGCAATGCTCTCCAACTAGTACTATTGACCCAAGATGTTTTCGTGATGTCGCATGTTTCACCACATGTTGCTCTACATGCCGCAAAGCTAAGTCCAAAGCTCAATCACATGGTCTATATGTGCCACTTCCAGTCCTGAATTTATCTTGGGAAGGTATGAGCATGGATTTTGTACTTGGTTTGCCTAGGACTAGCGATGGCAAAGATTCCGTATTTGTAGTTGTGGACCATTTCTCAAAGATGGCACATTTCATTCCGTGCAACAAAGTAGACGATGCTTCACATGTTGCAAATCTCTTTTGTAGGGAAATCTTGAGGTTACATGGAGTTCACAAAGACAATTGTGTTGGACCAAGACGTCAAGTACCAAAGCTACTTTTAGAAGACATTATGCGGCAAGCTTGGAATAAAGCTCCTTTTCTCTTCGACATATCACCCCCAAACCGATGGCCAGACGGGGTGAACAAGGGTTGATTTGTGCCATGCCATCTCTTCATGGAGCCACACCGACGGAGCTTTGTCTACCCATGCCCCCTCGCCGCTCGCGTTGTTGAGGAGGATGAGGGAGAAGATGACGAGGAAGAAGAGCAAGAGGAGCAAGTCGACGAAGGAGGTCATGAGAAGGAGGAGTTCGACGACGATGACGGGCCTCCGCCGATTCAACCAACCCAGGACAAGAGGGGAAGACAGCCGAAGAAGGAATGGAAGAGGCCATCCCCATTTCAGAAAGAGCATCCTCGTCGCATGAAGAAACCGGATGAAACCCGCTCGAAGAAAAACGAGGAGTGTACCACCAAGAGGGGGTGATAATGGTCGTGTTGAACTCCCCTAGTTAAACTAGTTGTGAACGAGAACTTGTTTGCTATGTCGAACTACTTGATCTTTTCGATTTGCTACCTATTTATTATGTTGAACCTATTTGATACCTACTTGATGTTGTGGATTTGCTACCTATAATGTGTGAGATCATCATATTTTGATTTACAAACACTATTCGTTGTTGTGTTGAACTATCATTCATATTTGTATTTGAAATGATCAAGATCTTCTTAAAAAATAAGTGACAGAGGACCCTACCGCCAGAGACTATGGTGGTAGGTTCTCATAGGCTACCGCAAAATCTTTGCGATTTCCCGTTACAGGGGACCCTACCGCCAGACCCCCTGGCGGTAAGGCGTTAAACCCTACCGTAAAAAACTTCGACTTTCTGTTACAGAACCCTTGCGCGTGCACAGGGCCTGGCAAACCCTACCGCCGAGGAGGGTGGCCGTAGCTTTAGCTACCTTACCGCCGTCCACCCAAGCGGTAGTGTTGTTATGCCACGCCAGCCCCGATACATGTGGTTGACGACGGCTGGCGTTAACCTACCGCCTGGAAACCTGACGGTAGGCTTTGCAACCCTACCGTTATGGACTCCGGTGTTAGGTCAGATCCCGGAATACTTTCAAACAAGGATCAGATCAGGCTAAACTTCGGCAAAAGGGTCGAAACACGAAAATTGGCCAGCCTTGGTATATTGAGAAAACAGACGTTTATGAAAAGTACTCCCTCCGTCCGGAAATACTTGTCGGAAAAATGGATAAAAATGAATGTAACTAGAACTAAAATACATCTAGATACATCCGTTCTTCCGACAAGTATTTCTGGACGGAGGGAGTAGTAGCTAGAGTCTTAATTAACGTAACAGAGTGAAGCTTAAATGCAAAGGTGAGATGAGGTCACCAGGACGCGCATGCATGTGTAGCTGCAACATGCCGGCGAAGGAGAAGGGGCCAAGCGGAAGCGACCAAAAGCAACGTATGTTGGAGCCAAAGAAGGAAAAATAATGAAGGGCCGGCCGGTCAGCGTGGGTGCATGCATGCATGCGTGGCCTGGTCTCATCTAATCTGGTCTGGTGATTCGGTTCTCGAAGCGCTAATGCTATCTATGCCATGCCATGCCATGCAACGCTACGACGACCACGACCTAGCTATAGCTTTTAATTGGGATGGAAAGGAAAGGAAAGGAAAGGGAAAGACGGGGCCTTGGCCTTTATGTCGCAAGCGCACAAGCGGAAGGCGTCAAAAGGATGGCATCGATGGGCGACCCGGAGAATGCTACCACGCGATCGATCGATCCGATTCCGGTGTGTCAGGCTCGCGTGCATGGCCCCCCTCGCAAAGAAGAAAAGCCACTGCATGCCCGGCCGGAGCGCAGTCCAGCCACCAAAAGTACCTGCAGCGACCGAGCTTGCGCACTGGCCAGGAGCACAAAAAAGCAGTGTGATCAAGTCACGGTCCGTTCCTTCCTTCTTCTATAGCTAGCTACTCCTAAGCTAGCTGCTGATGCCCCAAAAGTTAATTTTATCAGGAGGGCCATACACATCCCTATGTAGGCGTACTGTACTACATGTCGTGGTAAAATTCCAAGACGTTTTGCGTTTCGTCAAACGAAATGACCAAGACAGCATTACTCTATCAATCAACTATAGAATGAAATGGACAAGGAGAGGTGTGGTTCTGAGTTTGTGTAGCGAAAACCGAGAGGTTCTCCCATTTGGTAACGGGGTAATGGTAGGTATACATCCAGCCAAAACTAGGAGAGGAGAGGAGAGGAGAGGAGAGGAGAGGCATGCATCACATCAGATGAAGTAAAGCGGCCATCTGTTTGTACATGCTTGTCTTGCACTCTTGCACCAGTCAAGTCCAACCAGACGGTCGAAGCGCACCCCGGTGGATGACGGGTAGGACTACATGCCGTACTAGTAGTAGAGATGAAGCATCCATCTCTCTCTCTCTCTCTCTGATTCCGCGGCCCCCTTATACGCACGTACTAGTACATGTACTACTCCTAGTAGGTATGTTGCGATAGCTAATGAGGCACAAGAGTGCCTGACTAGGGCCGAAAGACGGTGTAAAGGAGTGCGAGAATTGGAAGCGGGGGTGGAAGGGATGTTGCGATCGATCGAGCGGCAGCGGCAGCCGCAGCCGAATCGCGTGCAGACAATGGGAGGTAAAAGCTGCGGATGGCGTGATCTGCTCACGCCACTTCACTCCTTTGACCGCATTTCAACATCACCACCCTGCCCTGCTCTGCTCCGCTGCTCACACACTCTCCGATGCACCCCCCCCC
>LR738710.1:436969633-437002422 GCA_902687465.1 Secale cereale | reverse complement strand
CCCCAACTTGGCCTTTAATCGTTTCTGCTTAACTCTTGTACGCCCACTTTCACTCATTTTCATTCATTTTTTTCTGTCACTAACTTGTTGATTCTTCAAAGAGATTGCGCTACTTTTGTAACAAAAAATAAAGGTTACCTATCCCCTAAAAGAATAAGATTGAATTTTAAATCACTCTTTAATCGTCTCTACTACCTTATAAAAATAAGGTTGCTTCTCCGTGAAAAACCATTCCACTCACCTTCGTCCGTCCTTCCTTCCAACTATTAGAGCATCTATAACCGAACCTCTCAGACTCGTCTCAAACGCCCGGGCAGGCCGTCCAGTCACTGTTCGGTCACGATTTTTTTGATCCAGACATGCCTCTTAAACGGTCCTCAAACGCCCCGGCTAACCGGCACCCCTCATATCCAGCCAAAATATGGGGCGAATATGGGGGCACCCGGGCGTGCCCGAGCACACCTACCACGTCGGACCCGACAACCCTACCCCACTTCAAATTGCACAAAATCCACCAAACCTTTCCTCCTCCTCCCGCCGCCCTCCAACCATTTCCGTGCCCGGACCATCACCGGCCTCCACATTTTCTCTCAATCCTCACCTCCGGTCCCGATCCACCGCCGGAGATGTTGTCCAACCTGAGCCACACCACCGCGACGGAGACGCGGTCCACCTCGTCTGTGGAAGGCGCGGTGTCGGCGGCGGCGACTTGCAAGGCGGAGAAAGTCGCCCGCGAGTTGCGGCGATGCCGACAGCGATAGAGGGAGGCGGCGACGACGACGACGCAGGGAGGTTCAGACATGGTGGAGTAGGTCTCCTCCGCCACGCCCGGATCCCCGCACCCCTTCCCTCCGAGCGCCTACGCGGATTACGATGTCCGCCCCCTTTGGGACACAGGATGATCCTAGCGCCGGCTGGGCCATTCCAGAGAGCTTTCCACCCACGCAGATGCCGGTCGACGTGTCTGACTCGCCGCAACTCGTTCGGGCGCGGATGAGAACGGGCTCCGACCCGGGCTGCCCTCAACATGTTCGACGAAATGACTGAACAAGAGTCGGTACGTTTTCTTTACTCTTGTCCGATCATATTTTAGCATAGACCACTAGTTCATTTGCTCATGATGAATGCTTGCAAATTTGAATCATGTAGGAGGTGTTCTTTGTCGAACATGATCAATGACAATGAAGAACAACTGACCGAAATGGAGCATGAATTGGAAGAATGTTTGGAAGGAGTACCACGAGCAAAAGGAGTATGTGGTGTCACATCCTATCGTGATCACTCACAATGTGGAATCTCTCCAACATCATTGGGGGATCATTCAAGAGGAAGTGAACAAGTACGTCGGCTACTACTCACAACTGACCAAACGCCCTCAAAGTGGGATGGGAGTCGCAAATCTCGTAAGCTTTTTTGCCTCATCTTGTCATCCATTGCACACGCTTCTTGTGTTTGTATTCTCGTGCTCATACATATGTTGTTCGCTAGACGGCGGTGGCCGCCACTTTGTATCACGAGGTGGAGAAGAAGCCTTTTACTTTTATCCATTGTTGGATCATATTGAATGGCAAGCCAAAGTGGAACCAAGTTGTGGCCGACCTCAAGTACGGCAAGAAGAGGAATGATGGATCAAGCTCCAACCAATCAATTGGGTTGGACGATGAAGAGGACGACGTTGTCATGGAGAATGGAAAATCCACCATGCCAAAGGACAACCGCCAAGTCATGGGAAACAAGTGGGAGAAGGCATGTACCGCCCGTGATGCTGCGGCTACCAAAATGTCGTCAACATGGACGGGCATTTTTTCGGTGAGGGAGAGCAAGAAGGAGGAGAGGTACAAGCTCATGTTGGATGCGCAAAAGGAAAGGATGGAGTGGGACCGGAAGAGGGCGGAGAAGAAGCTCGAAATTGAGAGGGAGAAGATCGAGTTGGAGAAGCAACGAGCGACGATCAAATGGGAGCTCGAGAAGGCCAAGACATTTGGCGACATAGATCTTGAGAAGGAGCAGTTGCAACTCGCACGGGGCGCGGAAGATGCAGGGCTCATGTTGGCGGATGAGATCCTCTATGATGAGCATTCGAAGAAGTGGCTTGCAGACAAGAAGATGGAGATCAATGACCGTAGGAAGTACGAGGTGACGAGGGCAGCTGCGGCTCAGATGCAGTCGGAGGAGGCGACCCGGATGCAGTTGGAGCAGGCAACCCGGATGCAAGCAAAGCAGGCAGCCCAGATACAGACGGAGCAGGACGCCTTCCGCTCGGAGCAGGCGCCGAGCCAGTGATCCGAGGCCATCCGTCACGCTCGGACATTGATTTCATTTTGGCATGTCTGGTTTGTTGAACTATGATTTGCTTTGCTTTGTTTCGAACTTTGGCATTCAGACAGTCTGTACCGTATGATGAACATCATGGATTGCATGGATTTGAGGATCAAATTTTGCGGTATGTGGATGTGCGGCGCAACATTTGAGGGGTGCCCGGTCAGTGCCCGCGGGCGCGAACGCGGGCATTTGAGGGGCCGCATTTGCAATGTCTGGTTGCAGATGCTCTTACCGAGCAAAAAGAAACACGATGGGTTTACCAATGCTTGCCTTTCCTCCCTGCCCATGTTTACCATGGGTTTTTATCTCTTGACTCGGGGTACTCACGATGGGTTTGACAAGCACAGGGATGTCTTTTATTGGAATGAACAGATCGGTGAACTGGAAGGTGATGTGCAGGCCCAAAAACCTTACGGGGTTGGGGATTCTGAATACGATGAGTATGAATAAATGTATAATTATCAAATGGTGTTGGGGGACTCTGAGTTCTAGGCCTCGCTCGTTATGGTACTCTATCTTGAAAACAAAATATTTTCCTTCTAGTAGCACCATGTTTACTCCGGCCTCCCGTGGTTCGCAATTTTGGAAAGATTTGGTGAAACTGCGGGATGTGTTTCGCATGCATCTTAAATTCGTGGTGGGTAATGGTCAATCCACATGCTTATGGATTCGTGGGACGGTAATGGTACCTTGGCTAGATCATTTCCTGTTATGTTCTCTTACTATGCGCCTCCTGAGATTTCCATTTATGATCTCGCCCGTAATAATTGGAATCTGGGCTTCAGCAGAGCCCTCTCTCCTAAAGAGTTGGATGATTGTAGCGTCATGTTGCTAGTTACCCTTTGCTCTTGGAGGAGGAGGACACTGTGGTATAGTCTTTATATTCCAGGCTCATCTCTGGTACCCCAACTTCTAAGTTTAAGCGAGTTTGGAAGGCCAATGTGCCACACAAAATTAAGATTTTGTTGTGGCAGGCTATTAGGGGCCGGCTTCCTATGTGTGACCAAATTCGCAATAGGAATGGGATTGGTTCGAATCATTGTGCTTTTGTGTTCTGATCTAAAAGATTCTAATCATGTGTTATTTGGGTGCGTGTTGGCCAATGTGGCTTGGTGATGCATCCGTTCTTGGCTTCAGGTACCCTGGGCCCCCGATTCCTTCGATGAGCTTCGAGCTCTTTCCATGGGGCTCCAGGGCCAACCTGGTCGGTTGTTTTGGGTGGGTTTTGGTGCGCTTGCTTGGTCATTATGAACGGTTAGAAACAAGTTCACTATTGAACGTGTTTTCCCTACCGAGCCTGGTAATTTCCTGTATAAAATGTCTATCTTCTTGCAGCAGTGGTGATTGTTGACTAAACATGTTGATCGGGGTGCGCTGGAGATGCTGATTGCTAAAGTTCGGGCGCCTGCTTCCTCCTTATCACATTTTGCGGATGGCGACCGGACATAAGCTATTTTACCCATGTTATTTTGGAGCTGGTTTTGATGTTATTTTGGAGCAGGTTTTGGGCCTGCGTACCAGTTATGTTCCTTCCTGTTGGCCTGCGTGCCGTCCTAGTACTTTTGGCATGTGTGTAGTGGCGGAGATAGACACCGTCAGTTGGGGGAGAAAGGTAAAATATTAGTGTTTGGGGGTGGGGGCAAAAGCTAAAAAAACACCTAAGCACTAAAAGAAATTTTTCCTTCACAAGCTGGCCCAATGTTTGGGGGGGGGGGGGCACACCCACCCCAGCAACCTACATAGCTCCGCCAATTCATGTGTGCCTGGTTGTTGGCCGTGATACTCCCCTATTGCTCGCGTTTTATGTTGGGTTGTTCATGTACTCTGCCTGATGGCTTTATTTCTAAAGTCGGGCGTATGCCCTTTTCTCTAAAAAACATGAGAAAACCAAACGCTATGAAACAACGCACCTACGATTGAAAAAACCCAGCTCACTGAACGGCGCCCACACGCGCACGCTTGAGCAATCCCTCCGCCACCACCCCTACCCCAGCCCGCACCGGCGCCGCCACTCAAGCCCCCGTCACCTCGCCGCCAGCCGCCGCACCAATGCCACTTCGCACTGCCTCCCACAGTCAGGCTGCTTCCGACCACCTTGATGCCTAGAGTAGCCCATTCTTTTCTAACTCCGTTAACCGTCCCATCGTGTTGTTGATCTAAAGGCGGTGTCATGACGCTGGCGACTGCTAGGGATAGCAGGCAGTAGGGTAATTTATTCCTCCTTTTCCACCACACGCCACATCATATTCACGCCCACCATGAACTTGCCATCACCGGCCATGACTATGTCGGTAAAATGAGCAAGAACTACATGATCCATCGCTCACTTGTTCTTGAATTAATATTTGTTTTTGTTGTTCTTGAATACATATTCAACATAGCACTGCACGTTTACTATTTTGGTTCATGATTTCTTACTCCTTCCTAATCTGGATGTTGCAAAATCTTGGAGTAGATTACTAGATCCGTCTATCTTTTTTGGTGACTAGTTTTTCTTTTCATAATGCATGAGGGTTGCATGTTACCCCACATTGTGCTGCACATACCAATCCTGCATGTATCAACATCACGATGCTGACCAAAATTAAGAGATGACACTATCTATATTTATCTATAAACATAAAGTTAAACATAAAGAGATGACATGCATGATCATGTAGTTGACATCGTATTTGTGGCTAGGCCACCATGCATAATTTTTCATACATGACACTCTTGTTTCATTGCACATCCCGGTACACCGCCGGAGGGATTCATATAGAGGTATACTTTGTTCAAGTATCGAGTTGTAATTCAATATAAGTGTGATGATCATCATTATTATAGCATTGTCCCATAGAAAAAAAAGGCCAAAGAAAAAAGGCCCAAAAAAAGAAAAAAGAAAAAAAAGGGACAATGATACTATCTTTTTCCACACTTGTGCTTCAAAGTAGCACCATGTTCTTCATGATAGAGAGTCTCTTGTTTAGTCACTTTCATATACTAGTGGGAATTTTCATTATAGAACTTGGCTTGTATATTCCAACGATGGGCTTCCTCAAAGCCCTAGGTCTTCATGAGCAAGCAAGTTGGATGCACGCCCACTTAGTTTCTTTTGTTGAGCTTTCATACATTTATAGCTCTAGTGCATCCGTTGCATGGCAATCCCTACTCACTCACATTGATATCTATTGATGGGCATCTCCATAGCCCATTGATACGCCTAGTTGATGTGAGACCATCTTCCTCCTTTTTATCTTCTCCACAACCACCACTCTATTCCACATAGTACTATGTCCATGGCCCATGCTCATATATTGCGTGAAAGTTGAAAGAGTTTGAAAAAATTAAAGTTTGAAATAAGTGCTTGGCTGAAACCGGGGTTGTGCATGATTGGAATATTTTGTGTGACAAAGATGGAGCATAGCCTAACTATATGATTTTGTAGGGATGAACTTTCTTTGGCCATGTTATTTTGAGAAGACATGATTGCTTTGTTAGTATGCTTGAAGTATTATTATTCTTATGTCAATATGAACTTTTATCTTGAATCTTTCGGATATGAACTTTCATGCCACAACAAAGAGAATTACATTGAAAATTATGTTGGTTAGCATTCCACATCGAAAATTCTATTTTTATCATTTATCTACTCGAGGACGAGCAAGAAATAAGCTTGGGGATGCTTGATACGTCTACAACGTATCTACAATTTTTGATTGTTCCAAGCTATCATATATTCTGTTTTGGATGTTTAATGGGCTTTATTATACACTTTTATATTATTTTTGGGACTAGCCTACTAACCCAAGGCCTAGTGCAGATTGCTGTTTTTTGCCTATTTCAGAGTTTCGCAGAAAAGGAATATCAAACGGAGCCCAAACGGAATGAAACCTTCGAGAGAGTTATTTTTGGAATCGTATCTACCAAGAAGACTTGGAGTACACGCGAGGGAACAAAGGAGGTGGCCACGAGGGTCCAGGGCGCCCCCCTCCCATGGGCGCGCCCCCACCCTCGTGGGCCCCCTCTGGCTCCCCCTGTTGGAAATATGCCCTAGAGGCAATAATAAAAGAGTTATTATTATATTTCCTTGTTCATGATAATCGTTTATTATCCATGCTATAACTGTATTGATTGGAAACTCAAATACACGTGTGGATGAATAGACAGACTTTGTGTCCCTAGTGAGCCTCTACAGGACTAGCTCGTTGATCAAAGATGACCGCGGTTTCCAGGTCATAGACATGAGTTGTCATTTGATAACGGGATCACATCATTAGGAGAATGATGTGATGGACGAGACCCAAACGTAAACATAGCTTTTGATCGTGTCAGTTATCGCTATAGTTTTCTGCATGTCAAGTATAAGTTCCTATGACCATGAGATCATGTAACTCACTGACACCGTAGGAGTGCTTTGTGTGTGCCAAACGTCACAACGTAACTGGGTGACTATAAAGGTACTCTACAGGTATCGCCGAAGGTGTCTGTTGAGTTGACATGGATCGAGACTGGGATTTGTCACTCCGTATGACGGAGAGGTATCTCCGGGCCCACTCGGTAATACGTCATCTCAATGAGCTCAAAGTGACTAAGTAGTTGGTCACGGGATTATGTATTACGGTAACGAGTAAAGAGACTTGCCGGTAACGAGATTGAACTAGGTATAGAGATACCGACGATCGAATCTCGGGCAAGTAACATACCGACGAGACAAAGGGAACTGTATACGGGATTGCCTGAATCCTTGACATCGTGGTTCATCCGATGAGATCATCGAGAAACATGTAGGAGCTAATATGGGTATCCAGATCCCGCTATTGGTTATTGACCTGGGAGTGTCTCGGTCATGTCTACATGGTTTCCGAACCCGCAGGGTCTACACACTTAACGTTCGGTGACGCTAGGGTTGTTAGTGAGAAGAGTGCATGGTTACCGAAGGTTGTTCGGAGTCCCGGATGAGATCCCGGACATGACGAGGGTCTCCGGAATGGTCCGGAGACGAAGATTGATATATAGGATGAAAGGTTTCGGAGTACCGGAAGTGTTCCGGGGAGCATCGGGAAATCGGCGGAGTACCGGGAAGGTTTTCGGGGGGTCCGGAAGGTGTTCTGGGCCTATTGGGCCACAAGGGGGGACACCACAGCCCTCAGGGGGCTGTGCGCCCCCCTGGGCCCTCTCCCCATGCGGCTAAGGGGGTGGGACCCCCTAGGGCTGGCCGCACCCCTTGGGCTTGGGGGGCAAGGCACCTAGGGGGGAAACCCTAGGGCCTGGGCGCCTCCCCCTGCCCTGGCCGCCGCCCCCTCCCCTTGCCCTGGCCGCCGGCCCCTAGGGGGAAACCCTAGGGCGCCCTCACCTCTCCACCCCCCCTATATATAGTGGGGCAAAGGGAGGGCAGCCAACACAAGTTCGTGCCTCGGTGCTGCCCTCCCTCTCCCGCAATATCTTCTCCCGCGGTGCTTAGGCGAAGCCCTGCTGGAGTTCTTCTCCACCATCACCACCACGCCGTCGTGCTGCCGGTTCTCCATCAACCTCTCCTCCACCCCTTGCTGGATCAAGAAGGAGGAGACGTCCCCGAGCCGTACGTGTGAAGAACGCGGAGGCACCGTTGCTTCGGTGCTTGGATCTTCAGCGATCTGAATCGCGGCGAGTACGACTCCATCATCCGCGTTCATAACGCTTCCGCTTAGCGATCTACAAGGGTATGTAGATCCAACTCTCCTCTCGTAGTAGCATCTCCTAGATTGATCTTGGTGAACGGTAGGAAAATTTTTGTTTCCCATGCAACGTTCCCCAACATTGAGGTGATAGGACTTCTAGTTTTTACGATCTGGAGGATTTTACATACGTGCACACACAGGATCACGTGCGTGGAAAATTCTGAGCCCAAAAAGGGTCGTCTTGGCCCTCAAAAATGGCCTGCAGGATTGGAAAAAATGAAAGTTATCGCAATTACAGCTCAAATTTTGATGAGCCGGCATATCACTTTGGTGTTCAGGTCCTGGGCGCCCCACCCATGTATGGATACAATAGGGTGTTAGGCCAACTCTCGCGAAGAAATGGTGATCAAAGAAAATACAAAAATCAACCTAGAGTCCGAATTGATCGAGACTCTCAAAGCAAGTGAGAACAAGCTCCGATTTCGTCATTTTCATAGGCGTTGGAAAGCTATTGGGGAATTGAGGTGATAGGACTTCTAGTTTTTACGATCTGGAGGATTTTACATATGTGCACACACAGGATCACGTGCGCGGAAAATTTTGAGACCAAAAAGGGTCGGCTTGGCCCTCAAAAATGGCCTGCAGGATTGGAAAAAATGAAAGTTATCGCAATTACAGCTCAAATTTTGATGAGCCGGCATATCACTTTGGTGTTCAGGTCCTTGGCGCCCCACCCATGTATGGATACAATAGGGTGTTAGGCCAACTCTCGCGAAGAAACGGTGATCAAAGAAAATACAAAAATCAACCTAGAGTCCGAATTGATCGAGACTCTCAAAGCAAGTGAGAACAAGCACCGATTTCGTCGTTTTCATAGGCGTTGGAAAGCTATTGGGGAATTGAGGTGATAGGACTTCTAGTTTTTACGATCTGGAGGATTTTACATACATGCACACACAGGATCACGTGCGCGGAAAATTTTGAGACCAAAAAGGGTCGTCTTGGCCCTCAAAAATGGCCTGCAGGATTGGAAAAAATGAAAGTTATCGCAATTATAGCTCAAATTTTGATGAGCCGGCATATCACTTTGGTGTTCAGGTCCTTGGCGCCCCACCCATGTATGGATACAATAGGGTGTTAGGCCAACTCTCGCGAAGAAACGGTGATCAAAGAAAATACAAAAATCAACCTAGAGTCCGAATTGATCGAGACTCTCAAAGCAAGTGAGAACAAGCACCGATTTCGTGGTTTTCATATGTTGGAAATATGCCCTAGAGGCAATAATAAAAGAGTTATTATTATATTTCCTTGTTCATGATAATCGTTTATTATCCATGCTATAACTGTATTGATTGGAAACTCAAATACACGTGTGGATGAATAGACAGACTTTGTGTCCCTAGTGAGCCTCTACAGGACTAGCTCGTTGATCAAAGATGACCGCGGTTTCCAGGTCATAGACATGAGTTGTCATTTGATAACGGGATCACATCATTAGGAGAATGATGTGATGGACGAGACCCAAACGTAAACATAGCTTTTGATCGTGTCAGTTATCGCTATAGTTTTCTGCATGTCAAGTATAAGTTCCTATGACCATGAGATCATGTAACTCACTGACACCGTAGGAGTGCTTTGTGTGTGCCAAACGTAACAACGTAACTGGGTGACTATAAAGGTACTCTACAGGTATCTCCGAAGGTGTCTGTTGAGTTGACATGGATCGAGACTGGGATTTGTCACTCCGTATGACGGAGAGGTATCTCCGGGCCCACTCGGTAATACGTCATCTCAATGAGCTCAAAGTGACTAAGTAGTTGGTCACGGGATTATGTATTACGGTAACGAGTAAAGAGACTTGCCGGTAACGAGATTGAACTAGGTATAGAGATACCGACGATCGAATCTCGGGCAAGTAACATACCGACGAGACAAAGGGAACTGTATACGGGATTGCCTGAATCCTTGACATCGTGGTTCATCCGATGAGATCATCGAGAAACATGTAGGAGCCAATATGGGTATCCAGATCCCGCTATTGGTTATTGACCTGGGAGTGTCTCGGTCATGTCTACATGGTTTCCGAACCCGCAGGGTCTACACACTTAACTTTCGGTGACGCTAGGGTTGTTAGTGAGAAGAGTGCATGGTTACCGAAGGTTGTTCGGAGTCCCGGATGAGATCCCGGACATGACGAGGGTCTCCGGAATGGTCCGGAGACGAAGATTGATATATAGGATGAAAGGTTTCGGAGTACCGGAAGTGTTCCGGGGAGCATCGGGAAATCGGCGGAGTACCGGGAAGGTTTTCGGGGGGTCCGGAAGGTGTTCTGGGCCTATTGGGCCACAAGGGGGGACACCACAGCCCTCAGGGGGCTGTGCGCCCCCCCTGGGCCCTCTCCCCATGCGGCTAAGGGGGTGGGACCCCCTAGGGCTGGCCGCACCCTTTGGGCTTGGGGGCCAAGGCACCTAGGGGGGAAACCCTAGGGCCTGGGCGCCTCCCCCTGCCCTGGCCGCCGCCCCCTCCCCTTGCCCTGGCCGCCGGCCCCTAGGGGGAAACCCTAGGGCGCCCTAGCCTCTCCACCCCCCCTATATATAGTGGGGCAAAGGGAGGGCAGCCAACACAGTTTGTGCCTCGGTGCTGCCCTCCCTCTCCCGTCATATCTTCTTCTCCCGCGGTGCTTAGGCGAAGCCCTGCTGGAGTTCTTCTCCACCATCACCACCACGCCGTCGTGCTGCCGGTTCTCCATCAACCTCTCCTCCACCCCTTGCTGGATCAAGAAGGAGGAGACGTCCCCGAGCCGTACGTGTGAAGAACGCGGAGGCACCGTTGCTTCGGTGCTAGGTCTTCGGCGATCTGAATCGCGACGAGTACGACTCCATCATCCGCGTTCATAACGCTTCCGCTTAGCGATCTACAAGGGTACGTAGATCACACTCCTTGCTCGTAGTTGCATCTACTAGATTGATCTTGGTGAACGGTAGGAAAAAATTTTGTTTCCCATGCAACGTTCCCCAACAGCTGTTGGAAATATGCCCTAGAGGCAATAATAAAAGAGTTATTATTATATTTCCTTGTTCATGATAATCGTTTATTATCCATGCTATAACTGTATTGATTGGAAACTCAGATACACGTGTGGATGAATAGACAGACTTTGTGTCCCTAGTGTGCCTCTACAGGACTAGCTCGTTGATCAAAGATGACCGCGGTTTCCAGGTCATAAGACATGAGTTGTCATTTGATAACGGGATCACATCATTAGGAGAATGATGTGATGGACGAGACCCAAACGTTAACATAGCTTTTGATCGTGTCAGTTTTCGCTATAGTTTTCTGCATGTCAAGTATAAGTTCCTATGACCATGAGATCATGTAACTCACTGACACCGTAGGAGTGCTTTGTGTGTGCCAAACGTCGCAACGTAACTGGGTGACTATAAAGGTACTCTACAGGTATCTCCGAGGGTGTCTGTTGAGTTGACATGGATCGAGACTGGGATTTGTCACTCCATGTGACGGAGAGGTATCTCCGGGCCCACTCGGTAATACGTCATCTCAATGAGCTCAAAGTGACTAAGTAGTTGGTCACGGGATTATGTATTACGGTAACGAGTAAAGAGACTTGCCGGTAACGAGATTGAACTAGGTATAGAGATACCGACGATCGAATCTCGGGCAAGTAACATACCGACGAGACAAAGGGAACTGTATACGGGATTGCCTGAATCCTTGACATCGTGGTTCATCCGATGAGATCATCGAGAAACATGTAGGAGCCAATATGGGTATCCAGATCCCGCTATTGGTTATTGACCTAGGAGTGTCTCGGTCATGTCTACATGGTTTCCGAACCCGCAGGGTCTACACACTTAACGTTCGGTGACGCTAGGGTTGTTAGTGAGAAGAGTGCATGGTTACCGAAGGTTGTTCGGAGTCCCGGATGAGATCCCGGACATGACGAGGGTCTCCGGAATGGTCCGGAGACGAAGATTGATATATAGGATGAAAGGTTTCGGAGTACCGGAAGTGTTCCGGGGAGCATCGGGAAATCGGCGGAGTACCGGGAAGGTTTTCGGGGGGTCCGGAAGGTGTTCTGGGCCTATTGGGCCACAAGGGGGGACACCACAGCCCTCAGGGGGCTGTGCGCCCCCCCTGGGCCCTCTCCCCATGCGGCTAAGGGGGTGGGACCCCCTAGGGCTGGCCGCACCCTTTGGGCTTGGGGGCCAAGGCACCTAGGGGGGAAACCCTAGGGCCTGGGCGCCTCCCCCTGCCCTGGCCGCCGCCCCCTCCCCTTGCCCTGGCCGCCGGCCCCTAGGGGGAAACCCTAGGGCGCCCTAGCCTCTCCACCCCCCTATATATAGTGGGGCAAAGGGAGGGCAGCCAACACAGTTTGTGCCTCGGTGCTGCCCTCCCTCTCCCGTCATATCTTCTCCTCCCGCAGTGCTTAGGCGAAGCCCTGCTGGAGTTCTTCTCCACCATCACCACCACGCCGTCGTGCTGCCGGTTCTCCATCAACCTCTCCTCCACCCCTTGCTGGATCAAGAAGGAGGAGACGTCCCCGAGCCGTACGTGTGAAGAACGCGGAGGCACCGTTGCTTCGGTGCTAGGTCTTCGGCGATCTGAATCGCGACGAGTACGACTCCATCATCCGCGTTCATAACGCTTCCGCTTAGCGATCTACAAGGGTACGTAGATCACACTCCCCTCTCGTAGTTGCTTCTACTAGATTGATCTTGGTGAACGGTAGGAAAATTTTTGTTTCCCATGCAACGTTCCCCAACAGTGGTATCAGAGCCAGGTTCTTACGTAGATGCTTTCTCGAGTAGAACACAAAGAAGTTTGTGGCGTTGATGTTTAAATTGCTGCCCTCCTTAGTCTTTCTTGATTCAGCGGTATTATAGGATGAAGCGGCCCGGACCAACTTTACATGTCCACGTACATGAGACCGGTTCCATCGACAGACATGTGACTTTTGTTGCATAAGATGGCTGGCGGGTGTCTGTCTCTCCTATCTTAGTTGAATCGGAATAGAACAAGGCGGTCCTTGTAGAAGGTTAAATAGCAACTTGAATATCACCGTTGTGGTTTTGCGTAGGTAAGAAGCGTTCTTGCTAGATACCCATAGCAGCCACGTAAAACATGCAACAACAAATTAGAGGACGTCTAACTTGTTTTTGCAGGGTATGTATGTGATATGATATGGCCAATGACATGATGAAATATATTTTGATGTATGAGATGATCATGTTGTAATAGTTAACATCGACTTGCATGTCGATGCATACGGCAACCGGCAGGAGCCATAGGGTTGTCTTTATTTTTTGTATGACCTGCGTGTCAATCATTAAGCGCTTTGTAATGCTTTACTTTATCGCTAAACGGTAGCAATAGTAGTAAGAGCATGGTGGGGCGCCGACAACCTCGATGGCAACACGATGATGGAGATCATGATGATGGAGATCATGGTGTGGCGCCGGTGACGATGGAGATCATGCCGGTGCTTTAGAGATGGAGATCAAAAGCACGAGTTGATGGCCATATCATGTCACTTATGATTTGCATGTGATGTTAATCCTTTTATGCATCTTATTTTGCTTAGGACGACGGTAGCATTATAAGGTGATCCTTCACTAAAATTTCAAGATAAAATTGTGTTCCCCCCGAGTGTGCGCCGTTGCGAAGGTTCGTCGTTTCGAAGCACCACGTGATGATCGGGTGTGATAGACTCTACGTTCGCATACAACGGGTGCAAGCCAGTTTTGCACGTGCAGAACACTCGGGTTAGACTTGACGAGCCTAGCATGTACAGACATGGCCTCGGAACACGGAGGACCGAAAGGTCGAGCATGAGTCATATAGTAGATATGATCAACATGTTGATGTTCACCATTGACACCACCTCATCTCACGTGATGATCGGACTTGGGTTGGTGAATTTGGATCATGTCACGCTCGAATGACCGGAGGGATGTCAATTTGAGTGGGAGTTATAATTAATTTGATTAGGTAATAACTCACTTATCATGAACAATAGTCTAAGAATGTCTTTGCAAATTTATGTTGTAGATGGCTCGCGCAGGAGTTCCCCTGAATTTTAATGCGTTCCTAGAGAAAGCTAAACTGAAAGATGATGGGAGCAACTTTGTGGACTGGCTCCGCAATCTGAGGATCATCCTCACAGCTGCCCAAAAGGTTTATGTCCTAAATGCACCGCTAGGTCAACCCCCCGCTCCTGGAGCCTCTGCGGACGATATGAACGTCTGGCAGACGCGTTCGGATGACTATTCGATAGTACAATGTGCCATGTTGTACGGCTTGGAAGGAGGACTCCAAAGGCGTTTTGAACGTCATGGTGCATATGAGATGTACACGGAGTTGAAATTCATCTTTGAGAAGAATGCTAAGATCGAGAGGTATGAGACCACCGATAAATTCTTCGCTTGCAAGATGGAGGAGAATTCGTCTGTCAGAGAGCACTTACTGAAGATGTCTGGGTACTATACCCGCATAGCTGATCTGGGACTTGTGTTCCCGGATGAGGCTATCATTGACAGAATTCTCCAGTCACTCCCTCCAAGCTACAAGAGCTTCGTCCAGCAGTACAACATGCAAGGGATGAATAAAACCATCGCCGAGCTGTTTTCGATGCTGAAAGTCGCTGAGGCAGACATCCAGAAGGAGTATCAAGTGTTGATGGTCAATAAGACCACCAGTTTCAAGAAGAATGGCAAGGGCAAGAAGGGTAACTCTAAGAAGGGTGGCAAAGCAGTTGCTAATCCAGTGAAGAAACCCAAGGCTGGGCCCAAGCCAGAGACTGAGTGTTTCTATTGCAAGGGGAATGGCCACTGGAAGCGGAACTGCCCCAAGTATCTGGCGGACAAGAAGGGGGCCAACAACAACAAAGGTATATATGATATACATGTTATTGATGTGTACCTTACCAACTCTCGTTGTAGTGCCTGGGTAGTTGATACCGGTTCGGTTGCTCACATTTGCAACTCTAAACAGGAACTGCGGAATAAACGGAGGCTGGCGAAGGACGAAGTGACGATGCGCGTGGGAAATGGTTCCAAGGTTGATGTGATCGCCGTCGGCACGCTCGCTCTTCGATTACCATCGGGATTAGTTATGAACCTGAATAATTGTTATTTAGTGCCTGCGTTAAGCATGAACATTATATCTGGATCTTGTTTATTGCGAGACGGTTACTCATTTAAGTCAGAGAATAATGGTTGTTCTATTTATATGAGTAATATCTTTTATGGTCATGCACCCGAAGTTAGGGGTTTATTCTTATTGAATCTCGATAGTGATGATACACATGTTCATAACATTGATGCCAAAAGATGTATAGTAGATAATGATAATACCACTTTCTTGTGGCACTGCCGTCTCGGTCATATCGGCGTGAAACGCATGAGGAAGCTCCATGCTGATGGACTTTTGGAGTCTCTTGATTTTGAATCACTTGACACGTGCGAGCCGTGCCTCATGGGCAAGATGACAAGGACCCCGTTTTCAGGGACAATGGAACGGGCAAGTGACTTATTGGAAATCATACATACTGATGTGTGCGGTCCGATGAGTGTAACGGCGCGCGGTGGATATCGTTATTTTCTCACCTTCACTGACGACTTAAGTAGATATGGGTATATTTACTTGATGAAGCATAAGTCTGAAACTTTTGAAAAGTTCAAGCAATTTCAGAGTGAAGTTGAAAATCATCGTAACAAGAAGATCAAGTTCCTACGATCTGATCGAGGGGGAGAATATCTGAGTTATGAGTTTGGTGATCACTTAAGAAAATGTGGAATTGTTTCACGGTTGACGCCACCTGGAACACCACAGCGTAATGGTGTGTCCGAACGTCGTAATCGAACCCTATTAGATATGGTACGTTCTATGATGTCTCTTGCCGATTTGCCACTATCGTTTTGGGGATATGCGTTAGAGACAGCTGCATTCACTTTAAATAGGGCTCCATCTAAGTCCGTTGAGACAACACCGTATGAACTGTGGTTTGGTAAGAAACCTAAGTTGTCTTTTCTCAAGGTTTGGGGTTGCGATGCTTATGTTAAAAGGCTTCAGCCAGAAAAGCTCGAACCCAAAGCGGACAAATGTGTCTTCATAGGATACCCAAAAGAAACAGTTGGGTACACCTTCTATCTCAGATCCGAGGGCAAAGTGTTTGTCGCTAAGAACGGGTCCTTTCTCGAGAAAGAGTTTCTCTCGAAAGAATTGAGTGGGAGGAAGGTAGAACTTGATGAGGTTATTGAACCTCTGCTTCAACCAGAGAGTAGCGCAGCACAGAAAGATGTTTTTGTGGAGCCTGCAGAGGTTGAAGAGGAAGCCAATGATGATGATCAAGGAGCTTCTGATCAAGTTACTACCGAACCTCGTAGGTCGACAAGGGTACGCACTGCACCTGAGTGGTATGGTAACCCTGTCTTGGAGGTCATGTTGTTAGACAACGGTGAACCTACGAGCTATGGAGAAGCGATGGTGGGCCCGGATTCCGACAAATGGTTAGAGGCCGTGAAATCCGAGATGGGATCCATGTATGAAAACAAAGTATGGACTTTGGAAGTATTACCTGAAGGGCGGAAGGCCATTCAGAATAAATGGATTTTTAAGAGGAAGACGGACGCTGACGGTAATGTCACCGTGTATAAAGCTCGACTTGTGGCAAAGGGTTTTTCACAAGTTCAAGGGATTGACTACGATGAGACTTTCTCACCCGTAGCGATGCTTAAATCCGTCCGAATCATGTTAGCAATAGCTGCATATTTCGATTATGAAATTTGGCAGATGGATGTCAAAACAGCATTCCTTAACGGTTTTCTTAAGGAAGAGTTGTATATGATACAACCGGAAGGTTTTGTCGATCCAGAGAATGCTGACAAAGTATGCAAGCTCCAGCGTTCCATTTATGGGCTGGTGCAAGCATCTCGGAGTTGGAATCTTCGCTTTGATGAGGTGATCAAAGCGTTTGGGTTTGTACAAGTTTACAATGAAGCTTGTATTTACAAGAAAGTGAGTGGGAGCTCTATAGCGTTTCTGATATTATATGTGGATGACATATTGCTGATTGGAAACAATATAGAATTTTTGGATAGCGTGAAGGGGTATTTGAACAAGAGTTTTTCAATGAAGGATCTCGGTGAAGCTGCTTTCATATTGGGCATCAAGATCTATAGAGATAGATCAAGACGCTTGATAGGACTTTCACAAAGTACATACCTTGATAAAGTTTTGAAGAAGTTCAAGATGGATCAATCCAAGAAGGGGTTCTTGCCGGTATTGCAAGGTACAAAGTTGAGTAAGACTCAATGCCCAGTGACTGCGGAAGATAGAGAAAAGATGAGTGTCGTCCCCTATGCTTCAGCCATAGGCTCTATCATGTATGCAATGCTGTGCACAAGACCAGATGTCAGCCTTGCCATAAGTATGGCCGGAAGGTTTCAAAGTAATCCTGGTATGGATCACTGGACAGCGGTCAAGAATATCCTAAAGTACCTGAAAAGGACTAAGGAGATGTTTCTCGTTTATGGAGGTGATCAAGAGCTCGTCGTAAAGGGTTACGTCGATGCAAGCTTTGACACTGATCCGGATGACTCTAAGTCTCAAACCGGATACGTATATATTCTCAACGGGGGAGCGGTAAGCTGGTGCAGTTCCAAGCAAAGCGTGGTAGCCGATTCTACATGCGAAGCGGAGTACATAGCTGCCTCGGAGGCGGAAAATGAAGGAGTTCATGACAGATCTTGGAGTTGTGCCTAGTGCATTGAACCCAATGACTCTGTTTTGTGACAACACTGGTGCCATTGCTCTAGCCAAGGAACCAAGGTTTCACAAGAGGACCAGACACATAAAGCGACGCTTCAATTCCATCCGCGATTCAGTCAAGGAGGAGGACATAAGCATTTGCAAAGTACACACGGATTTGAATGTTGCAGATCCGTTGACTAAGCCTCTTCCACGAGCTAAGCATGATCAACACCAAGACTCTATGGGTGTTAGATTCATTACCTTGTAATGCTAGATTATTGACTCTAGTGCAAGTGGGAGACTGTTGGAAATATGCCCTAGAGGCAATAATAAAAGAGTTATTATTATATTTCCTTGTTCATGATAATCGTTTATTATCCATGCTATAATTGTATTGATTGGAAACTTAAATGCATGTGTGGATAAATAGACAAACTTTGTGTCCCTAGTAAGCCTCTTCAGGACTAGCTCGTTGATCAAAGATGACCGCGGTTTCCAGGTCATAGACATGAGTTGTCATTTGATAACGGGATCACATCATTAGGAGAATGATGTGATGGACGAGACCCAAACGTTAAACATAGCTTTTGATCGTGTCAGTTATCGCTATAGTTTTCTGCATGTCAAGTATAAGTTCCTATGACCATGAGATCATGTAACTCACTGACACCGTAGGAGTGCTTTGTGTGTGCCAAACGTCACAACGTAACTGGGTGACTATAAAGGTACTCTACAGGTATCTCCGAGGGTGTCTGATGAGTTGACATGGATCGAGACTGGGATTTGTCACTCCGTGTGACGGAGAGGTATCTCCGGGCCCACTCGGTAATACGTCATCTCAATGAGCTCAAAGTGACTAAGTAGTTGGTCACGGGATTATGTATTACGGTAACGAGTAAAGAGACTTGCCGGTAACGAGATTGAACTAGGTATAGAGATACCGACGATCGAATCTCGGGCAAGTAACATACCGACGAGACAAAGGGAACTGTATACGGGATTGCCTGAATCCTTGACATCGTGGTTCATCCGATGAGAGCATCGAGAAACATGTAGGAGCCAATATGGGTATCCAGATCCCGCTATTGGTTATTGACCTGGGAGTGTCTCGGTCATGTCTACATGGTTTCCGAACCCGCAGGGTCTACACACTTAACGTTCGGTGACGCTAGGGTTGTTAGTGAGAAGAGTGCATGGTTACCGAAGGTTGTTCGGAGTCCCGGATGAGATCCCGGACATGACGAGGGTCTCCGGAATGGTCCGGAGACGAAGATTGATATATAGGATGAAAGGTTTCGGAGTACCGGAAGTGTTCCGGGGAGCATCGGGAAATCGGCGGAGTACCGGGAAAGGTTTTCGGGGGGTCCGGAAGGTGTTCTGGGCCTATTGGGCCACAAGGGGGGACACCACAGCCCTCAGGGGGCTGTGCGCCCCCCCTGGGCCCTCTCCCCATGCGGCTAAGGGGGTGGGACCCCCTAGGGCTGGCCGCACCCCTTGGGACTTGGGGGGCAAGGCACCTAGGGGGGAAACCCTAGGGCCTGGGCGCCTCCCCCTGCCCTGGCCGCCGCCCCCCTCCCCTTGCCCTTGCCGCCGGCCCCTAGGGGGAAACCCTAGGGCGCCCTAGCCTCTCCACCCCCCCTATATATAGTGGGGCAAAGGGAGGGCAGCCAACACAGTTCGTGCCTCGGTGCTGCCCTCCCTCTCCCGTCATATCTTCTTCTCCCGCGGTGCTTAGGCGAAGCCCTGCTGGAGTTCTTCTCCACCATCACCACCACGCCGTCGTGCTGCCGGTTCTCCATCAACCTCTCCTCCACCCCTTGCTGGATCAAGAAGGAGGAGACGTCCCCGAGCCGTACGTGTGAAGAACGCGGAGGCACCGTTGCTTCGGTGCTAGGTCTTCGGCGATCTGAATCGCGACGAGTACGACTCCATCATCCGCGTTCATAACGCTTCCGCTTAGCGATCTACAAGGGTACGTAGATCACACTCCTTCCTCGTAGTTGCATCTACTAGATTGATCTTGGTGAACGGTAGGAAAAATTTTTGTTTCCCATGCAACGTTCCCCAACAGTACTGTTGGAAATATGCCCTAGAGGCAATAATAAAAGAGTTATTATTATATTTCCTTGTTCATGATAATCGTTTATTATCCATGCTATAACTGTATTGATTGGAAACTCAGATACACGTGTGGATGAATAGACAGACTTTGTGTCCCTAGTGTGCCTCTACAGGACTAGCTCGTTAATCAAAGATGACCGCGGTTTCCAGGTCATAAGACATGAGTTGTCATTTGATAACGGGATCACATCATTAGGAGAATGATGTGATGGACGAGACCCAAACGTTAACATAGCTTTTGATCGTGTCAGTTATCGCTATAGTTTTCTGCATGTCAAGTATAAAGTTCCTATGACCATGAGATCATGTAACTCACTGACACCGTAGGAGTGCTTTGTGTGTGCCAAACGTCGCAACGTAACTGGGTGACTATAAAGGTACTCTACAGGTATCTCCGAGGGTGTCTGTTGAGTTGACATGGATCGAGACTGGGATTTGTCACTCCGTGTGACGGAGAGGTATCTCCGGGCCCACTCGGTGATACGTCATCTCAATGAGCTCAAAGTGACTAAGTAGTTGGTCACGGGATTATGTATTACGGTAACGAGTAAAGAGACTTGCCGGTAACGAGATTGAACTAGGTATAGAGATACCGACGATCGAATCTCGGGCAAGTAACATACCGACGAGACAAAGGGAACTGTATACGGGATTGCCTGAATCCTTGACATCGTGGTTCATCCGATGAGATCATCGAGAAACATGTAGGAGCCAATATGGGTATCCAGATCCCGCTATTGGTTATTGACCTGGGCGTGTCTCGGTCATGTCTACATGGTTTCCGAACCCGCAGGGTCTACACACTTAACGTTCGGTGACGCTAGGGTTGTTAGTGAGAAGAGTGCATGGTTACCGAAGGTTGTTCGGAGTCCCGGATGAGATCCCGGACATGACGAGGGTCTCCGGAATGGTCCGGAGACGAAGATTGATATATAGGATGAAAGGTTTCGGAGTACCGGAAGTGTTCCGGGGAGCATCGGGAAATCGGCGGAGTACCGGGAAGGTTTTCGGGGGGTCCGGAAGGTGTTCTGGGCCTATTGGGCCACAAGGGGGGACACCACAGCCCTCAGGGGGCTGTGCGCCCCCCCTGGGCCCTCTCCCCATGCGGCTAAGGGGGTGGGACCCCCTAGGGCTGGCCGCACCCTTTGGGCTTGGGGGCCAAGGCACCTAGGGGGGAAACCCTAGGGCCTGGGCGCCTCCCCCTGCCCTGGCCGCCGCCCCCTCCCCTTGCCCTGGCCGCCGGCCCCTAGGGGGAAACCCTAGGGCGCCCTAGCCTCTCCACCCCCCTATATATAGTGGGGCAAAGGGAGGGCAGCCAACACAGTTTGTGCCTCGGTGCTGCCCTCCCTCTCCCGTCATATCTTCTCCTCCCGCAGTGCTTAGGCGAAGCCCTGCTGGAGTTCTTCTCCACCATCACCACCACGCCGTCGTGCTGCCGGTTCTCCATCAACCTCTCCTCCACCCCTTGCTGGATCAAGAAGGAGGAGACGTCCCCGAGCCGTACGTGTGAAGAACGCGGAGGCACCGTTGCTTCGGTGCTAGGTCTTCGGCGATCTGAATCGCGACGAGTACGACTCCATCATCCGCGTTCATAACGCTTCCGCTTAGCGATCTACAAGGGTACGTAGATCACACTCCCCTCTCGTAGTTGCTTCTACTAGATTGATCTTGGTGAACGGTAGGAAAATTTTTGTTTCCCATGCAACGTTCCCCAACACCCCCGATGCCCTCCTTTCTCCTATATATATCCATGTACCCTGAAAACATCGAGGCAATAGAAAAACCCCTAATTCCACCGCCGCAACCTTCTGTTCCCGTGAGATCCCATCTTGGGGCCTGTTCTGGAGCTCCGCTGGAGGGGGGATCTACCACAGAGTGCTTCTACATCAACACTATAGCTTCACCAATGAGTTGTGAGTAGTTTACCACAGACCTTCGGGTCCATAGTTATTAGCTAGATGGCTTCTTCTCTCTTTTTGGATCTCAATACAAAGTTCTCCTCGATCTTCGAGGAGATCTATTCGATGTAATCTTTTTGCGGTGTGTTTGTCGAGATTCGATGAATTGTGGGTTTATGATCAAGATTATCTACAAACAATATTTGATTCTTTTCTAAAATCTTTTTATGTATGATTATAATATCCTTGCAAGTCTCTTCGAATTATTGGTTTGGTTTGGCCTACTAGATCTATAGTTCTTGCAATGGGAGAAGTGCTTGGCTTTGGGTTCAATCTTGTGGTGTCCTTTCCGAGTGACAGCAGGGGCAACAAGGCACGTATTGTATTGTTGCCATCAAGGATAAAAAGATGGGGTTTATATCATATTGCTTGAGTTTATCCCTCTACATCGTGTCATCTTGCTTAAAGCATTACTCTGTTCTTATGAACTTAATACTCTAGATGCATGCTGGATATCGGTCGATGTGTGGAGTAATAGTAGTAGATGCAGAATCGTTTCGGTCTACTTGTCACGGACGTGATGCCTATATATAATGATCATGCCTAGATATTCTTATAACTATGCGCTTTTCTATCAATTACTCGACAGTAGTTTGTTCACCCACCGTAGAATTCTGCTTCATAAGAGAAGCCACTAGTGAAACCTATGGCCCCCTGGTTTATTTTCAACATATTAATCTTCCATCTACTTTACTTTGTTTTATTTAGTTTCTGTTCTTATACCAAAAAATACCAAAAATATTATACTATCCTATCTATCAGATCTCACTTTCGTAAGTGACCGTAAAGGGATTGACAACCCCTTATCGCGTTGGCTGCGAAGTTCTTATTTGTTTGTGTAGGTGTGAGGGACTCGTGCGTGGTCTCCTACTGGATTGATACCTTGGTTCTCAAAAACTGAGGGGAATACTTACGCTACTGTGCTGCATCACCCTTTCCTCTTCGAGGGAATACAACGCAAGCTCGAGAAGTAGCAGTTGGCTGACTTTGGGGCGCCTCCCCTTTCCTTCCCTCCCCCCTTTGGTGCGTGGGAAAGGGTGAAGGGACGCACCAGCCGCCTTGTGGGCTGGTGTGCTCCCCCCTTTGGCCCATAAGGCCCGTACACTTGCCGGGGGTGCCCGGAACCCTTTCCGGTGACCCGACGAGTACCCGGTGCACTCCGAAACCATTCTGGTATCTAAATACGATCGTCCCATATATCAATCTTTACCTCTCGACCATTTAGAGACTCCTCGTCATGTCTGTGATCTCATCCGGGACTCCGAACAACATTCGGGCACCAAAACACATAACTCATATAACACTATATCGTCAACGAACGTTAAGCGTGCGGATCCTACGGGTTCGAGAACTATGTAGACATGACCGAGACACCTCTCTGGTCAATAACCAATAGCTGAATCGGGATGCCTATATTGTATCCTACATATTCTATGAAGATCTTTATCGGTCGAACCGTTATGACAACATACATAATTCCCTTTGTCTGTCGGTATGTTACTTGCCCAAGATTCGATCGTCGGTATCTCTATACCTAGTTCAATCTCATTACTGGCAAGTCTCTTTACCCGTTTAATAATACATCACCCTCTGACTAACTCATTAGTCATTTGCTTGCAAGGCTTTTTATGATGTGCATTACCGAGAGGGCCCACGGATACCTCTCCGATACTCGGAGCGACAAATCATATTCTTGATTCACGCCAACCCAACAAAACACCTTCGGAGACACCTGTAGAGCATATTTATAATCTCCCAGTTACATTGTGACGTTTGATAGCACACAAGGCACCCCTCTGGTATCCGGGAGTTGCATGATCTCATAGTTATAGGAACATGTATTTGACATAGATGAAAGTAGTAGCAATAAATTGTACGATCAAATGCTAAGCTAACGGATGACTCTTTTCCATCACATCATTCTCATAATGATGTGATCCCGTTATCAAACGACAACTCATGTCAATGGTTAGGAAACCTTAACCATCATTGATTAACGAGCAAGTCTAGTAGAGGCTTACTAGGGACACAGTATTTGTTTATGTATTCACACATGTATTTAGGTTTTCGGTCAGTACAATTCTAGCATGAATAATAAACCTTTATCATGAATACAGAAATATAATAATAACCATTTTATTATTGCCTCTAGGGCATATTTCCATCAGCCACATCCTATCGTCACCAACCGTGGTGTGGCATCTCTCCAACATCGACGCGGAATTATTCAAGGGGAAGTGAACAAGTACGTCGGGTACTACACACAAGTGACCGACCGCCCTCAAAGTGGGATGGGAGTGGCAACTCACGTAAGCTCGATTGCTTCATCTTGTTATCTTTTGCATATGGTTCATGTGTTTGCATTCTGGTGCTCATACATATGTTATTTGCTAGACGGCGGCGGCGGCCACTTTGTATCACGAAATGGAGAAGAAGTCGTTCGCTTTTAGTTATTGTTGGATCACATTGAATGGCAAGCCAAAGTGGACACAACTTGTGGCCAATCTCAAGGCCGGCAAGAAGAGGAATGATGGCTCAAATTTCCACCAATCAGTTGGGTTGGATGATGAAGAGAATGATATTATCGCCGAGAATGGAAGAGCCACCGTGCCAAAGGATAACCGTCAAGTCATGGGAAACAAGTGGGAGAAGGCAATGGCCTCCCATGACGTCGCGGCTACAAAAATGTCCTCCACATGGACGGGCTTTTTTCGGCGAGGGAGAACAAAAAAAGGAGATGCACAAGCTCATGTTGGATGCACAAAAATGAGAGGATGGATTGGGACCGGAAGAGGGAGGAGAAGAAGGTGGAAATTGAGAGGGAGAAGATCGAGTTGGAGAAGCAAGAAGCGGCGATCAAATGAGAGCTCGAGAAGGCCAAGACATTTGGAGAGGTTGACCTTGAGAAGGAGAGGTTGCAACATACATGGGACGGAGTATTTAACAAAAAGCTACCACATTTCACGAAAACGTTCCTACAAACTACCACTTTACAAATTTGTGCCGAAAACTACCATTTTTTGACTAATTTTTGTCCAAAAACACTAGTGACTGCTTTGGCTGAAATTAAACATGATTATGACAGGATGGGCCCACCTATCAGCATCAATTTTCTTCCAATCTTCTTTCTCCTCGCACACGCACGCTTCGGCGACGGCGACCAGCCGACCAGCACGCGGCTCCGGTTGCACGCACACAAGCCAGCCGGCTAGCACGCGGCGGCGGCGGCTGTTGCCAGCCGGCCAGCACGCGGCGGCGGCTGCTGCGGCACGCACGCAGGCCAGCCAGCACGCTGTGGCGGCGGCGGCTGCGCACGCACGCAAACCAGCCGGCCAGCACGCGGCGGCTGCGGCTGGGGCTGCGCACGCAAGCCAACCAGCCAACACGCGGCGGCGGCTGCATGCACGCTCGCGGCGACGGCGGCTATTGCGCACGCGCACAAGGCCGCGACACGCCAGCACGGCCGAGGCGGCTCCAGCCGGCGTGGTTGCGCCGCCGTCTCCGGTCCTGATGAGCGTCGGAGTGCACACGAGGTGTTTGAGGAAATGCCAGAGAGAGAGGAGGAGGAGGAAGAAGAAGATTGATGCTGACAGGTGGGCCCATCCTGTCATAAAGACGTTTAGAAGAGGCGAATCGGGCATTTTCCTCACATGATAGTTTTTAGTCAAAGATTAATGAAGAAGTGATAGTTTTCGATACAAATTTGTAAAGTGGTAGTTTGTAGGCACGGTTCCACGAAATGTGATAGTTTTTTGTTAAATACTCCATGGGACGCGGAGGATGCGAAGATCATGTTGGCGGACGAAACCCTCTTAGATGAGCATGCAAAGAAGCGGCTTGAGGAGAAGAAGATCAACGACCGTAGGGAGTACGAGGAGGCGAGGACGGCTGCGACAAGGATGCAGGCGGAGCAGGACGCACGGATGGCCTCGGTGTATGCGGCATGGATGGCGTCCGGCGAGTGATTCGGCCAGCCAGTGAGGCATCCATCACGCTCGGACATTGATTTCATTTTAGCATGTCCGGATTGTTGGACTATGATTTATTTTGCTTTGTTTCTAACTGTTGAATTCAGATAATTTGCATCGTATGGTCGACGTGCATGGATTTGAAACTCCCCATTTAAGGTATGTGGATGTGCGGCAACTCATATGAGGGGCCGCCCGACGCTGCAGGATGCGTTCGAACGCGTGAGCGGGCATATAGGGAGTCGGATTTGCCAAATCCGATTGTAGATGCTCTAAAGAGTCTTATGTTTATGCATCACCTCATTGACCTTTATAATGCATATGATACACGCTGTACATACATACATACGGAGGCTGTCAATACGGGGAGTCTACTACCGTTGCTCCAACCGACTATGGCTTCGTTGTGCTGATGTATTGGTTGGTTGTGTGGTGTGAGCCGTTGGTGACGGAAGACCCAAGAGCGATGGACGGTTATGCATGCCGCCGGGGCGTGGCGGGGGAATCTATCACGTGAAGGCAATGTGGGACGTGAAGGGGGGTGACGATGGGCGTGACGGCGTTTGGTGGCAGTGGGGCCGAGGAGCCAAACGGCGGCTGAGGGGGACGTCGTGCTGTCGGCTTGTCGGCTGCCGTGACGATCGACGCTTGTCTTGTCACGCCGTGTCCATGCTCCGTTCCCTCCCTCCCTCTGTGTAGTCCGTGTTCAATTCTTGGCCTGCAGATACATTACTATTTTGTTAAAGGGTTAATTGATTTTGAGTAGCCTCGCCATGCCATGCATCCATCTTTCGGCCATCCCTTTGCTTTTTCCTTCTCCTCGTCTACGCACAAAAGCTACCGCCTACATACAGTCACTTTAAGTTGCTCCTCGCTTTACTCTCATCTCTTGTAACCGTAGTGGAATGGGGTGGAGTACTGGTGGTCAGAGTGTGCCGGGTTCGTTGCGGAGCTCGCGACCGGCTCTGCCAAAAGCGATCCATGTCTCTTTGACTCCCCCCCACACCCGTCCCTCCCCTTCCTTCTCCAACGCAGCAGCCATCACACTTGGATTCACCCTTCCATCCTCTCCGCTTCTCCTATATAAAAGCACGTCCACCGCTCCCTGTTTTCTTCATCCTCGTTCCCTTGCACTGCGCCAACAAGCAATTAACTACTACACTCTCACTAGCTAGCTAGAGCTTGGCCGGGCGGGGAAGGAGGCGCCAAGATGCTGAGGATGCAGCAGCAGCAGCAGGTGGAGGGCGTGGTGGGCGGCGGCATCGTGGCGGAGGCAGAGGAGGCGGCGGTGTACGAGCGGGTGGCTCGCATGGCCAGTGGCAACGCGGTGGTGGTCTTCAGCGCCAGCAGCTGCTGCATGTGCCACGTCGTCAAGCGCCTCCTGCTTGGCCTGGGAGTCGGCCCCACCGTCTACGAGTTGGACCAGATGGGCGGTGCCGGGCGGGAGATCCAGGCGGCGCTGGCGCAGCTGCTGGCCCCCGGACCCGGCGCCGGCCACCACCAGCAGCCGCCGGTGCCCGTGGTGTTCGTCGGCGGGAGGCTCCTGGGCGGCGTCGAGAAGGTGATGGCGTGCCACATCAACGGCACGCTCGTCCCGCTCCTCAAGGACGCCGGCGCGCTCTGGCTCTGAGCCGCGAGCTGCATTGCTTTGCTTTGCTGTCTCGCCGGCCGGCCGGAACCGATGGTGGTGATCAACGACGGCGTTTACTTTGTGTGTTGGTCGTCTTTTCTTTTCTTGTGCCTGTGGCTGTGCGTGTGCGATGGATGAACGCGTGCGTGGGTGCAATGCATGGTGTGTTGAGCTTCACTGGCCAGTGAGATGTAGATATAATTAACAAGGAAAGCTTAATTAGCCTTGTCAGTTGCGTGTTTTTTTAGGTGATGGTTATGTAGCAGTAGTTGGTTACAGAGTGAGAGTGGAGTGGAGGGATAATAGCCATCAGACCCAGCAATGTAATGCAACGACGCCTAGCAAGCTAGCATGCACATTGTGCTATTATTATCCTGAGAAAAATCAAGGATCTGTCCACCGTAAACCACACATACTATCATCTCTATCCATGTTCGTGTATGCTGCTACGTACTCAATTGGACGTTTTGATGGGTACATGCATCGCATTCCCATGCATACTTCTACTACTCCTAGACCTAGTAGAGGAAAAATAACCCTAATAAGAGTAGTATAATTGTTGAAGGTGTAGTAGTAGCATTTTGTTGGTGGAAAATTGAATTTTGAATTGATGGAAAGTGGGAAGGCGCGTCCACAGAAGGTGATGCACGCGACTGTCCGTAGTAGAGCACTGCACTGGTACTGGTACTGGTACCGGTACGTACGCACTACGCACGCAGTCGCAGATGCCAGACGCATGCAGCAGAGCAACGCCCCATATGAAACGTGACTTGCCTTTTTCTTTGCTTGGTTCAAAGGCATGAGGTAACCTGCATGCATCAAGTGGTTGCCGTGAGATGCTTTAACCTCACCCGCACTGTACCGGCTAGTTTTTAGCATAGACTTTTTTTTTTTTTGCTGGTCATGGCCGGTAAGAATCGCTGAGGTTAGCCAAGACTAGATGCCTGCAGGCAAGCAAGCACGGTCCGTGTGACGATCCACAGTGAGCTCATCTGCGCTAGAAATACAAGCCATATGTTAGGCACGGTTAATTGCGAGTAGTACTACTAGCTAGAAGAAGAAGAAGAAGAAAAATCTCCCCGCAAAAAGAATGAAGAAAGAAAAACATCGACATGCTAGAAAAACTATTCAACATTTGGTACTGATGGTCGTGATACATACAAGTATGTAAATATGTGCTGGTCAAAGCAAAGTGGTAAGGCTTCCCGAAAAAAAAAAGAGGAGGTAGTATGGTAACGGTAGGTTTGAAACATGGAAAGTTATGGTGCACAGCAGGGCAAGGCCAAGGAAAAAGTTGGTGCAGTGGATGTAGGCATGGTGTGATGAGGATGATCAAGTTTCCGTGAATAGGGCCGGCACGTCGCTGGGGTGTCGAAAGAGACGGGGAAGGAGCTCCCCCCAGTCCCATGGGTCGTCACGCGTAGCATGGCAAAGGCAAACTGGCGACTCATCCATATCCAAAGCAAAGTCCATGGCCCTTTACCCGGCATCAGGCTCGTCCTGCCGATGCCTTGCGTCACCCGCTGCATGCTGCCACGCCACTACGCTAGCTACGACGGCATGAGCTACGTATATGGCATGGATACTGCATGGTGCACCAAGGCAATTGGTGCTACCGGTGCACCGAACCCCGTTGCATATTAAAAAATGTTCAAAAAAATCTGGAAAAAATTTAGTGTATCGATACAACATCAATGTATCTTGTTCACAAAAATTCAAGTAAGAAATCAAAACAATGGTCAAGATACAAAAATGACAAATTTGACGCCAATGTGCTAATGGGCCAAAACTGAAGCCCAACTTGTGTTATGTACTATTCAGTGTGAAATTTATTATTTTTGTATCTCGAGCAATGTTTCAAATGTTGATCTAAATTTTTGTGACAATATACATTCATGTTGTGTCAATGCACTAACTTTTTTCCGATTTTTTCAAACATTTTTGAATGTGCAACGGACGACCGGTGCACCGGTAGCACCAATTGCCTTGGTGCACCAGATACATCTCCCGTTGAGTTGAGCTCGGGCTAAGAAACTCCACCGTAATGCAGGTCTTGTCCCGTGGCATGGTCGAGGCTATTCTTGGTGCCAACTGGGCTCTAGCATGGTGTATGTGTGGCAAGCGGCGTTTGCAGGAGTACCGCGCCTTCAGCACAGGTTAGGAGAAACGGCGCCCGCGCGCCATCCCTCATGGGCTAGCCCAACACGAGGCGATGCCTTCACTCAGGGATCCCACGTTATCTCGGTTCGGTTTTTCAAAAGAAAATCATCGAATTTTACAAAAAGTTTATTGGTTTTGAAAAACATTCATTGAAATTGAAAAAAAGTTAATGGATTTCAAAAAATTATTCATCAAACTTAATAATAGTTCATCGAATTTGAAAAAAAATCATCAAGTTTTAAAAATGTTTATCGAAATTGGAAAAGGTTAATAATTTTAAAAGAAAAGTTCAATAAAATTGAAAAAACTTCATTGAATTTGAAAAAAATCATTAAATTTCAAAAATGTTCGTCGAGTTGGAGAACGATCATCGAAATTAAAAAAAAGTTAATGATTTTTTAAGAAAAGTTCATCTAATTTGAAAAAAGTTCATTGAATTTGGAAAAAAAGTTCATCAATTTTGAATTAAAAAGTTCACGAATTTGAAACAAAAACAGCGAACCAGGAAAAAGAAAAATATATGAAAATACGGAAACAAAACATGAAAAAAGAAAAAAATAAAAAAGAAAAAGGAAAAAGGAAAAGTAAAGAAGAGATAAGGAAAGGTGGAAAAAGATATTAGTTGACAGATCAGCGAGTTGGCTTCATGGTTACTGCTGGTTCGCTCAACACGGAGGTCGTGTTGTTCGATCCTCCGTTTTTGCGTTGAGTTGAGGAAAAGTGGGATAGGGGCCGGCCCAGCGCGGGGCGCCGTTGGCGGCTGTTTGCAAAATACACGTATCTTATGTCGTACGATATGCTCGGCTAATGTTTTTCAAAATCACTAATTGAGTAGTACTTCCTCGGTCCGGAAATTCTTGTCATCAAAATGGGAAAAAAGATGTATCTAAAACTAAAATACATCTAGATACATCCACTTTTATTTATTTTAATGATAAGTATTTCCGGACGGAGGGAGTACTTGTTGTAAATATCGCTCTCAAATCCTCATGTTACGACAAGTGGCGCGTTGCATATTCGTCACTTGTCGCAACCTGAGCGTTTTCTCTTTTTACGTACATCCTTTATCTCTTAAATCGGGTGTCTAAATTTTGAACCGTTTTCACCGTTGAATTCCTCGCGTCAAGATCTTCAAAACTAGATCCCATGTTGATTGGTTTTGACGAACCATTTTTTTCACGAAAAACCGATCCGGACACATTGACTTTTTCCCTTTTTCGAAAAAGGCACGGCCGTGACTCTCGCGAAAGCAAAACCGTGCCTCTCGCTGAAGCAAAACCGTGACTCTCGCGAAAGAAAAAAAACAGAAAATGCTTTTTTTTTCTTTCCGAAAGACGCACGGCCGTGACTCTCGTGAAAGCACAACCGTGCCTCTCGCGGAAATAAAGCCGTGACTCGCGAAAAAAAACAGAAAACATGTTTTTTCCCCTTTCCGAGAGGCACGGCCATGACTCTCGCGAAAGCACAACCGTGCCTCTCGCGGAAGCAAAACCGTGACTCTCGCCAAAGAAAAAAAAACAGAAAACGTGTTTTTTCCCTTTCTGGAAGAGGCACGGCCGTGAGTCTCGCGAAAGCACAACCGTGCCTCTCGCGGAAGCAAAACCATGACTCTTGCGAAAGAAAAAAAACAGAAAACGCGTTTTTTCCCTTTCGAAAAGAGGCACGGCCGTGACTCTGCGAAAGCACAACCGTGCCTGTCGCGAAAGCAAAACCATGACTCTCGCGAAAAAGAAAAAAAAACACATTTTTTTCCTTTCCGAGAGGCACGGCCGTGACTCTCGTGAAAGCACAACCGTGCCTCTCGTGGAAGGAAAACCGTGACCTTTCACGAAAAAAAATGTTTTTCCGCAGAAAATAAAATTTCAATATTTTGTTTTCATCG
This sequence comes from Secale cereale, assembly GCA_902687465.1. NCBI lineage: Eukaryota > Viridiplantae > Streptophyta > Magnoliopsida > Poales > Poaceae > Secale > Secale cereale. Next base: position 436,970,971 of record LR738710.1, on the reverse strand, counting down.
AAAAGCTAAGGAAGACCGGTGGAAAACCAAAACGTCCGAAAAAACCAAAAAAAAAACCGTTCAATAAGCCGAAAACGCGTGCGGAAAAATAAAAAAAATAAAATCCAGAGGGAGCGTCCAGAACGCGACACGTGGCGAATGGCTGAAAGCACGCCAAGTGACGCTGATCGCTGTGAGGCTACCGAAGGAGCGCTAGTTAATAGTTGCTCCCAATGTTTTCTCCTATGCGCTACAGTATTTGGGCCGGCTCATTTTCACATGTTAGTTTGCTCGCTCGGTTGCTCCATAATTGTGTTCTCTCTGGTTTTCTTTGCTTTTTTATCATTTCTGTTCTCTCGTATTTCTTCTATTGTCTTTGTTTTTTCATCTCTTTTATTCACATTCTTTTTTTCTTTGTCTGTTCACCGTTTTCTTTCTTGGTTTTCACAAAAAAATATTCCCCTTTTTTGTTTCTGTCTTGGATTTCTTGTTTTCTTTGTCAGAATTTTGCACTGGTTTTCTTCGGTTTTCTTGTATTCTTTGTTACTGTTTTGCATTGATTTTCTTCGGTTTTCTTGTTAATTTTTCTCTTTGGGTTTCTTTGTTTTCATTGGTATTTTTTATTTCACCTTTTATTTATTTTCAGCACATGTCTGCATTGTTTGCTTACACAATGTACGTTTTCCAAATATGCTAAGGACATTTTTCAATACATGATTAAGATCTTTTTCATATATATCCTCTGATGACATTTTCATATACATTATACATTTTAAATACATCTAGAGTATATTTTCATAGAAATATAACATCTTTCATATACGTTATTAAGTAAAACTCAGATATATCCTTCGCTATCTATTATTTTCATACACATTTTACATTGTTTGTATACTTTTAAAATATTTTTTAATATGTGTTTAACATTTTCAAAATACATGATAAACATTTTGTTTTAAATATATGTTTTGATGTTTGTCGTTTTTATACACATTGCATGTTTTATATACAATTAAAAACTTTTCTATACAAGTTTAACATTTCTCATATACATGGTTAATATATTATTAAATATATATTATGATGTCCATTGTTTTCATAACATTGTAAGGAGTATATTTTTTGTATACATCTAAAAAACATTTTATATGTAGGCCTACCTTTTCATACATGATTAACATGTTTTAAAATATATGTTTTGGCATCTATTGTTGTCATACTCATTGTACATTTTTAATATAAATCTCAAATATTATTTTAATACACATTTATGTTTTAAAATATATATTTTGATGTCTATTGTTTTCAAAAAAAATTGTATACACCTTAAACATTACTTTAATACACATTTAACATTTT
>LR738710.1:436923805-436969586 GCA_902687465.1 Secale cereale | reverse complement strand
ATTTTTTTATACATCTATCACATTTTTAGACAGGTTTAACATTTTTGATATACATGATTGACCTTTTAAAAAATTTTATATTTTGATATCTATTGTTTTTATAAACATTGTATCGATTTGGTAATTATCTCAAACATTTTTAATACATGTTTAATATTTCTCAAATACAAAATTTTCATTTTTGGCAAATATCTAAAACATTGTCTTACATTGGTTTAACATTTTTCATATACATGATTAGCATTTTTCCATATATTTGTTTTGATGTCTGATGTTCTCATACACATTGTATTTTCTGGTATACATCTAAAACATTTTATTAATACACGTTTAACATTTTCAAATACATTATTAACAAAAAAACAATATATATTTCGATATTTATTGTTTTCATACACATTGCACAATTTTGGTATATTTTATACATGTTTATCATTGAACGAAAGGTGTTCTTGTTCATGTTTATATGCACTGAATCTGCAGTGTCACATGGTAACCGTTTACGACCGGTTGAGTTCTATTGGAGTTGTGAGTTTGAGAAATATCATAGGGAAACTATCGGATATAATAGAAATTGTTTCGTGAGAAAACCTAGTTAAACCAGAAGGTGGAAAAAGTTCTGATAATAATAATATAAGACGACTTTGTTTTTTATCGGTGGTCCCCCGATATTAATCTAGGCGCCATGGGCTAGTCCTCCTCCAACTCCTAGCTCGCCCCTTTTAGCTTGTTGGGAAAGCTGAAGGGGCGTCGCCCCCCTAATGGGCATTCTGGGCCCATAAGCTACCCAAAGACCTAGGGATCCTCCTCCAATTCGGTCTCCCAAACCTAATATGCTATGGCTAGTTGAGCTAGGATATGGCTATGTCGTGAGGGTGGGTTCTTGAAAAATGAAATAGTCCCACCTTGATTCATTATATCAAACCACACCAATTAATATACGTGCAAGACCTGCACATATCCAGAAAATGGCTACCAGATGATTCCTTCCTACTTGGCTGGTGATGAGAGAACGGACGTACAAAGGACGTACGAAGATTGCTATGGCATATTCTCATAAATATGGAAGGAACAAATTATAGAAGGTGACACACCTACACAACTCGGATGAAAAAGGTTTGCGCATATTGCCCATTATAAAATAGAGGCGCCTCAGAGGAAAAATATATGAAGAGATTGGACTGGATCAGATGAAGGAGACACAACTATACAACTCTCCTTCAATACGGTACTCCTTCATGCGATCTTCCATTTCCTGTATCCATTTGTGCTACCTCCAGCTGAGTCATCGATCCAAGAAACACAAGTCCATATCCATTCATCATCTATTGAGTTCAAGGGTTTTGGGGTCGCATAAGAGAGGGAAAAAGATACACACAATACAAATAATATAGCTTTGAAAATAAGTTTTATTTGCGGCTATCGGAAAAACATCAAACAATGACAGCTCACAAATCATCGTATCTAACGTTAGTATATAACAGGGGTTTAGTCGTCTAAAGGTCAAGTACATCTTCAAAGTCTTAAAATTCTTGCAGACTCTGGAATCTTCAACTGTTGTAGCATTCAACTCTTCTAATGCATGATGACGCCCTCTTTACTCTAAAGTGGTTATCAGTTGTCCGATATCTTGTCCTTCTTGAAGTGGCTTTAGTTGATCCTTTGAGTGGTCAAAAGGGAAAGGGGTATATTCTAACTATTTGAGGTAAAGGGGCTATTTGATAAAATCAAAAAAGATAAGAGGCAAGGGATATTTTGCAAATAAAGTTTTAGAGAGATCCTTTCCTAAGGCTTTCTAGTTTCTAGGGCCACGTCCTACAATCAACATGTGCTTTGATACCATATTTGTAACGATCCGACCTCAAACGGTCAAGCCTCGGGGTATCTGTGGCATCCCTAGATCAGTATGCTCGCACACACAATACATCAATGTATATATCAAAGTGCAATAACATCTATAAATAATGTAGAAACTAATATATACCTCATAAGTCGCAGCGGAAGCAATCAAACGGGTGTAGAGTCCCATCAGCGGGATGAGTGTAGACCGTAACCCTACAACGAAACTCACTCGTCATAGAAAATCCAACAACATGATACATTCCAGCCGTGTAGGTCAGTACATTGAATATACCGGCAAGATCACAAAAAAGAGAAGCAGATGATAAAAACTATACTATATGCAATATGGTTGTATGGCTATGTGTTGAGTTGTTTTGCATAAAATCCGGTTTTATTTTCCCTACAAAAACGAATAGTTCGGGAACTTCACTACAGAGTTATCTATCATGACATGGTTCTGCCAATCGATGTCTCATAACCCAGAACAATTATAAGTTGCCCATAATTAATTATTAGTCCAGTGTTGAGAGTTCCAAGATAGATCCACGTCCAGAGGCTCAAAATGTCTACAGAGTGTTGTGCACTTTACCCACAAGAATCGATCCCTCCCTTTAAATCCTCGCACTTTAGAGTGTTTGAGAACAGGATGACCAAAACATGATCTTCTGAAGAGTTCCCCTGACCACTGTCCGGTGCTCATCCAATCCTACCGTAGTTGTACATCTGCTAGCATCGTCCCAGCCAGGGTCACTACTAAGGTCAACCAAGCCAGAGCCCATAATGACTTATGGTTGCACAAGTAAGCTTCTCGGCATGAATTATTCATCCGTCTCTTTGAGTCTGGGTGGAACTTTCCACATGAGTACTGGCCTAGTCCATCTCACAACGCATCCACTAGGTGCTCCAGGGTGCCAGACGGTCCAATTCCACCAAGTAGTGTGTATTGAAATCTTGTCTCGATTTTTGAAGTCTTGGGGTCTTGAAGATGTCATCATGGAGTTGTCATCATTGACGTAGAATCCTCATGAAGTTATCGTCATTAATGCACAGTCCTCCTTCTCACACCACTCATGCACACTCATACCAAACCCCGTCTACTATAGCGTAGCATTAGAATAAATAACGTTCCCGGGCTTGGTAACAGGGGAGTGGGTTCCTACCTCATGCATTCTACTCAGCTACAAGATTCAACTAGATCGTTGATGGCGCACGTTGCCGCGCCTGTTCATTTTGATTGTTGTTTGATAGTGTTACAAATGTATGTAAAACATGTAGCTCTTGTTTATTTTGAAATGAGAGGGTACATAATGGAAGTTCCATCGAGTCCATTGGCTTGGTTGTGGGCCTTATTTGTTTGCATTGCACGTGGACCCCATCAAACCTTAACAATCAATGTTGTCTCGTTAATTCATCTAATAGAATAGTATGAATATATATTTAGGATTAAATTGACAAGAAAAAAATTAAATAGGGGTTACAGGAAGACAATTTCCAGCATTGCCTTCAGCATATTTGTGACAAAAATATGTAGTTTTGCATGCAAATAAAAGTAATGAATTAAATATATATAGTTAGTTTTGTCTAACCGAGAATATAAGCATCATGCCAATTAATTTTCCTCCAAAATCACCTAATTTTATTGTACAATGGTATTATACAGAGTAATTATAGCGCATTGTTGTGCCTGCCCATCTTAAAGATATATTAACAAAAGAATGATAGAAATATTGGCAAAATTTTGTACTACTTGTAACCAATACAATTTTGTTCTATCTTCGACTTAATATTTATATCTTCACAAATTCCATACATCTAATTTAAGATAAATAGAGTGTCAGTACTTTTCCATAGGCATAATATGTACAAAAGTTGACCAAAATAAATCCATCCAACTTCTTTGCATGCGACACAACCAAACATTACTTTTCCAACAAAGTCCACATAGTGATCCCAAGTAACTAAGGAATAATATCTGTCCATATGCATGCTGGTGTAGTTAATTGACATTTTGTATCGATGCAAGCTATAGCAGCAGGAATAGCACACCACACACGGGGATAATGGTGAGGGGAAATAAAGCAATAATTTGTTTTCACAACACACATTGAGATTTGGGGTGCCAAACTATACAATTACCGTGGGCATCAGGGTGCCAACGCTGGGTTAACTGGTGTGTCCTGATGACTCAATGTCATCCTTGTTGTGCATCCATAGCGAGGCCATTGTGGAATCAATAGCCAGAAAAGTGGAAGCAATAGTTCAAACGGAAGTTCTTACAAATATATGGTCAAGGAAAGAACTATGTAAAGACGACCCTTGACAAAGCTAATAGTTCAAGAAAACAAAGAATGAAACGAAATTCACACGAATATCATATTTAAGTTTCTGTAGAATTTCCTCATTAACTCATGGTAAATGGAATCGTGTCCTCCGAAAGTCACAAGCTCATCTCATAATGATTGTGATAAAGATCCACCGAGGCTGCACCAAGCATAAATAGTCCACATTGCTTAGAAATATTACTTAATTTGACTGAATAGCAGAAGGGCTTCATTGAGGCCTAGTGAGGGTTTCTCATATATCACTAATCGATGCAAACTAACGGTACTATTATTTGTGTCCCAAATGATACAATTTTGAAATAATTTATGTATGTTCCATGTATAAAGGACTAACTTGTCATCACATTCATCATAGAAATAGCTTCAACGAAGCTCAGCCTTAGGAGAGAAAATAAAGAGATGTCATGTTCTAAGGTCAACAAATCAAAACAATGTCTGCATAATTATGTAGAACTCGACATTGATCCTTTAGAAAATAGTGTACCTTGTTAGATCTGACATCATACATATAAGCATGTAAAATCCTGGAATACAGGTTAGGCTATGTTTGCATTCAATGTATTACATACTCCCCGCAAAGAAGAAACGAATCACCAAAAGAAAAATAAACGCCATACACCATACATATAAGCATGTAAAAAATTGGCTTTGTATTTTGTGGTATGGCCGAGCAAGAAAATTATATATTCAAAAATAATTAAAGAGACAAGATCAAATGAAATAGACTTACAAATAGTACAGATTCTTCAGATTAACTTGAACAAAAAAATAGCATGTTTTCAAAAGTACTTGCAGCAATTGAGACAAGAGCGCACAATGCAGAAATGTAGCCTATTTAACTAGGGTGTATTATTACCATATTAGCAGATCTTCTCATCATTTTGTGAAAACATGATTCTCTTCCTCAGGTTCAAGAATTTCTTCTTCACTTTAACTGCAGATCAGTGCTTCTTTGCCATTTTAATAATAGTAAATTCTCCACCCACCGACAATGGATTGATGAAATAAGTGGCCCTATCATTTCTGGCTTGCTGCTGGTTTGTTTAATTGTGGCACACCTATTACTTTGTCGGGAAGAAAAATGCTTTGAACCCAGTCATTATCCTCCAACCCATAGACACGAGCAGATGAATTTATTCTTCTGTTAGTATTAGTATTCTAAAATAAATAAATTGGAAAGACATACATAACAACCTAGCTCACTAAGTTTTACCTCTTCGTATCATGGTCAAATAGCACAGCCTCATCTCCATCTCTTCCAATGATTAGTCGCAGGGTAATGACAAAAATCATGATGTTCGACTAGCACAAAAAGGTGGAAATTAGATTCAACATAATGATGCTCAGGGGAGGAAGGGACGGTAGGGAGGCAAGGTGTGGTTACCTTTCGACGGACTGCAGCGGAGCCATGGACCATTCACTCGCAACCTAACCTAAATGCCCCAGTGTCGTTGTCGAGTGTCCAACAGATGAGGTGCCAGTCATCGTCGATCGCATCCCTCCCTTTCTTCTTCGCATGCAGATCAACCACATCGGCTGGATCGGCCAGCCCCCGATTCAATCGCATCACGCGCGGCCGCTGGATCTCCTCGTCGGCTGGATCAGGGTCCCCTCGTGTGCGTCGGCTGAAGCTTGTGGCACTGGATCCCCTTGCTTGCCTCGTTGCAATCTTTGAATCTCCTCGGCTTCGAGCGCCTCGTCGCTTCGCGTCCCCCGCATCCTCTCAATATCCACCGATTTTTTTATTTTTTACGGGCAAGGGAGCAGCAACGACCTAGCGACATAGTCGGAGCTTGTTAGAGTAAATGGGCTATCTCATCGACCCAATTTACCAAAGGCCTCAGTTTTTTTCTTCCAGAGCAGCGGCACCTTAGGACAGCTGGGCCAGGATGCTAAAGAAGTTGGGCCAGGACGCGAGTGAAGCAGATCCGACGGCCAGGAATGATCGAAATGCAAATCTAGTGGCTGAAATCATTGGAGGCGTGAGAGAGCTCGGATTAGGTGCGTTTATACTGTCCTTAATATCACTACTGCATAAATTGTTGTAAAGGTGACACTACATGCAACTAAAACATAGGTATGAAAAACATGGTCAAAGTGACCTTGCCTGGTATTACTTGATGAAGATAATAATGCTCTCACAATAAAGACTTGGTAGAACTATTCGTCACTCCGTTGAAAATCTATATTAAACAGCCATAGCATTCATAAAAGCAAACAATCTAGCAAGCAATTCTAGCACTCAAAATTAACAGTTCATCAAATAAAATCAATATAGAGATCAATAAGAAAAACCACACAAAAGTCCAAAGAGAAAACTTCAAGGACAACTAATAGTAAAAACTATAAAGAACCAACTAGGAAATCTTTTTTACCTAACCGCAAAAAATAAATTTGTTCTAAGTAAAACTTAACAACAAAGAAAATACTAAACTAATAAATTACAGAAAATAAAATATAAAACAACTAAGTCAACAAAAAGTATTTTGCATGAAATCGTACTAGCAAAAAGAAACAAATAAAAAGCTTTTATAAAACCCTATTTTGACCTATACAATTTTTAATACAAAAGTAAAGAAATAAAATATAAAATTATTTTATCGAACGAATAAAAGTGACAAATATTGACTAACAGAAACATAAAACAATTTGTCAAAAGTGACTAAAAGAAATAATTTAAAACAATAAAAACAAAAGAATTAAGGGTAAATCAAAACTATAGGTAAAACAATAATGTTTTTCTAAAACCCTAATTTAAAATAATCTAAAAATAAATATATAAATGATATTGCATAAACAAAGCAACAACAAAAACAATAGCAAAAATAAGCAATCAAATATGTATTTTAAAACTCAAGATATGGCCAAAATAGTGATTTGAACATATTTCACAAAATTCAAATTTAAACAACTCAAATTTGAAATCTAAGTGCACCAACAGAAACTTCATAAGATGTGCAACTCAGATCAATCGGAATCACTCAAAAACACTAAAAACCCTAAAAGATATTAACCTTCTAAAATAGAAACTATTTCTGTAAATAAAAACAAAACGGAAAAGAAAAATTTGCTACGGATCAGGCGCTGGACACGTGGCGCACTGTGGTTGGCTGTGCTAGCGACTGCAAACAAAATTTGGGCGCACAGCCGAGTCTTAAGAAAAACAGCGCAAAGTGGCTACAGGGAAAGACCGAGGCGACTCGGTTCGATCTAAACCGAACTTAACCGTAAGTAAACCCGATCTACCCGTTTGCTAGATCTAATCACAGGCGTTGAACTAAGCTCGAATAGGCGAGAGGAGACGGTGGCTCACTGCGATGGAGGTGGTCGGCGGTGGCGTCGGGCGTCAGCGGCGGCGACGTTCCAGCGGTCGACGGTGACTGATAACCCACAAGTATATGCGATCGCAACATTTTTCGAGGGTAGAGTATACAACCCAAATTTATAGATTCGGCACAAGGGGAGCCAAAGAATATTTGCAAGCATTAGCAACTGAGTTGTCAATTCAGCCACACCTGGAGATTAAATATCTGCAGCAAAGTGATCAGTAGCACACTAGTATGGTAGTTTTGATAGTAGCAGTAGCAGCAACAATAACAGTAACACTGATAGTAGCAGTAGCGATAGTAACAGCAACAGTAGTAACTTAGCAAGATCAATATGTAGGAAGATCATATGCATTGGATCGAAAATCTGTTGGATGATATTCATCATGTAACAGTTATAACCTAGGGTGATCCGGCTCCAGTACATAAATATAATGTAGGCATGCATATCGTAAATAGTCATACGTGCTTATGGAAAGAACTTGTATGACATATTTTTTCCTACCCTCCCGTGGCAGCGGGGTCCATAAGGAAACTAAGGGATATTAAGGCCTCCTTTTAATGGAGTACCGGAACAAAGCATTAGCACATAGTGAATACATGAACTCCTCAAATTACGGTCATCACCAGAAAGTATCCCGCATATTGTCACTACAGGGTTTAGGGACCATAACACGTAATAGGTGACTATGAATTGCAAGATCGGATCTAGAACATAGATATAATGGGGATAACATAAACAATTCAGATCTGGAATCATGGCACCCGGGCCCAAAGTGTCAAGTATTAAGCATAGCAAAGACATAACAACATCAATCTCCGAACATAATGGATACTAGGGATCAAGCTCTAACAAAAATGACACGATTACATGATGAATCTCATCCAACTCCTCACCGACTAGCGAGCCTACGAAGGAATTACTCACTCCCGGTGTAGAGCATCATGGAATTGGCGATGGAGGAGGGTTGGTGATGACGAAGACCGAAGATTCCCCTCTCCGGAGCCCCAAACGGACTCCAGATCTGGCCTCCCGATGAAGAACGGGAGGTGACAACGGCTCCATATAGCAAAACGAGATGATTCTTCCTCCTTGGTTTTTTTTTCTCCGAAAATAGGATTTTATAGGGTCGGAGTTAGGGTATGCGGGGCCACCAGATGAGCACGACCCACCAGGGCGCGCCTGGAGGGGGTGCCCTGGTGGGTTGTGCCCACCAAGGTGCCCCCCTCTGGTAGTTCTTGGCTCCAGTATTTTTCTTTATTCATATAAAAAATCCTCGCAAAGTTTCGTTCCAATCCGAGAACTTTTATTTCTGCACAAAAACAACACGATGGTAGTCCTGCTGAAAACAACGCTAGTCCGGGTTAGTTCCATTCAAATCATGCAAATTAGAGTCCAAAACAAGAGAAAAAGCATTAGGAAAAGTAGATACGACGGAGACGTATCAACTCCCCCAAGCTTAAACCTTTGCTTGTCCTCAAGCAATTTAGTTGATAAACTGAAAGTAAGAAAGAAAAAATTTTACGAGCTCTTTTGTTCTTGTTTACATCATAAGCTTAAGTAGAACCCAGGATTTCAGCAAAGATCATGACTAACCATGTCAACAATAACTTTTAGAAATTATATCAACTCATATCAATAACATAAATAACTAGAGATCAATCATAAGACATCTTAAATGTCAACACCTTTTCAAAACAACTGTGATATGATACGACAACATTGGTATCTCGCTACCCTTTCTGAGACCGCAAAACATAAATGCAATGCACCTCCAAAGTTCAAGCAGCGACTAAACATTGTAATTCATGGCAGAAAAGATCCAGTCATGCTAACACCGAACATTCACTACATACAACGCACGAGGATGACAACAGTGCTCTCAGATCTGGCGCTTATTAGATAAGGTGATGACTCAACATAAAAGTAAATAGATAGTCCCTTCGCAGATGGAAGCATGGATTTGCAAAGGTGCCAGAGCTCAAGGTTTTAAAACAGAGATAAATGTAATTTTGAGAGATGCACCCTTCATATTTACTTCGTGACCATCAGTTATCAATATCTTCCATGCTGAACACATTAGTAGCGGTTCCCGAGCGATAAAGTAAAGGTTATTACTCCGCAGGAGTGTTTGTTTGATTATTTGTAAGCTCTTTTCTTTTTGCAGTTGGGACTGGGAATCCCTATTACCGTCCCTCTCGTGCAAGGACAAGTGAATAAACACTCGTCATGAGAATAACCCGCTTAGCATGGAAGATACTGACTGCCTCCTGTCATTCTATGATCATTTCAGGCACACAAAAAAGATGTTTATTTGAAGTTTTAGAGGTGGCACATGCAAATTTACTTAGGACAAGGGTAATACCGGATATAGGTAGGTATGGCGGACTCATCTGGAATAACTTTGATTTTTTGAATTTGATGCACAAGCAGTATTTCCGCTTAGTACAGGCGAAGGCTAGCAAGTAGGTTGGGAAGCGGCCAACTAGAGAGCAAGAATGGTCATGAACATGCATTATGCAAAGTAAACATTGGATGTTAGCATGAGTAGGATATGGACACCATGAGCATAAATATCATAGAGGCTATGTTGGTTTTGATTCAACTACATGCATGAACACGTGCCAAGTCAAGCCACTTGAAACATTCGGAGGAGGATACCATATCATCATACTACATCACAATCATTTTAACGCTATGTTGACCTTCAAGATAAATCATTATTCACTCCTAGCTATTTAAGCATGGCATGAGAAACTATAATCTCTAATTGTCATTGAAAACATGTTTGATCATAATAGGCTGAATCATGGATACTTCATACCCGTTTCTCTCTGCCACGGCCAGTTCACCAAGTATCGTCCTTATTGCCTTTCACTTGCACGATCGAATGATAAATTAATAAAAGTGCAAGAGTGCCGTGGACTAAGCTGGAATCTGCAAACATTTTATTGAAGAAGGAGAAGACAAGGTAATATGAGCTTTTCATTAGATTGAATAATGCAAATGAGAGCCACTCAACATTTTCATCGCGGTCTTGTCCTTGGTACAACTCAAAGACTAGAAAAGAAATAAAGAGAAACAAGCGGAAATATTTTTGGAGTTTTTGTTTTTTCTCAAAGGAGGCAAAAATAAAGAAAGAAAAAAAACGAGAAAAACTATTTACACGGGGGAGCTCCCAACAGACAAAAGAAGAAGCGAGAAGTCTTTTTGGGTTTTCTTTTAAATACTACAAATAACTAAACTAGAAAGAAAAATAGAAAAGATACTCAAAGTTTTCCAAACATACAAGAAGAAAGTGAAATAAATAAATAAGTCTAGCATGGATAATACAATGAAAAAGTGTGAACACCAACAAGTGAATGAAATATGTGAACCTGAATGTATTGTCGGTGGAAATATGTACTCCCCCAAGGTTAGGCTCTTGGCCTAGCTTGGTAGCCTTAGTAGCCATCCGGTCCCATGTCAAAGTGCTGTGGTGGGGGCACTTGAGCGTCCCACTTGTGAGGCTCCTCCTCGACAGCTGCCTGGCCTCCCGATAGGCAACAATATGTGCTGGCATAATCCTATATCCGCCATGGCAATAGAATCAAACAAAGCAGGTGCAGGCAATGGAATAATATCACACATATCTTCACTAAAGACTAAGTTATAAGGAACATCCATGGTAGTGTTGTCGCCATCAATAAAGTGATGATGTACCATAGCCTGACAATCTAAATAAACCTTGGGAAAATGATAATCATGCTGGCGTGTCTGAACGTTGAAACGACTCGCTAACTGTGAATTCAACCACACCTGGAAACTTAGTATCTGCAGCAAGGTAGTTTAGTAGCAAAGTAATATGATAGTGGCGGTAGCGGTAACAAAGGTAACGATAATGTTTTTGTAGTTTTTGTAAAAGTAGCAACGGAAAAGTAAATAAGCAACAAGCAATATGTGGAAAGCTCATAGGCATTGGATCGGTGTTGGGAAATTATGTCGGATGCAATTCATCATGTAGAAGTTATAACCTAGGGTGACACAGAACTAGCTCCAGCTCATCAATGCAATGTAGGCATGTATTCCGAATATAGTCATATGTGCATATGGAAAAGAACTTGCATGACATCTTTTGTCCTACCCTCCCGTGGCAGCGGGGTCCTATTGGAAACTAAGGGATATTAAGGCCTCCTTTTAATAGAGTACCGGACCAAAGCATTAACACATTGAGTACATGAACTCCTCAAACTAAGGTCATCACCGGGAGTGGTCCCAATTTTTGTCACTTCGGGGTTGCCGGATCATAACACATAGTAGGTGACTATATACTTGCAAGATAGGATCAAGAACACACATATATTCATGAAAACATAATAGGTTCAGATCTGAAATCATGGCACCCAAGCCCTAGTGACAAGCATTAAGCATAGCAAAGTCATAGCAACATCAATCTCAAAGTCATAGCAAAGTCATTGTGAAAATGATACTAGGGATCAAACCCTAACAAAACTAACTCGATTACATGATAGATCCCATCCAACCCATCACCGTCCAGCAAGCCTACGATGGAATTACTCACGCATGGCGGTGAGCATCATGGAATTGGTGATGGAGGAAGGTTGATGATGACGATGGCGACGATCTCCACTCTCCGGAGCCCCGAACGGACTCCAGATCAGCCCTCCCGAGAGAGATTAGGGCTTGGCGGCGGCTCCATATCATAAAACGCAATAATTCTTCCTCTTTGATTTTTTCTCCTAGAAAGTGAATATATGGGATCTTGGGATACGTCGGTGGAGCACCAGGGGGCCCATGAGGCAGGGGGCGCGCCCTAGGGGAGGGGGCGCCCCCCCCACCCTCGTGGATAGGGTGTGGCCCGCCCGGTCTGGATCTTCTTGCAGATATTTTTTATATTTTCCAAAACAATTCTCCGTGGATTTTCAGGTCATTCCGAGAACTTTTTATTTCTGCACAAAAACAACACCATGACAATTCTGCTGAAAACAGCGTCAGTCCGGGTTAGTTCCATTCAAATCATGCAAGTTAGAGTTCAAAACAAGGGCAAAAGTGTTTGGAAAAGTAGATACGTTGGAGACGTATCAACTCCCCCAAGCTAACCTTTGCTTGTCCTCAAGCAATTCAGTTGATATACTGAATTGTGATAAAGAAAAACTTTGACAAACTCTGTTTGCTCTTGTTGTAGTAAATATGTAAGCCAGCATTCAGGTTTTGAGCAATGATCATGAACTAACCATATTCACAATAACTTTCAGGTCTCATGTCTACTCACATCAATGGCATAATCAACTAGCGATCAATAATAATAAACCTCGGATGACAACACTTTCTCAGAACAATCATGATATGATATAACAAGATGGAATATCGCTAGCCCTTTTTGAGACCGCAAAACATAAATGCAGAGCACCTTTAAGGATCAAGGACTGACTAGACATTGTAATTCATGGTAAAAGAGATCCAGTCATGATCATACTCAATGCAAATTAATGGTAATACATGCAAATGACAGAGGTGCTCTCCTACTGGTGCTCTTTTATAAGAGGATGATGACTCTGCATAAAAGTAAATAGATAGGCCATTCGCAGAGGGAAGCAGGGATTTGTAGAGGTGCCAGAGCTCGATTTTTAAATAGAGATGAATAACATTTTGAGCGGTATACTTTCATTGTCAACATAACAACCAAGAATCTCGATAACTCCCATGCTACGCACATTATAGGCGGTTCCCAAACAGAATGGTAAAGTTTATACTCCCCCAACCACCAACAAGCACACTCCACGACCATCTGAATCCACGAGGTACCGTCCAAAGAAGCAACAGCCCTGGCGGAGTTTTGTTTACTTATTATGATTTTGAGCATGGGATTGGGCATCCCGGTTACCAGCCATTTTCTCATGAATGATGAGCGGAGTCCACTCATCGTGAGAATAACCCACCTAGCATGGAAGATATAGACAGCCCTAGTTGATACATGAGCTGTTCGAGCATACAAAACATAATTTCATTTGAAAGTTTAGAGTTTGGCACATACAAATTTACTTGGAACGGCAGGTAAATACCGCATATAGGAAGGTATAGTGGACTCATGTGGAATAACTTTGGGGTTTATGGAAGTGGATGCACAAGCAGTATTCCCGCTTAGTACAGGTGAAGGCTAGAAAGAGACTGGGAAGCGACCAGCTAGAGAGCAACAACAGTCATGAACATGCATTAAAATTAATCAACAATGAATGCAAGCATGAGTAGGATATAAATCACCATGAACATAAATATCATGGAGGCTATGTTGATTTTGTTTCAACTACACGCGTGAACATGTGCCAAGTCAGACCACTTGAATCATTCAAAGGAGGATACCACCCTATCATACTACATCACAACCATTTTAATATCATGTTGGCACGCAAGATAGACCATTATAAAACCTTAGCTAATTAAGCATGTCATAAGCAGCTATGATCTCTAATTGTCATTGCAAGCATGTTTCATTCATAACAAGCTGGATCAGGAACGATGAACTATCATATTTACAAAAACAAGAGAGGTCGAGTTCATACCAGCTTTTCTCATCTCAATTAGTTCATCATATATCATCCTTATTGCCTTTCACTCGCACGACCGAACGATGTGGGAAATAATAATAGTGCACGTGCATTGGACTAAGCTGGAATCTGCGAGCATTTAATACAAGAGAGAAGACAAGGTAACATGGCTCAAGGTTAAATCAACAATAAAGCATATGAGAGCCACTAAGCATTTAAATCATGGTCTTCTACTCTTGACCCCCAAAGAAAAGAAAAGAAACTATTTACACGGGAAAGCTCCCAACAAGCAAAAGAAGAATGGGAAATCTTTTTGGGTTTTCTTTTAATTACTACTACAGGCAAGGAAAGTAAACTAGCTAAAAGCTACAACTAATATTTTTTTGTTTTTCTTAAGTTTTTTCTGGCACACGAGAAAAAGACTAAGAAAAAGAAATTGAACTAAGCATGGATGGTACAGTGAAAGAGTGTGAGCACCGACAACTAGAATAAGTGTGTGAACATGAATGTAATGTCGGTGAGAAACACATACTCCCCCAAGCTTAGGCTTTTGGCCTAAGTTGGTCTATGGCCACGGATCGAAGCTACTCCCTCTAGTGTACTGAGATGTATCATCTGGGTGCCACTGGTTGGCAAACTCATCCAAATCCCACCCATAAACAGACTGACGGTAGGGATCGAGTGGTGGCTCCGGCTCAGGCTCCGAAGCTTGTGCCTGGCCCTGGTACTTGTAGAAGGCATCTGATGTAACGAGATATATGCCTGTAGACAGATCAAACAGAGATGGTGCAGGCAAGGTAACAATCTCACAATATTTTTCATCAAACCTTAATTTATAATTAAGCAACCTATCCTTGTCTTTAACAATAAAATCATGTGCTACCATGCTCTTGTAGTCTAGATAAACAGGGGCAAGCAATTTTTCTTCCTTCTCATGATGCCTAATAGGTATTCTAAAATGTTCAGCAAGGTGAGAAGCCAAGATGCCTCCAAAGACGAGCCCCTTTGAGCGGTTCAGACTCAGTCGTTTAGCAACGACGACACCCAAGCTAAAAGTTGTGTCTTGAAACAAAGCATGGCGTAAAATGAGAATATCAGGGACACTAAGATTCCCACTGTTCACGCGACCAATTAAACATCTACTAGAAAATAAAGCAAAGTAGCGCAGAACGGGGAAGTGTATACTAGTAATTCTTGCCCCTGAGACTTGTCTAGTTTCCCCTACAGCTATCATGTCAATAAACCCTTCAACGTCTTCACGACGTGGTTCATCAAGTCTACCCTCAAAGGGTATCTTGCATACTTCACAAAATTCTAAGAGTGATATCTCCTTAACCTCATCATATAAACGAAACTCCACTGTAGGTGGTGTTTTCTTAGCATGAAAATGGAAATTTTGCGTGAAAATATTAGTGAGTAAGAGATACTGTTTGCGCTGGTCGTGGAGGAAGTCGGTTAGGCCTGCATTATTTGCCAACCAATAAAAGTCTTCGTAAATCCCGGCGGACATCATGAAATCATTGCAAGGCCATTCACACGGTCAAACTTCTGCCATGCGAGGAAGATTATATTTGGGCTTCTTATTTTCTTCCTTCTTCTTCTCCTCTGAGCTCTTACTGGAGGAGCCCCTCAACAATCTCTTTATCATTTTTCCTTTCTGATTTTTTCTGAAATTTTTAGTAACTCAAAATAAAAGTTAACCAAACTCAACAAGATTAATAGCAACAACTCCTACTAGTGCATAGAGACTATATCATGCGTTAGAACCACTTGGGGCCAAGAAAATTTGACATGCAAGCTCAAGAACAAGGTCACCACAGCAGCGAAAATTTGCAATAAATAAAGCACTAGAACAAAAACTAATTGGACCAATGGAGGAGTCACATACCAAGGAACAATCTCCTCAAACAGTTTGGTGAATGGTGCTTTGAGCAAGGAGATCGAAAATGGCAGCAAGATGAGATAGAACTCGTGCTTGAGCTGGTTGGTGATTTTTTTGGGAGGAAGAAGAAGAGTATGGGTGCAGGAATAAGTGGAGGGGGGCCACGTGGCGCCCATGAGGCAGGGGGCGCGCCCTGTGAGGGGGGGCGTGCCCTGGACCCTCGTGGCCAGGTGTTGGCTCCCCTCGCTGTGTGTTTTGTGCCATATATTCTCAAATATTCCAGAAAAAATCATATTAAATTTTCAGGGCATTTGGAGAACTTTTATTTTCGGGGTATTTTTTATTGCACGGGTAAGTCTGGAAACAGACAGAAAATACTATTTTTGCTTTATTTATCCTAATTAACAGAAAGTAAAAGAGAGATATAGAAGGTTGTGCTATCTAGATTCACCTATCTCATGCTCATCAAAAGGAATCCATTAACAAGGTTGATCAGGTCTTGTTAATAAACTCTTTCCGAATAACATGAAACCGGAGAATATTCGAATAACACTAGGTTACCTCAATGGGGATATGTATGTCCCCAACAATAAGAATATCATATGTCTTCTTGACAGTAGGAAGAGGAAATTCAAAACCTCCAATAGTAATAGTTGAATTTTTTTCCAATATAATTGATACTATGGACCTGAGGTTGTTTCCTCGGAAAGTGTACCGTATGCTCATTACCATTGACATGAAAAGTGACATTGCCTTTGTTGCAATCAATAACAGCACCTGCAGTATTCAAAAATGGTCTACCAAGGATAATAGACATACTATCGTCCTCGGGAATATCAAGTATAACAAAGTCCGTTAGAATAGTAACATTTGCAACCACAACAGGCACATCCTCACAAATGCCGACAGGTATAACAATTGATTTATCAGCCATTTGCAAAGATATTTCAGTAGGTGTCAACTTACTCAAGTCAAGTCTACGATATAAAGAGAGAGGCATAACACTAACACCGGCTCCAAGATCACATAAAGCAGTTTTAACATAGTTTCTCTTAATGGAGCAAGGTATAGTAGGTACTCCTGGATCTCCTAGTTTCTTAGGTATTCCACCTTTAAAAGTGTAATTGGCAAGCATGGTGGAAATTTCTACTTCAGGTATCTTTCTTTTATTGGTAATAATATCCTTCATATACTTATCATAAGGATTTGTTTTAAGCACATCAGTCAAACGCATACGCAAAAAGATAGGTCTAATAATTTCAGCAAAGCGCTCAAAATCCTCATCATCCTTTTTCTTGGATGGTTTAGGAGGAAAAGGCATGGGTTTCTGAACCCATGGTTCTCTTTCCCTACCGTGCTTCCTAGCAGCAAAGTCTCTCTTATCATAATGTTGATTCTTTGATTGTGGGTTATCAAGATCAACAGTAGGTTCAATCTCTACATCATTATCATTGCTAGGTTGAGCATCATCATGAACATCATCATTAACATTATCACTAGGTTCATGTTCATTACTAGATTGTGTCTCAGCATCAGAAACATATATATCATTGGGATTCTCAGGTGTGTGAGCTACAGGTTCACTAGAAGCATGCAAAGTTCTATCGTTTTTCTTTTTCTTCTTCTTAGAAGAACTAGGTGCATCTAAATTAGCTCTCTGAGAATCTTGCTCAATTCTCTTAGGGTGGCCGTAACATCCCAAATTTTCAATTTGGAATGTTATACATAGATCATACTGCATTGCATATTTCTTTGCATTTTGTTCGTGGCGATCCTTAAAAATTCTAAGCAACTCAAGGACCTACGGAGAGAGTTGGGAATTCTACCGTTTTCGTATTTGAGTTTACTCGAATACCGGTATGAGGATAGTGTTGGTTTTAATTATTTTTCTCTCCTAAAAATATTTCTAAACAAAATATATGAGCGGAGATAATATGACTTCTCCAAAATAACAGAAATTTTGGAGGAAAAATATTAAAATCACTTTTGGTATTTTTTTCGGATTTATTTGCGATTTTATTTGCATAGGAAAAATAAGCGTTTTTCAAAATTGCATTTAGGTCTGGGAAAAATGTTCACTTTATCCTAAATATTATTAGAGGACGGTGAAAATTTATTTCGGAAGTTTTGGACTCCGTTTAGTATTTTTTTTCGCCCGTTTTACTACATCAGGACTCGTTATATAAAAAAAAGGGAACCGCCTTTGGGCCGTACCCGACTAGGACTCTCCTAGCCGGGGGGCCTTTATAAGTGCAGCCGCCGGCCCGCCAGCCCGTCAGCAGCCAGCCGCGCGAACCCTAGCGCCGCCGCCTCGGGAGCCGCGCCGCCGCCCTCGCACCCCGCGCCGCCGCCGCGTTGCACCGCCCCGCCGATGCACCCCATCGCCGCGCCGCCGCACTCGCCGCCCCGCTCGCCGGAGTTCGCCGCCGCCGAGGTAGTCGCCGCCGCCGCCGTCGGTTTTTCCTAAAAACCGATCGGTTTTTTTCCGCGAAACCCTAAATCCGTTTTCTTTTTTAGATAAGATCGGTTTTTTTGGTTTAGTTATTTAGCGGACGTTCGTCCGTATGTTCGTTTTAGCGAACGTTGTTCGCCCGATAGCCGCAGGCAGCGAACATTCATTCGTTAGCCTGTTCGTCAGTTTTCTTTTTCGGGGTATTTATCCGCGATTATTTTGATCGCGATTTCTGCCCTGTTCTTGTTTTTCGTTTTTCTTTTCGCTCGAGAGTCGGAATCAGGTGATTCAAAATCCCAGATCTTCGTCTTGACGCCCTCTTTCCATTTAACCAATTGGAACCAAATTTTGCTACTGTAAAATTTGACTTTAGATCAAATTAGTAACCGGATCTCGTTTCTTTAGCAGTTTGAGTTTCGTTGCTTCTTTTTGCAAACCGGAGTTCTTAAGTTGAACTTTCTGGTTAGATCTTCTCTTTTGGAGTTTTGGTTGTGCATCATTGCTTGTTTGCTTATGTATGCTATTGTTTGCTTGCGATAGAATACCCAGACTGTGAAGCGTGCTACTACGAGTCTCTAGGTTTTGCGAATCGTCAGCAAGGCAAGTAACACTTTGATCATACCCTTTTATTACCCAGTTTTATGCATTAGATCAAACCCTCACACATTGCATGAGTAGGAACTCTTAATTTGTGGGTCTGGGAAGTAGTTTGAGATAGAACCTATTACCTGCATTATTTTTTCAAACCCTGGGAGTTACTTCTACGTTGTGCTTAGGTTATCATGCTATGCTCGTAGACGTGGTTTGGGTTTGAGTGAAATCCATGACAGATGTGAGTTGTTAACTAAGGGTTCAACTTAAGGTGGCCACTTCAAATACACATCTGGGTGGATTGGTTGCAGGGCACCTGGGGTATCCAGTGTTGTCCTAGGAAATCCCGGGGTTCCGGGTGATTGTCCTATGGAATGCCACCCAGGCTCAAAGGGATCCTAAAACTATTCATGCTAGAAACTTCCGTGTGCAGCCACAATGCCATTATGGGCTCTGGCATAGTTTAGTAAGTTGAGGGAAACCTTTCCATGATGGGCTAGCAGATGTAGAGGGATTGTAGGTGTACCAGCCTATCTATCGGTTAAGGGGACCTCTTTGGAAAGACTGTGTCTTGGTCATTCGTTTCTCAAACACCATGCAGTGCGAGAAATCAAACAGAGGCAATCGAGTCTTGTGGGAAAAGTGCACAAACCTCTGAGAGTGTACAAACTGATCATGATTAGCCGTGTCCCCGATTATGGACAAATTTTGAGTATCTGGTACTTGAATTATTGGTTGATCTCATCACTCTAAAGTTAAAATTGTTGGGTTAAAGATTACTTTAATTGGGATTGAGTTGGAGGTACCTTCTCAATGATGTTTCAACTACCATGATAGTTAAAATAAAATTTATTCCTTTGTTATTGGGAAAAATTGGCTTTACGCAAAAACTTTAACCCTAGAGCCTCCATCAGCCAAATATGCATATAGTATAGTCTTTATTATGTTACTTGCATTCTTCTGTGTTATCCTGCGGGCATAGTCCATGTGCTGACCCGTTTCGGGCTGCAACATATTACGTTGCAGACTTTTCAGACGATGAGTAAGACGTTCTAGGTCGTTTGTCATGCACTCAGCTATGCCGTTGGAGTTGATGGACTCACTTATCTTCCAAGCCTTCCGCTATTATTTTGTTAGATGGCCTTAAGCCATAGACTTTTGTAATAAGTTCTCTTTGGAGACATTCGATGTAATAAGTGTGTGATTTCCACTCTGTTATAAATCCTTCAAGTACTTTGTGTGTCAGCATTACTGATCCAGGGATGACAATGAAACACAGAGACTTCGATCCATTCGGATCGTGGTCGGTATAAGATGGTATCAGAGCACACGCTGAATGTATGACACGACCACTAAGATAAACCCTAGGTCACTCTTCTCTACTCATTTCTGACTCCTCTCCATTTTCTACTCTTTAGGATGGTGGACCCAAGGAACAAGTTCACTCAACCAGATGAAGACACACCTTTTGGACGACACTTGAAGGAAGTCACTGGGTACCTGAACATAGGAATACCAAGTTTCACCGGGACCTACACTGCCACTTTACCAGAAGAGGAGCGATGGAGCATTCAAGTTCAAATCCCCGGGAGAACCTTCGCACCATCCACTGAGCCAATAGAGTTTTCTTTTGACGCACCAACCTGGAGCCTAGGCAAGAGTATGGCAGCCCACATCACTATGGGAAGGATCGGAGAAGTCTACAAGCAGGAGCTGAAGGACACCATCTACCAGATTTGTGGACGCCGAGATGAGCGTTGGGACATGATCAGCACCCGAAGGACAGGTCCATTGCAGCGTTCATCCAGGAGTTAAATCAGCACATTCGTCGATAGGAGCACCAGATGTGCAGAGGGATGATAGATTTGAAGAAGGCACTAAACGGGAATATGGAGTTAGAAGAAGAACTTAAGTCTACTCGTGACGGATACGAGGAGGAGATGTTGATACTAGTAGAAAAGAATGATGATTTGACAAGGAAGCTAGGAGTATTCATGAGAGATCCAGCACCATGAGGAGAAGAAGAGGAAGAAGAACCCAAGGAGATTCGTTCTGAAGATTACATCATCGTCGACGACACGGATTCAGACCCCGATGATAGTGATGACGAAGACTATGAAGATGAAGCTGGAGCAGACATCATGGAATCTTCCGCCGATCAATATTTCTAGAAGACCGCCCTATGACTAGTAGTTTTCCCCCACAAAGTAGTATTTAGAGCACTTTGTAACGTTAGTTAGATCTTTGTAAGACCTTGCTTGAAATTGATTGGTGTGATATGATTGTGTTTGTCTCATGTGCATATGGGTAGTGATTTTCCCTTAGACCTCAATTCTATTCTAATCTCTTCCCTCTACACCCATAAGTTGCCTCCAAGACGTGAGCCCGGATTTGAGTTTCCCCCTGAGCTCACTCAGTTGATCTAGCAGCAGAACACTTTGATGCAACTTCTTGTCCAGAACACTCAGAACAACCAGAACAACAACAACCCTCCACCACCACCACCACCCGTGGACAACCTGACGCGTTTCCTAAGGTTGCAACCACCGGTGTTTGCTAGCAGCATTGAACCAATAGTTGCTGATGACTGGCTGCGCAAGATTGGAAGGGTTTTGACCATTGCCAATTGCTCAGATGCTGAGAAGGTGTGATTTGCCGCACACCAGTTTTCTGGACCAGCCGCAGCATGGTGGGAGAATTACACAACCACTTTCCCTATAGCCAATGTCACTTGGGATCAGTTTCAGCAAGCTTTTCGCACTGCCCATGTCTCAACTGGAGCCATGAGCATGAAGAAGGGGGAGTTCCGCAACTTGCACCAATGAAATCATATTGTGGCTTAGTACGTAGATGAGTTTAGTACCCTATCTCGTTATGCCCCAGATGATGTGGCCACAGATGCCGCCAAGCAAGAGAGATTTATGGAAGGGCTAAATGATGAGATGAGCGTACAGTTGATGGTGGCAACCTTCAACAACTACCAGGAGTTGGTAGATAAAGCTCAATGATTGAAGGGAAGCAGCAGTAGATTAAGAGCCGCAAGAGGAAGTATGGACACGGAAGGAATAATTCTGGAGTCCAGCAGAAGCCCCGATTCACTCCGAATTCGAGAGGGTATACCCATAACCATGGAAGCCACAACCACACTGGAGGAAGTTCCCACAACCACAATGGCTCCAAGAATGGGAATGGGAATGGAGCTAACAATAACCAGAATCGCTCTACCCCGTCCACACCCGCCAAGAAGGATTTAAGCCACGTCACCTGTTACAGGTGCAGGAAGAATGTACATTATGCCAATGAGTGCCCTGAAGCTAAGAATGGGAACGACAATGGAAGCGCCGGGAAGAAGCCCAACCCTTTCAACAAAGGACAAGTGAACCACGTGACTGTGGAGGAGGTTGAAGAGCAACCAGATGCTATTGCCGGTAAGTTTTTGGTTAAGACATTTCCCGCAATAGTTCTTTTCGATACTGGTGCATCGCATTCGTACATTTCAAGGGGATTCGTAAATAGACATAGAATGGTCACCCAAGTTCTTAAGACCCCCATGTTAGTAAGTTCCCCAGGAGCAGAGTATATGGCGCACCAAGGATGTTTTCAGACGCCATTGATCATAGGACGCCATGTTTTCCCCTCAGATCTAATAGTTTTGGAGTCACAAGGATTGGATGTGATATTAGGTATGAATTGGCTATCGATGTATGGAGGGAACATCGATTGTGCCAGCAAGTCTATTTTGCTTACCACCCCGGAGGGAAAAAGGATTAAGTATGTATCTAGGCATTCGCCTATACGGACACAAGTGCATTCTCTCACGGGAGTTGTTCAGGAGGAAGTGCCTGTAGTAAAGGATTATCTGGATGTGTTTCCAGAGGAGTTACCAGGCTTGCCACCGGATAGGGATATTGAGTTTTTGATTGAGCTGTTGCCTGGCACCGGACCAATATCAAAGAGACCGTATCGGATGCCAGTGAATGATCTGGAGGAGATCAAGAAGCAGATTAAAGAGTTATTGGAGAAAGGATTTATTCGCCGGAGTTCATCACCTTTGGGAGCCCCAGTGATTTTGGTCGAGAAGAAGGATGGATCTTTAAGAATGGTCGTTGATTATCGTGCACTGAATGAAGTGACTATTAAGAATAAGTACCCGCTGCCGATGATCAATGATTTGCTGACCAACTCTAGGGAGCGAAAGTATTATCTACGATCTAGATACCACCAATTGAAGATCCGAGAGAAGGATATACCTAAGACTGTCTTTACCACAAGGTACGGGCTATATGAGTATACGGTTATGTCATTTGGATTGACTAACGCCCCTGCCTACTTCATGAGTGTGATGAACAAGGTGTTCATGGAGTTCATGGATAAGTTTGTCGTGGTATTCATTGATGATATTTTGGTATACTCTAAGAATGAGGAGGAACACACAGAGCATTTGTGTTTGGTACTGGAGAAGCTCAGAGAACATCAGTTATATGCCAAGTTTAGCAAATGCGAGTTTTGGTTGAAGGAAGTTGGATTCCTAGGGCATGTTACATCGGGAGAAGGTATAGCAGTGGACCCCGTCAAGGTGCAGGCAGTCACTGAATGGTTGGCACCCACTTCAGTTGGAGAGATCCGCAGTTTTCTTGGACTCGCAGGATACTACCGAAGATTCATAGAAAATTTCTCCAAGATTGCTAAGCCAATGACGATGTTGTTGAAGAAGGAGACAAAGTTCGATTGGATTGAAGAGTGCGAAGAAAGTTTCGAGGAGTTGAAGAAACGGTTGACGACAGCCCCAGTGCTGATCTTGCCAGATATACGTAAGGATTTCCAAGTGTACTGCGATGCTTCACGCTTAGGACTTGGAGGAGTACTTATGCATGATGGAAGAGTTGTTCCTATGCATCCCGTCAACTGCGACCACACGAGTTGAATTATGCGACGGACGATCTGGAGTTAGCAGCTGTAGTGCATGCACTGAAAACCTGGATACATTTCCTTATTGGAAATCGTTGTGATGTGTACACGGATCACAAGCGTTTGAAGTACATTTTCACCCAGAAGGAGCTGAACCTCAGACAGAGGAGATGGTTGGAGCTCATAAAGGATTATGATATGAAGCTGCACTATCACCCAGGAAAGGCCAATGTCGTTGCAGACGCTCTGAGCCGGAAGAGTTATGCGAATACCTTAGTAAAAGGGGGATTGCCCCAGGAGATAGCAGAAGATCTCAGGGAGTTTCGTTTGGAGATAGTCCCTAGAGGTTTTGTTGCAATGTTGGAGGTTCAGTCAACATTGCTGGGAAAGATACGCGAAGCCCAGAAGGATGACAAAGAGATTTCCGAGATAAAGAAGAGCATAAGTGAAGGAAAATCCAAAGGATTTCATGAGGACGAGCACGACACCTTGTGGTTTGAGGATCGAATCTATGTGCCCAACGACCCGAAGATCAGGAAGTTGATACTGCAGGAGGCACATGATTCGCCATACTCGATTCACCCCGGAAACACCAAGATGTATTTGGATTTGAAGGAATGTTTCTGGTGGACGGGAATGAAGAAGGATATTGCCGAGTATGTAGCCGTATGTGATGTATGCCAGAGAGTAATGGCGGAGCATTAGAAGCCAGCAGAATTGCTACAACCTATGCCGATACCCGAATGGAAGTGGGAGAAGCTTGGCATGGAATTTATCACCGGATTGCCCAGGACCAAATCAGGATATGACTCAATCTGGGTAGTAGTGGACCGTTTGACCAAAGTAGCCCACTTTATCCCTGTGAAAACCACATACACCAGTGCGAAGTTGGCCAAGATATACATGACCAGGATCGTATGTCTGCATGGAGTTCCGATGACCATTGTATCAGATAGAGGAACACAGTTCACCTCAAAGTTTTGGCATCAGCTACACCAAACTTTGGGAACGAGGCTGGAATTCAACACATGCTTTCATCCGCAGACCGATGGACAGACCGAGAGAGTCAATCAGATTCTGGAGGACATGTTGAGAGTCTGTGCGCTAGATTATGGATCTAGTTGGGATGATAATTTGCCCTACGCTGAGTTCTCGTACAACAACAGTTACCAGGCCAGTTTGAAGATGGCACCGTTCGAAGCATTGTACGGAAGGAGATGCCGAACACCGTTAATGTGGGATGAAGTTGGAGATCGACAGTTGTTTGGACCGGACTTGATCAAAGAGTCTGAAGAGAAGGTTAAGTTAATTCGAGATAGATTGAAGGTAGCTCAGTCCAGGCAGAAGAGTTATGCAGACCCGAAGCGCAAGGAGATAGCCTATGAGATCAGAGACAGAGCATACTTGAGAGTATCGCCTCTGCGAGGAGTTAAACGTTTCGGAGTTAAGGGAAAGCTATCCCTGAGATTTGTGGGACCTTACCGTGTTTTGGAACGCATGGGAGAGGTTGCCTATAAGTTGGAGCTGCCCGAAGAATTGTCAGGAGTGCACGACGTGTTTCACGTTTCGCAGCTTAAGAAGTGCCATACAGAGATGGCCGATATCCCGCTTAGAGACACAATACCCCTGGAAGCACTTCAGTTGGGTAGTAATCTAACTTATGAGGAGAAGCCTGTTAAGATTCTCGAATTTTTGAGCAGAGTCACCCGTAGAAGGTTATCAAGTTTTGCAAAGTTCAGTGGAGTCACCACACCGAGGAATAAGCCACCTGGGAACGAGAAGATGATCTACGCAAGGACCACCCACACCTGTTCTCTAACCAAGTCGAATCTCGAGGGCGAGATTCATTCTAAGGGGGGTAAGTTTGTAACATCCCAAATTTTCATTTTGGAATGTTATACATAGATCATACTGCATTGCATATTTCTTTGCATTTTGTTCGTGGCGATCCTCGAAAATTCTAAGCAACTCAAGGACCTACAGAGAGAGTTGGGAATTCTACTGTTTTCGTATTTAAGTTTACTCGAATACCGGTACGAGGATAGTGTTGGTTTTAATTATTTTTCTCTCCTAAAAATATTTCTAAACAAAATATATGAGCGGAGATAATATGACTTCTACAAAATAACAGAAATATTGGAGGAAAAATATTAAAATCACTTTTGGTATTTTTTCGGATTTATTTGCGATTTTATTTGCATAGGAAAAATACTCGTTTTTCAAAATTGCATTTAGGTCTCGGAAAAATGTTCACTTTGTCCTAAATATTATTAGAGGACGGTGAAAATTTATTTCGGAATTTTTGGACTCCGTTTTATTAAATTTTTTTCGCCCGTTTTACTACATCAGGACTCGTTATAAAAAAAGGGGGAACCGCCTTTGGGTCGTACCCGACTAGGACTCTCCTAGCCGGGGGGCCTTTATAAGCGCAGCCGCCGGCCCGCCAGCCCGCCAGCCGCCAGCCGCGCGAACCCTAGCGCCGCCGCCTCGGGAGCCGCGCCGCCGCCCCGTTGCGCCGCCCCGCCGCCGCACCCCGTTGCCACACCCCGCCCCCCGCTCGCCGGAGTTCGCCGCCGCCGCCGTCGGTTTTTCCTAAAAACCGATCGATTTTTTCGCGAAACCCTAGATCCGTTTTCTTTTTTTTTTTAGATTAGATCGGTTTTTTTCAGTTTAGTTATTTAGCGGACGTTTGTCCGTACGTTCGTTTTAGCGAACGTTGTTCGCCCGATAGCCGTAGACAGCGAACGTTCATTCGTTAGCCTATTCGCCAGTTTTCTTTTTCGGGTATTTATCCGCGATTATTTCGATTGCGATTTCTGCCCTGATCTTGTTATTCGTTTTTCTTTTCGCTCGAGAGTCGGAATCAGGTGATTCAAAATCCTAGATCTTCGTCTCGACGCCCTCTTTCCGTTTGAACAACTGGAACCAAATTTTGCTACTATAAAATTTGACTTTAGATCAAATTAGTAATCGGATCTCGTTTCTTTCGCAGTTTGAGTTTCGTTGCTTCTTTCGATTTGTTTCTTTTTGCAAACCAGAGTTCTTAAGTTGAACTTTCTGGTTAGATCTTTTCTTTTGGAGTTTTGTTTGTGCATCATTGCTTGATTTCTTATGTATGCTATTGTTTGCTTGTGATAGAATACCCGGACTATGAAGCGTGCTACTACGAGTCTCTAGGTTTTGCGAATCATCAGCAAGGCAAGTAACACTTTGATCATACCCTTTTATTACAAATTTTTTATGCATTAGATCAAACCCTCACACATTGCATGAGTAGGATCTCTTAATTTGTGGGTCTGGGAAGTAGTTTGAGATAGAACCTATTACCTGCATTATTTTTTCAAACCCTTGGGAGTTACTTCTACGTTGTGCTTAGGTTATCATGCTATGCTCGTAGACGTGGTTTGGGTTTGAGTGAAATCCATGATAGATGTGAGTTGTTAACTAAGGGTTCAACTTAAGGTGGCCGTTTGAAATACACATCTGGGTGGATTGGTTGCAGGGCACCTGGGGTATCCAGTGTTGTCCTAGGAAATCCCGGGGTTCCGTGTGATTGTCCTATGGAATGCCACCCAGGCTCAAAGGGATCATAAAACTATTCGTGCTAGAAACTTCCGTGTGCAGCCACAATGCCATTATGGGCTCTCTCATAGTTGAGTAAGTTGTGGGAAACCTTTACATGATGGGCTAGCAGATGTAGAGGGATTGTAGGTGTACCAGCCTATCTGTCGGTTAAGGGGACCTCTTCGGAAAGACTGTGTCTCGGTCATCCGTTTCTCAAACACCATGCAGTGCGAGAAATCAAACGAAGGCGATCGAGTCTTGTGGGAAAAGTGCACAAACCTCTGCAGAGTGTACAAACTGATCATGATTAGCCGTGTCCCCGGTTATGGACAAATTTTGAGTATCTAGTACTTGAATTATTGGTTGATCTCATCACTCTAAAGTTAAAATTGTTGGGTTAATGATTACTTTAATTGGGATTGAGTTGGAGGTACCTTCTCAATGATGTTTCAACTACCATGATAGTTAAAATAAAATTTATTCCTTTGTTGTAGGGAAAAATTGGCTTTACGCAAAAACTTTAACCCTAGAGCCTCCACCAGCCAAATATGCATATAGTATAGTCTTTATTCTGTTACTTGCATTCTTCTGTGTTATCTTGCCATCATATTCCATGTGCTGACCCGTTTCGGGCTGCAACATATTACGTTGCAGAGTTTTCAGACGAGGAGTAAGACGTTCTAGGTCGTTTGTCATGCACTCAGCTATGCTGTTGGAGTTGATGGACTTACTTATCTTCCAAGCCTTCCGCTGTTATTTTGTTAGATGGCCTTAAGCCATAGACTTTTGTAATAAGTTCTCTTTGGAGACATTCGATGTAATAAGCGTGTGATTGCCACTCTGTTATAAATCCTTCAAGTACTGTGTATGTCAGCATTACCGATCCAGGGATGACACTAAAACACAGAGACTTCGGTCCATTCGGATCGTGGTCGCTACAGTCGCCTTCAGGATACAGAGGTTCCTGAGTCATTCTGCCACCTCTAGTCACAACTCTAATGGCATTATCATTATTCTTACTATTTAATTCATTGAGCAAATCATTCTGAGCCTTAACTACTTGTTCTACTTGAGTGGTGACCATGGAAGCATGTATACTAATAAGTTTTAGTTCACCTTTAACTCTAGACAGATAATCACTCAAGCGTTCAATCATATAGGCATTGTGTTGCAATTGTCTACCAACATAAGCATTAAAGTTTTCTTGTTTCACAATAAAATTGTCAAACTCATCTAAGCATTGGCTTGCAGACTTATAACGAGGAATATCACCTTCATCAAATCTATAAATAGAATTTACCTTTACTACCTATGTCGGGTTATCAAGACCATGTATTTCTTCAATAGGTGGTAAATTCTTAACATCTTCAGCTTTAATACCTTTTTCTTTCATAGATTTCTTTGCCTCTTGCATATCTTCAGGACTGAGAAATAGAACACCTCTTTTCTTAGGAGTTGGCTTAGGGGCTGGTTCAGGAAGTGTCCAATTATTTTCATTGGCCAGCATATTATTCAATAGTAATTCAGCTTGATCAACTATTCTTTCCCTGAAAACACAACCAGCACAACTATCCAGGTGGTCAATGGAAGCATCGGTTAGTCCATTATAAAAGACATCAAGTATATTGTTCCTCTCAAGAGGATGATCGGGAAAAGCATTAAGTAATTGGAGAAGCCTCCCCCAATCTTGTGGGAGACTCTCTTCTTCAATTTGCACAAAGTTATAAATTTCTCGTAGGGCAGCTTGTTTCTTATGAGCCGGAAAATGTTTAGTAGAGAAGTAATACATCATATCCTGGGGACTACGCACACAACCATGATCAAGAGAATTAAACCATGTCTTAGCATCACCCTTTAACAAGAAAGGAAACAATTTAAAGATACAACAGTAACGAATCTTTTCATCGTTGGTAAACAGGGTGGCTATATCATTCAACTTAGTAAGATGTGCCACAACAGTTTCAGACTCATAGCCATGGAAAGGATCAGATTCAACTAAAGTAATTAACTCAGGATCAACAGAGAATTCGTAATCCTTATCAGTAACACAGATAGGTGAAGTAGCAAAAGCAGGGTCATGTTTCATTCTAGCATTCAAGGACTTTTCTTTCAGCTTAGATAATAATTTCTTAAGATCATATCTATCATTGCAAGCAAGAAAGTCTCTAGCAGTTTCTTCATCCATAACATAACCCTCAGGAACAACAGGCAATTCATATCTATTGGGAGAAGCTTCATCATCACTCTCATAAATATCATCAGTTTCAATATTTGCATTCTCCCTAACCTTAGCAATTTGTTCATCTAGAAATTCACCTAGTGGCACAGTATTATCAAGCATAGAAGTAGTTTCATCATACATAGCAGAAGTGGCATCATCAAGAACATACGACATATCAGATTCAATAGTAGGAGTAGGTGTCGCAAATTTACCCATAACAAATGGTGAATCAAGTGCAGAGCTAGATGGCAGTTCCTTACCTCCCCTCGTAGTTGAGGGTAAGATCTTGGTTTTTGAGTCCTTCAAATTCTTCATAGTGATCAACAGATATAAATCCCAAGTGACTTAAAGAATAGATCTATGCTCCCCGGCAACGGCGCCAGAAAATAGTCTTGATAACCCACAAGTGTAGGGGATGGCAACGGTTTTCGAGGGTAAAGTATTCAACCCAAATTTATTGATTCGACACAAGGGGAGCCAAAGAATACTCTTACGTATTAGCAACTGAGTTGTCAATTCAACCACACCTGGCAACTTAGTATCTGCAGCAGGGTAGTTTAGTAGCAAAGTAATATGATAGTGGCGGTAGTGGTAAAAAGGTAACGATAATGTTTCTGTAGTTTTTGTAAAAGTAGCAACGGAAAAGTAAATAAGCAACAAGCAATATGTGAAAAGCTCATAGGCATAGGATCGGTGATGGGAAATTATGTCGGATGCAATTCATCATGTAGAAGTTATAACCTAGGGTGACAAAGAACTAGCTCCAGTTCATCAATGCAATGTAGGCATGTATTACGAATATAGTCATACGTGCTTATGGAAAAGAACTTGCATGACATCTTTTGTCCTATCCTCCCATGGCAGCGGGGTCCTATTGGAAACTAAGGGATATTAAGGCCTCCTTTTAATAGAGTACCGGACCAAAGAATTAACACATAGTGAATACATGAACTCCTCAAACTAAGGTCATCACCGGGAGTGGTCCCGATTTTTGTCACTTCGGGGTTGCCGGATCATAACACATAGTAGGTGACTACAGACTTGCAAGATAGGATCAAGAACTCACATATATTCATTAAAACATAATAGGTTCAGATCTGAAATCATGGCACTCGGGCCCTAGTGACAAGCATTAAGCATAGCAAAGTCATAGCAACATCAATCTCAGAACATAGTGGATACTAGGGATCAAACCCTAACAAAACTAATTCGATTACATGATAGATCCCATCCAACCCATCACCGTCCAGCAAGCCTATGATGGAATTACTCACACACGACAGTGAGCATCATGGAATTGGTGATTGAGGAAGGTTGATGATGATGATGGCGATGATCTCCACTCTCCGGAGCCCCGAACGGACTCCAGATCAGCCCTCCCGAGAGAGATTAGGGCTTGGCGGCGGCTTCGTATCGTAAAACACGATAATTCTTCCTCTCTGATTTTTCTCTCCCCGAAAGTGAATATATAGGATCTTGGGATAAGTCGGCGGAGCACCAGGGGGCCCACGAGGCAGGGGGCCCGCCCTAGGGGAGGGGGCGCCCCCACCCTCGTGGACAGGGTGTGGGCCCCTTGGTCTGGATCTTATTGCAGATATTTTTTATATTTTCCAAAATAATTCTCTGCGGATTTTCAAGTCATTCTGAGAACTTTTTATTTCTGCGCAAAAACAACACCATGGCAATTCTGCTGAAAACAGCGTCAGTCCGGGTTAGTTCCATTCAAATCATGCAAGTTAGAGTCCAAAACAAGGACAAAAGTGTTTGGAAAAGTAGATACATTGGAGACGTATCACTAACCGAGTAGTATAAATACCTCCATGAATTTTACCCTTGGATCTATTGAGATGAAGACGGCGTGCCACAATGGCCCCTAAGCCATAAGTGTTGTCGCCCTCAAGTGCCCCACGTAAGGCAGCAAAATCAGGGGCACTGAGTGAGCCAACCTTTTCTCTAGCAAGTAAGCATTTTGCAATAAATAGAGGAAAATAATGCACAGAAGGAAACTGCAAGCTAACAGCGGTAATGCTCGACACCCATCTCTCATCTCCCACTGTAAGAGTGCGGTAGAAACCTTCAAACTCTGCGGGCTGATACGTCCATTTTGCATCATGTTTTCTTACTGTTGTTTATAATGTTTTTATCCATAATAATGCTTTTTGGAGTAATTCTAATGCCTTTTCTCTCATAATTTGCAAGGAACACACCAAGAGGGAGAATTCCAGCAGCTGGAAATCTGGACCTGGAAAAGCTACATCAGGCCACCTATTCTACACAACTCCAAACAAGCTGAAACTTCATGGAGATTTTTTATGGATTATTTAATAAATACTGGAGTCAATAAACGCCAATGGGGGGCCACCACGTGGGCACAACCCACCTGGGCGCGCCAGGCCCAGCAGGCGCGCCCTGGTGGGTCGTGGCCTCCTCAGCCCACCTCTGGTGCCCATCTTCTGGTATATTAGTCATTCTGACCTAGAAAAATAAAGGAGAAGGCGTTCGGGACGGAACGCCGCCGTCTCGAGGCGGAACTTGGGCAGGAGCACTTTTGCCCTCCAGCGGAGCGATTCCGCGGGGGGAACTTCCCTCCCTGGGTGGGAAATCATCTTCATCATCATCATCAACCACTCTCCCATCTTGGGGAGGGAAATATCCATCAACATCTTCAACAGCACCATCTCATCTCAAACCCTAGTTCATCTCTTGTATTCAATCATGTTACCGGGACTATAGATTGGTGCTTGTGGGTGACTAGTAGTGTTAATTACATCTTGTAGTTGATTACTATATGGTTTATTTGGTGGAAGATTATATGTTCAGATCCATTATACTATATATTACCTCTATGATCTTGAGCATGTTCATCACTTGTGAGTAGTTACCTTTGTTCTTGAGGCCACGGGAGAAATCATGTTGCAAGTAATCATGTGTATTTCATATATGTTTGATATTTTGATAGTATGTATGTTGTGATTCCCTTAGTGGTGTCATGTGAACGTCGACAACATGACACTTAACCATATTTGGGCCTAAGGGAATGCACTGTGGAGTAGTAATTAGATGGTGGGTTGCGAGAGTGATAGAAACTTAAATCCCAGTTTATGCACTATTCCGTAAGGGACCGATTGGATCAAAAAGTTTAATGCTATGGTTAGAATTTATTGTTAATACTTTTCTCATAGTTGTGGATGCTTGTGGGAGGGTTAATCATAAGTAGGAGGTTTGTTCAAGTAAGAACAACACCTAAGCACCGATCCACCCACATATCAAATTATCAAAGTAGCGAACACGAATTAAACCAACACGATGAAAGTGACTAGATGAAACTCCCGTGTACCCTCAAGAACGCTTTGCTTATTATAAGAGACCGTTTTGGCCCGTCCTTTGCCTCAAAAGGATTGGGCTCTCTTGCTGCATAATTGCTACTATTATCGTTAATTGCTCATTACAAACTTATCTTGCTATCAAACTACTCTGCTACTTACAATTTCAGCACTTGCAGACATTACCTTACTGACAAACACTTGTCATTTCCTTCTGCTCCTCGTTGGGTTCGACACTCTTACTTATCGAAAAGAGCTACAACTGATCCCCTATACTTGTGGGTCATCAAGGCTATTTTCTGGCGCCGTTGCCGGGGAGTGAAGCGCCTTTGGTAAGTGGAATTCGGTAAGGAAACATTTATGTAGTGTGCTGAAATTTAATGTCACTTGTTACTGTGGAAAACAATCCTTTGAGGGGTTTGTTCGGGGTATCTTCACCCCGCCCAGAACCAAAATTAGCTACCCCTCAACCCGCTGCACCTATTGAAAATATTGAATACGAAATCCTTTCGGGTATGATAGAACAACTGCTAGCTCATCCTTATGCAGGAGATGGAACTGAACATCCTGACATGCACTTGATATATGTGGAACAAATTTGTGGATTGTTTAAGCTTGCAGGTTTACCCAGGGATGAAGTTATGAGAAAGGTTTTCCCTTTATCTTTGAAGGGAAAAGCATTGGCATGGTATAGGCTATGCGATGATATTGGATCATGGAATTGGAGTCGTTTGAAATTGGACTTCCGCCAAAAAAATTATCCTATGCATCATGATCGGAATTATATATATGATTCTTGGTCTCGTGAAGGAGAAAATATCGCTCTAGATTGGGGGAGGCTTAAGTCAATGTTATATTCATGCCCCAATAATG
This sequence comes from Secale cereale, assembly GCA_902687465.1. Classification (NCBI taxonomy): domain Eukaryota; kingdom Viridiplantae; phylum Streptophyta; class Magnoliopsida; order Poales; family Poaceae; genus Secale; species Secale cereale. Next base: position 436,935,716 of record LR738710.1, on the reverse strand, counting down.
AGCTCTCAAGAGAAATTATTATCCAGAATTTTTATGCTCGACTTTCTCATAATGATCGATCCATGCTTGATACTTCTTGTGCTGATTCTTTTATGAAGAAGAATATTGAATTCCGGTGGGATCTTTTGGAAAGAATTAAACACAACTCTGAAGATTGGGAACTCGGCGAAGGTAAAGAGTTAGGTATTAAACTTAAATATGATTGTGTTAAATCTTTTATGGATACCGATGCTTTTCAAAAGTTTAGCACTAAATATGGACTCGACTCTGAGATAGTAGCCTCCTTTTGTGAATCATTTGCTACCCATGTTGAAATCCCTAAAGAGAAGTGGTTTAAATATCACCCACCTATTAAAGAATAAATTAAAGAGCCGGTAGCAGTTGGAGAAGAAACTATACTTTATAATGTTGATCCAGTTGTTCCTTCTGCTTATATGGAGAAACCACCTTTCCCTGCTAGGATAAAGGAACATGCTAAAGTTTCAACTGTGGTTAACAAAAATTATATTAGAACACCTAAACTAGATGAGCAAATTAGGGAAAGCTTTGTTTTTGCCACTCAAGTTTTTGACTACTTTGCTTATGCCACTCTAGATTTTGACATATCACTTTTGCCACTCTTAGTTTTTGATAATACATCACAAATGCCATTTCGTGGAAAAAATGATAACTTTTCATTTCACTTTTGCCACTCTTTGATTTTGACAATGTATCACAATTGCCACTCTAAAATTATTGCTTTTGCCACAGAATGTCAATTGTGATGGATTGTCAAAAACTAAGAGTGGCAAAAGTGAAATGTCAAAATCTAGAGTGGCATAAGCAAAGTGGTCAGAAACTAGAGTGGCAAAAACAAAGTTTTCCCCAAATTAAAGTAGAACCTAATATTGCTATGGTAAAGGATCTCTTGGAAGAAAATGTAGATGTGCATGTTATTTGCTTTAATGAAGAGGTTGCTAGAATTGCCAAACCTAATAGAAAAGATAAACATAGACCCGTTGTGGGCATGCCTGTTATTTCAGTTAAAATAGGAGATCATTGATATCATTGTTTATGTGACATAGGTGCTAGTGTGAGTGCCATTCCCTACTCTTTATACCAAGAAATTATAGATGACATAGCACCTACAGAAATAGAAGACATTGATGTCACTATTAAACTTGCTAATAGAGATACTATATCACCAATTGGGATTGTTAGAGATGTTGAAGTCTTGTGTGGTAAAATAAAATACCCTACTGATTTCCTTGTTCTTGGTTCCCCACAAGATGACTTCTGCCCCATTATCTTTGGTAGACCTTTCTTGAATACAATTAATGCTAGGATAGATTGTAAGAAGCAAACTGTTCGTGTTAGTTTTGGTGATGAGTCTCATGAGTTTAATTTTTCCAAGTTTAGTAGGAATCTTCATGAAAAAGAATTGCCTAGTAAGGATGAATTAATTGGTCTTGCTTCTATTGTTGTGCCACCTACTGATCCTTTAGAACAATATTTACTGGACCATGAAAATGATCTACATATGCATGAAAGAAATGAAATAGATAAAATTTTCTTTGAACAACGTCCTCTACTTAAACATAATATGCCTATTGAAACTCTTGGAGGTCCTCCTCCACCTAAAGGTGATCCTGTGTTTGAATTAAAACAATTGCCAAACACTTTGAAATATGCTTATCTTGATGAAAATAAAATATGTCTTGTTATTATTAGTGCTAACCTTACAAAACATGAAGAAGAAAGATTATTGAAGGTTATAAGGAAGCACCGAGCTGCTATTGGATATACTCTTGATGATTTAAAGGGCATTAGTCCCACTCTATGTCAGCATAAGATTAACATGGAACCTAATGTGAAACCATTTGTTGATCACCAACGTCGGCTAAATTCGAAGATGAAAGAAGTGGTAAGAACGGAAATACTAAAACTTCTGGAAGCAGGTATAATCTATCCTATAGCTGATAGTAGATGGGTAAGTCATGGTCATTGTGTCCCTAAGTAAGGAGGTATAACTGTTGTTCCTAATGACAAGAATGAAATTATTCCACAAAGAATTGTTACATGCTATAGAATGGTAATTGATTTTAGAAAATTAAACAAAGCAACTAGAAAAGATCATTACCCTTTGCCTTTTATTGATCAAATGCTTGAAAGACTATCTAAGCACACACATTTTTGCTTCGTAGATGGATATTCTAGCTTTTCACAAATACCTGTTTCTCAACCTGATCAAGAAAATACCACTTTTACTTGTCCTTTTGGAACCTATGCTTATAGACGTGTGCCTTTTGGTTTATGTAATGCACTTGCTACTTTTCAAAGATGCATGATGGCTATATTCTTTGACTTTTGTGAAAAGATTGTTGAGGTTTTCATGGATGAATTTTCTGTTTATGGGAAGTCTTTTAATGATTGTTTAAGCAATCTTGAGTGAGTTTTGCAGAGATGTGAACAAACAAATCTTGTCTTGAATTGGGAGAAGTGCCACTTTATGGTTAATGAAGGCATTGTCTTGGGTCATAAAATTTCTGAAAGAGGTATTGAAGTGGACCAAGCTAAGGTTGATGCAATTGAGAAAATGCCATGTCCTAAGGACATCAAAGGTATTCGTAGTTTCCTTGGTCATGCTAGTTTCTATAGGAGATTTATCGAAGACTTTTCTAAAATCTCTAGGCCTCTTACTAGTCTCTTGCAAAAGGATATTCCTTTTTTATGATGATTGTCTTGAAGCCTTTGAAACACTTAAGAACGCCTTAATATCTGCACCTATTGTTCAACCACCTGATTGGAACTTACATTTTGAAATTATGTGCGGTGCTAGTGATTATGTTGTTGTTGCTGTTCTAGGGCAAAGAGCTGATAAGGAATTAAATTTTAATCACTATGCTAGTAAAACTCTAGACAGTGCTCAAAGAAATTATACTACTACTTAAAAGGAATTCTTAGCAGTAGTGTTTGCTTGTGATAAATTTAGACCTTATATTGTTGATTCTAAAGTCACTATTCACACAGACCATGCTGCTATTAAGTATCTTATGGAAAAGAAATATGCTAAGCCTAGACTTATTCGTTGGGTTCTCTTATTGCAAGAATTTGATCTACATATCATTGATAGAAAAGAGCTGAGAACCCCGTAGCCGATAACTTGTCTAGGCTTGAAAATGTGCTTGATGACCCACTACCTATTGATGATAGTTTTCCTGATGAGCAGTTAGCTGCAATAAATGTTTCTCATAGTACTCCTTGGTATGCTGATTATGCTAATTACATCCTTGCTAAATATTTGCCACCTAACTTTACTTACCAACAAAAGAAAAAATTTCTTCTATGATTTAAGACATTACTTTTGGGATGACCCACATCTTTATAAAGAAGGAGTAGACAGTATTATTAGATGTTGTGTACCTGATCATGAACAAGGACAAATCCTATAGAAATGTCACTCCGAGGCTTATGAATGGCATCATGATGGAGATAGAACTGCTCACAAGGTATTGCAATCTGGATTTTATTGGCATGTTCTCTTCAAGGATGCCCGTAAGTTTGTCTCATCTTGTGATGAATGTCAAAGAATAGGTAATATCGGTAAGTGTCAAGAAATGCCTATGAATTATTCACTTGCCGTTGAACCATTTGATGTCTGTGGATTTGACTATATGGGACCTTTTCCTTCCTCTAATGGGTATACACACATTTTGGTTGCTATTGATTACATTACTAAATGGGTAGAAGCTATTCCAACTAGTAGTGCTGATCACAACACTTCTATTCAAATGCTTAAGGAAGTTATTTTTCCCAAGGTTTAGAGTCCCTAGATATTTAATGACTGATGGTGGTTCACACTTTATTCATGGTGCTTTCCGTAAAATGCTTGCTAGGTATAATGTTAACCATATAATTGCATCACCCTATCATCCTAAGTCTAGTGGTCAAGTTGAACTTAGCAATAGAGAAATAAAATTAATTTTGCAAAAGACTATCAACAGGTCCAAGAAGAATTGGTCTAAGAAATTAGATGATGCACTTTGGGCTTATAGAACAACATATAAAAATCCTATGGGCATGTCTCCTTATAAAGTGGTTTATGGAAAAGCTTGTCATTTGCCTCTTGAGTTGGAACATAAAGCATACTGGGCAGTTAAAGAACTCAACTATGATTTCAAACTTGCTGGTGAAAAGAGGTTATTTGATATTAGCTCATTAGATGAATGGAGAACCCAAGCTTATGAAAATGCAAAGTTATTCAAAGAAAAAGTTAAAAGATGGCATGACAAAAGAATCCAAAAGCGTGAGTTTAAAGTTGGAGAATATGTCTTTTTGTACAACTCTCGTTTTAGATTTTTTTTGCAGGGAAGCTCCTCTCGACATGGGAAGGCCCATATGTCATCGAGGAGGTTTACCGGTCAGGTGCCATCAAAATAAATAATTCCGAAGGTACTAACCCGATGGTTGTTCACGGGCAACGAATAAAGCATTATATCTCAGGTACGCCCATTAATGTTGAAAGCAATATTATCCAAACTTTAACACCGGAGGAACACATAAAAGAATTCTTTTGGAACACTCAAGAATCGTGAAAATAAGGAGGTACATGATACGGTAAGTAAACAGACTCCAAACAATCCGCAAAAATATTTTTTGTCAGTTTTGGAATATTTACAAAAATAGGAAAATAAGAAACTACCAGGAAGCGCACCCTGGTGGGCACAAGACACGAGGGCGCGCTAGCATGCCTAGCGCGCCCAGGTGGGCTGTGCCCATCTCGGGTACCTTCCGAACTCTATTTTTCTACAACTTACTTGTCTCCCAAGATAAAAAATCTATATATACTTCCCGAACTTGTTGAGCACCGTATCGCGGAGAAATCCTTTGTTCTCTTTTTCCTTGCTGTTTTTTGTCAGATCAAATCTACTATGGCCTCTTCAAGCTCCTCCAAGGACAAGTTCTTCTAGAACGTCATCAACCCATATCTGTGGGAAGTGGTGCAACACCCTCAGGTCATCCAGATGCATGAGGGGGTGCTTCACCTCCGTGATGTGCCCTGTCCCAAGGGGACGGGAACCATGGAGGCCAGGGTTGAAGCTCTGGAGCAAGACATCTTCTGGTGCAAGGGTATGGTGGAGCGTGGGCTCCATAACAATCACCTCATGATCACGGACCTTTCCCGTGATCACAAGGTGGATGGCAATCCCATGAAGGACATCATCTTCACCTTCAACGAGCAAATCAACTTCCTCCAAAGCGAGATCTATGATCTTCAAAACCAAGTCTTTGAGTATGAGGCGAGGTTGAAACGTATGAGTTTGGCTGCTAGTTGTATGACTCGTGAAACTCACTTTTCCTCTCACGATGGTGGACCACTGCCATGGAAATCCAAGGAGAAGATCCCTTCTTCTCCACCACCATCATCTTCTTCACCATCAAAGGAGATTTGAGTATCGGGTATGGGCACTCCCCTTGGCTTTCACCAAGCTTGGGGGAGATGCCCCGGTATCGTATCATCCCACTATCCTTTTGTTTTCACTTATTTTAGTTCAATCTTTTCGCTTTAGATGAAATAAAGTTTAGTTCAATCCTTTCTTTTCGAGAGTTTGCTTAGTGATCTATCCTTGTAATCATGTGCAAGTTATATAATAAAGTTTAGTTTGAGATTTTGCTTTCTTTACTTTCATGCCGCAAATAAAGAAAATAAATAAATGAAGGAAATACATCAATAAGATCATATACTAATCCTATGGTAGGTGATAGCACCACATAAGGAAAAGTATAAGTAGAAAATTTTATTAGAGATTGAAAAACATAGCATTGGTCAATGATGCAACTCATGAAAGAATTAATAAGGGAAGAGAAGATTCTCGTATAAATATACTGTAACATCCCAAATTTTCAATTTGGAATGTTATACATTAGATCATTATGCATATCATTTTTCTTGCTTTTGGTGATCCAAGAAAATCCTAAGCAACTCAAGGACCCTCGGAGAGAGTTGGGGATTTCAATATTTTCATATTTGAGGTTTCTCAAATTTTGAAAATAGGATCATTTGATTTTATTTATTTTATCCTCTATCATGAATATATGAGAGAGGGAGTAAAATGACTCTCCCAAAAAAATAAGAAATACGGAGGATTTAATAGAAAAATCAAACAAGTTTTATTTGAATTAGGAAAAAAATTGCATGTTTTCAAAAATGCATTTTAGTGCCCAGAAAATGTTCATCTTGTTCTAAATATTCCATTTAGACGGTTAAAAATTGTTTTGGCAATTTTAGATTTTTTTAGATTTCTTTTTCGTAGCGCCGGCGTTAATTAGAAAAAACAAATAGGGGACCCAACCCGACTGGGCCGAAGCCCAGCCGAGCCAGGCCCGCACCGCCGCCCGCACCGCCTTCCCCGCCAGCGACGGCCGTAGCCGAGCCGGACTCCGCCGCCGCCGTTGTTGCCCCTCCCCCAAGCCTTCTACCCCTCCCCCCTATATAAATGCAGCACCCCTCCCCTCTGCCGCACCCCGCCCCGCCGCCTCGCCGCCGCCCGCCGCAAGTCGCCGCCCCGCCGCCTTGCCGCCGCCCGCCGCCTCGCCGCCCCGCCGCTGCTGCTGCTGCCCACCGCCGCCACCACCGCCGCTGCAGCCGCCCCGCCGCCTTGCCGCCGCCCCGCCGCCTTGCCGCCGCCCGCCGCAGCCGCCGCCCGCCGGTCGTCGACGAGGTAGCCGCCCGGTTCTTCTCTTGAAGACCGTCGGTTTTTTAAAAGAACGCTAGTCGGTTTTTCTTTAGATCGGTTTTATTAGATTGGTTTTCTGTTTTTTTTTTCGGTTTAGTTAATTAGTAAACGTTCACCCGTTCGTTCGTTCTAACGAACGAAGTTCGTCGTTTAGTCTCAGCTGACGAACGTTCGTTCGTTAAGCTGTATTAGTTTTCTTTTTCTAGTTATTTTCTGATCGCGATCTCTGATCCGATCTTTGTTTTAGTTTATCTTTTCGCTCGTTTATCGGAATCAGGTGATTCAAGCGCCTGGAGTTTCATCTCGAAATTCTCTTTCCGTTTAACCTAGTCACTCAAGCGTTTGCCTCTGCTAAATTTGGACTTAGGTCCAGATTGGTTCGGTAGTTGTTTTTCTTTCGCCGGTTGTCTTTCGTTGCTTTTCTTTTGCCGTTTCTTTTGCAAACCGGAGTTTTAAGTTGAACTTTCTGGTTAGATCTCTTATTCGAGTTTTACCCGTGCATTAGTTAAGTACTTATTGTGTGCTTGTTTGTTTACGATAGAGTACCCGGAGTGCGCCGCTTGCTACTTTGAATCTCTAGGTTTTGCGGATCATCAGCAAGGCAAGTAACACTTTGATCATACTTTCCAATTACCCAGTTTTCATTGCATTAGTCAAACCCACACACATTGCATGAGTAGGATCAATTAACTTGTGGGATTGGGAAGGAGATTAAGGTAGTACCTATTACCTGCATTACATTCAAACCTTTGCGAGTTACTTCTACGTTTGCTGTTAGGCCATGCTATGCTCGTAGACGTGGATTGGGTGAGTGTATCCATGACAGATGTGAGTTTGTTAATTAATGGTTCAACTTAAGGTGGCAACATTAACACACATCTGGGTGGATTGAGGCACCTGGGTATTCCAGCGATTGCCTGTTTTTCTTCGGACCGCCACCTAGGCTCAAAGGGATCATGAGATTATTCATACTAGAAACTTTCGTGTGCAGCCACAATGCTATTATGGGCTCTAGCATAGTTGACTAAGTTGTGCAAACTCTTACAGTGGTGGACTAGCAGATGTAGGGGATGTAGGTTGGTACGGTCCACCCGTTTGTAAGGTGCTAGTACTTCTCAAAGACTGTGTCTCGGTCAGCCGTTTCTCAAACATCATGCAGTGCGAGAAATTAAACGGAGGTGATCGAGTCTTGTGGGGAAAAGTGCACAAACCTCTGTAGAGTGTACAAACTGATCATGATTAGCCGTGTCCCCGGTTATGGACGTCTTGAGTATCTAGTACTTGGATATCATGTGAATCTCATCATGTTACTCTAATTAATATTGTTGGGTTTAATGATGATTTTTAATTGGGGTTGAGAGGATGTCTATCTTCTCAACGATGTTTCAACTACCATGATAGCTAATTAAAATCTATTCCTTTGAAGTAGGGAAAAATTGGCTTTACGCAAAAACTGTAACCATAGAGCTTTCCACCAGCCATATTGCATATAGTATAGATTTACTTTTGTTGGTCTCTTTGTGTTACTTTGCCAGCATATTCCATGTGCTGACCCGTTTTCGGGCTGCAACATTCATGTTGCAGACTTTTCAGACGACGAGTAAGGTGCCTTATAGGTCGTGGTTCTATACTCAGTGATGCCATTGGAGTTGATGGACTCACTTATCTTCCAAGCCTTCCGCTGTTATCTTGTTAGATGGCCTTAAGCCATTTTTATTGTAATAAGTTCATCGTTGGAACTATCGATGTAATAAGTGTGTGATTGCTACTCTGTTATAAATCCTTCAAGTACTGTGCGTGTCAGCATTACTGATCCAGGGATGACACTGATGCACAGAGATCAGACTGTTTGAGGTCTGGTCGCTACATATACTATCCTAGAAATCTTTTGTGATTGTGAGCCCCCATCAAAATATTATATGCCAAAATTGTTGACGTTGGACAAGGAAGACAACTCAATGATTTATGTTTGTTCATATTCACATAGAAGTCATATTGTCATAGGTCCTTTAACATGTGGTGCTTTTCCAATATCTTTTCTAGCCAAAAAATTTGCGCTAAGTAGAGATACTACCTGTGCATCCAAACCCTTAATCCCAAACCTTTTTCGACAGTCCACCATACCTACCTATGGATTGAGTAAAATCTTTCAAGTAAGTTGTCATCGGTGCAAAAAGGCAATAAAAATTGTTTCTAAATATATGATATTATTTAGTGTAAGAGAAAATTGAGCGTTTACGAACTTGGATGACAAAGAATAAAAGCGACAGACTGCATAATAAAGGTTGTCATCTTAAGGGACAATACAACGTGACGTTCTCTTGCACTAAGGGATTGAGCATGCAAACAAATAAGCATATCTTTTACTTTTATGCAAAGAGGCAAAGTTCTCCCTCTTTCCTCTTTTATTTTTATCCTTTGGCAAGCATCATGTGGTGAGGAAAGATCTAGGCACATATGTCCAGTTGAATATGGGTGACATGAGTTATTATTGTTGACATCACCCTTGAGGTGAATATGTTGGGAGGCGAAACTATAAGCCCCTATCTTTCTATGTGTCCGGTTGAAATGTGTTGCTCATGTGTATGCGGTGAGTGTTACGAATCATAGAAGACTATATGATGGTTGAGTATGTGGACCCTGCCTGAAAAGATGATGAATTGTAGTTGCAAAAGTTGATTGAAATCATAGTTTGTTGGTCTCTAATAAAGTTTATGCTTTATACTTCAGTTGTCCGATGAACTGTCACTTATTCATGAGAAGTTTATGATACAAGTTCTATGATAAAAGTCTTATGTTTAATTTTATTGATGTTATAATAATCAACATGATGCTTCTATGTCCATATTTTATTTTTATCGACACCTCTCTCTCAAAGCATGTGGACATGTTTTTTGATTTCGGTTTTCGCTTGAGGACAAGCGAGGTCTAAGCTTGGGGGAGTTGATACGTCCATTTTGCATCATGTTTTCTTACTGTTGTTTACAATGTTTTTATCCATAATAATGCTTTTTGGAGTAATTCTAATGCCTTTCTCTCATAATTTGCAAGGAACACACCAAGAGGGAGAATTCCGGCAGCTGGAAATCTGGACCTGGAAAAGCTACGTCAGGCCACCCATTCTGCACAACCCCAAACAAGCTGAAACTTCACAGAGAATTTTTATGGATTATTTAATAAATACTGGAGTCAATAAACACCAGAGGGGGCCCACCAGGTGGGCATAACCCACCTGGGCACGCAGGCCCACCAGGCACGCCCTGGTGGGTTGTAGCCTCCTCGGCCCACCTCCAGTGCCCATCTTTTGGTATATAAGTCATTTTGACCTAGAAAAATAAAGGAGAAGGCTTCCGGGGCGGAACGCCGCCGTCTCAATGCGGAACTTGGGCAGGAGCACCTTTGCCCTCCGGCTGAGCGATTCCGCCGGGGGAACTTCCCTCCCGGGGTGGGAAATCATCGTCATCGTCATCATCAACCACTATGCCATGTTGGGGACGGAAATATACATCAATATATTCGACAACACCATATCATCTCAAACCCTATTTCATCTCTTGTATTCAATCTTGTTACCAGAACTATAGATTGGTGCTTGTGGGTGACTAGTAGTGTTGATTACATCTTGTAGTTGATTACTATATGGTTTATTTGGTGGAAGATTATATGTTCAGATCCATTATGCTATATATTACCTCTCTGATTTTGAGCATGTTCATCACTTGTGAGTAGTTACCTTTGTTCTTGAGGTCACGGGAGAAATCATGTTGCAATTAATCATGTGAATTTGATATGTGTTCGATATTTTGATAGTATGTATGTTGTGATTCCCTTAGTGGTGTCATGTGAACGTCGAGTACATGACACTTCACCATATTTGGGCCTAAGATAATGCATTGTGGAGTAGTAATTAGATGGTGAGTTGCGAGAGTGACAGAAACTTAAACCCCAGTTTATGCACTATTCCATAAGGGACCGATTGGATCCAAAAGTTTAATGCTATGGTTAGAATTTATTGTTAATACTTTTCTCGTAGTTGCGGATGCTTGCAGGAGGGTTAATGATAAGTAGGAGGTTTTTTCAAGTAAGAACGACACCTAAGCACCGATCCACCCACATATCAAATTATCAAAGTAGCGAACACGAATTAAACCAACATGATGAAAGTGACTAGATGAAATTCCCGTGTACCCTCAAGAACGCTTTGCTTATTACAAGAGACCGTTTGGCCTGTCCTTTGCCTCAAAAGGATTGGGCTATATTGCTGCATACTTGGTACTATTATCATTACTTGCTCGTTACAAAATTATCTTGCTATCAAACTACTCTGCTACTTACAATTTTAGCACTTGCAGACATTACCTTACTGAGAAACACTAGTCATTTCCTTCTGCTCCTCATTGGGTTCGACACTCTTACTTATCAAAAGGATCTACAATTGATCCCCTATACTTGTGGGTCATCACGGGCCTAGGTTCTCCCAGATTTCCATCAGAAGAGAGGAAGCACATGTCGAAAAAATTTGTGAGTGGTAACCGATATGATTCAGCGTATAAATTAAGCTGTACCTTAGGGGGATTATTCCTACTTAAGAATTGAAAACTTTGCAGAAAGGAATTTGTGAGGAGATGATACTGCTCACACTTAGTTTATATGAAGTTGGTGAGTCCAGCATTAGCAGCAAATTGTGCAAACTCTTGACCCATTCCAGCTCCATCCATGAATGCGATGTGTGGACATTCGCACGGTCGTATCTCCACTACCCTCCGGAAGCGGAGATCACTGTCAGATGACTCCCCAGTAACTCCCTTGGAGTTCTTCTTGGAAGCAAACTTCCTAAAGAAACTCTTCCTTTTCCTAAGAACAAAATTCTGAAATTTTTAGTCCACAAAAAATTTGTCAACAAAACTTCATAATATTGATAGCAACTACTCATAGGGAAGCATAGAGGCCATCTTGAGCATTCAAACTACTTAGAACTCTAAGAATTTAACATGGAAGCTCATCTACAGCAGCACCAAGAGTAGCTAAATACTCTAAATATAAACCACTAAAGCAAAATCGAATTGGAGCAATGGAGGAGTCACATACGAAGCAACAATCCCCGAAAACAGTTTCAAAAACGGAGCTTCGAGCAAAGAGATCGAAATCCGCGGGTTTGAGAGCAAGAACACAAGAGAAACACACACACACACACA
>LR738710.1:436820294-436922484 GCA_902687465.1 Secale cereale | reverse complement strand
AGAGAGAGAGAGAGAGAGCAATGGTTATTTTTTTTGGAGGTAGGTGGTGATGTGGGATAAAGAGATAAGTGAGGGGGACGACAACCCACCAGGGCACGCCTGGGGTTGCTAGCATGCCCAGGTGGGTTGTGCCACCTGGTGAACCCCCCTGTGATGTTACTTGCACTAAAAATTATAACATAATCAGAAAAATTGTGTTAAATTTTTAGGGCATTCTGAGCACTTTTAATTTTGGGTAATTTTTTATTGAACGGAAAAACAGTAAACAGGCAAAACATGGCATTTTATTTTTATTTGACTAATTAAAAGAGGGAAATAAAAGTGAGTGGCATAAATTTGTGCGCACTAGATTCCTCAACTTCATACCTCTTGAAAATGATTAATTAATAAGGTTGATCAAGTCTTATTAAGAACCACTTTCAACTAGCATGAGACCGAAGAATTTTTGCAAAACCCTAAGTTACCTCAACGGGGATATGCACATCCCCAACAATAAGGATTTCATATTTCTTTTGGGTGGTAGGTAGAGGAATGTGGAAACTCCCAATAGCAAGTGTTGGAGAATTTCCAATAATATTGATACCACTCACTTGGAATTGTTTCTTCGGAAAATGCACCGTGTGCTCATTACCATTGATATGAAACGTGACCTTGCTTTTATTACAGTTAATAACAGCCCCTGTAGTGTTTTAAAAGGGTATACCAAGAATAATAGACATATTGTCGTCCTCGGGCATCTCAAGTGTAACAACATAAGTTAAAATAGTAACACTGGCAATAACAACATGAACATCCTCACAAATACCGATAGGTATAACAGTTGATTTGTCAGCCATTTTCAAAGATATCTGAGTAGGTGTGAGCTTATTCAAATAAAGTATTTTATATGAAGAGAAAGGCATGACACTAACACCAGCTCCCAAGTCACACAGAGCAGTTTTCACATAGTTTCTTTGTATAGAGCAAGGTATAGTTGGTATTCCCGGATCTCCAAGTTTTTTAGGTACCCCATCCTTAAAAGAGTAATTAGCAAGCATGGTGGAGATTTTAGCTTCTAGAATTTTTCTTTTATTAGTGATGATGCCTTTCATATACTTTGGATAAGGGGCCATCTTTAGGATATCCGTCAAGCGGGTACACAGAAAGACTGACCTAAGCATTTCAACAAAGCGTTCAAATTCTTCATCATCTTTCTTTTTAGTTGATTTAGGTGGAAATGGCATGCGTTTTTGCACCCATGGTTCTATTTCCTTTCCATGTTTTCTAGGAACAAAGTCTCTTTTATCATATCTTATGTTTTTAGGTTGTGGGTTATCAAGATCAACAACATGTTGTGCCTGAACATCATTATATGGTTGTTTATCCTTGTCTGGTTGAGTGTATTTATGAACATCATCATTATCTTTTTCATTATCACTAGATGAATGTTCATTACTAGATTGAGTTTCAGCATCAGAGACAGAGACATCATTACTATTTTCAGGAGGTTTCCAGGTTCACTAGAGGTGTGCAAAGGCCTATCATTTTCCCTTTTTCTTTTTCCTTCTAGAAGGACTAGGTGCACCAGTGTTAAGTCTTTGTGAATCTTGTTCAATTCTCTTAGGATGTCCCTCAGGATAAAGTGGTTCCGGAGTCATTTTCCCTCCTCTAGTTGCTACTCTAATAGAAAAATCAGTTACATTATTATTCATTTCATCAAGTAATTCTTTCTGAGATTTAGCAACTTGTTCTAACTAAGTTTGCACCATAGACGCATGTTTTCCAACACCTCTAACATCATTAGAGATTCTAAATAACAAGCCACTCAAGCGAGCAATCATATCAGAATTGTATTTCAATTGTTTCATGACATTGGCATTGAAGTGATCTTGTTTCATAATATAGTTATCAAACTCATAAAGACATTGACTAGGATGCTTATTGTAAGGGATATCACCTTCATCAAACTTCAACAAAGAATTTACCTCAACCACCTTAGGTGATGGTATGTTAAGTCCATGTATTTCTTCAATAGGTGGTAAATTCTTAACATCCTCGGCTTTAATACATTTTTCCTTCATACTTTTCTTTGCCTCCTGCATATCTTCAGGACTAAAATATAAGATTCCTCTCTTTTCGGAGTTGGTTCAGGTGAAGGTTAAGTAAGGGTCCAATCATCATAATTTTTCAATATATTATTCAATAATTCCTCAGCTTGTTCAATAGTTCTTTCTCTGAAATCACAGCCAGCACAACTATCTAGGAAATCTCTAGAAGCATCAATTAGTTCACTATAGAAGATATCAAGTATTTCATTTTTCTTAAGTGGATGATTAGGCAAAGCATTTTGCAATTGGAGAAGCTTCCCCCAAGCTTGTGGGAGACTCTCTTCTTCAATTTGCACAAAGTTAAATATTTCCTGCAAGATAGCTTGCTTCTTATGAGCAGGAAAATATTTCTCAGAGAAGTAATAAATCATGTCCTGGGGACTACGCACACAACCAGGAGTAAGAGTATTGTACCAAGCTTTAGCATCACCCTTTAATGAGAACGGAAATAACTTGAGAATATAATAGTAGTAAATTTTCTCACCATGAGCAAATAAGGTGGCTATATCATTCAACTTAGTAAGATGTGCAACTATGGTTTCAGTTTCATAGCCATGGAAGGGGTCATACTCTACCAAAGTAATTAACTCTGGGTCGACAGAGAACACATAATCCTTATCATTAACAAAGATAGGTGAAGTTGCAGACTTATGATCACATTTCATTCTAGCATTCAAAGATTTTTCTTTCAGTTTGCATAGTATTTTTTTAAGATCATCTCTATCATTGCAAGCAAGAAAGTCTATAGTAGTCTCATCATCCATAACATAACCTTCAGGTACTTTGGGCAATTCGTATCTAGGATGGCTAGATCTAATAGGTGTTTCAAAAATTTCAGTTTCAAGCACTTTATCTGTTTCAACAGGCTCATCAATAGTAGCATTCTCAATATCATTTAGTCTAGCAAGTTATTCATCAAGCAGTTCACCCAAAGGCACAGTCTTCTCAAGAAAGGTACTAGCATCATCATAAGTGTCATTCATAGTAGAAGTAGCAGCATCAATAACTTGGGACATATCAGGATTAATAGCAGAGTGTGGTGTAGCAAGCTTACTTATGATTGAAGGAGAATCAAGTGCAGAGTGTGATGGGAATTCTTTACCTCCCCTCGTAGTTGAGGGAAAGATCTTAGTTCTGTCATCCTTCAGATTCTTCATAGTGATAGATAGATAATAATCCCAAGTGACTCAACAAATATGCTATGCTCCTCGGCAATGGCGCCAAAAAAGGTCTTGATAACCCACAAGTATAGGGGATGGCAACAATTTTTGAGGGTAGAGTATTCAACCCAAATTTATAGATTTGACACAAGGGGAGCCAAAGAATATTTGCAAGTATTAGCAACTGAGTTCTCAATTCAGCCACGTCTAGAGATTAAATATCTGCAGCAAAGTGATCAGTAGCACAATAGTATGGTAATTTTGATAGTAGCACTAGCAGCAACAATAACGGTAATAGTGATAGTAGCAGTTTTGTAGCAGTAGTAACTTAGCAAGATCAATATGTAGGAAGATCGTAGGCATTGGATCAGCAATTTGTTAGATGATATTCATCATGTAACAGTTATAACCTAGGGCGACACGACACTAGCTCACGTTCATAAATATAATGTAGGCATGCATTCCATAAATAGTCATACGTGCTTATGGAAAGAACATGTATGACATCTTTTGTCCTACCCTCCTGTGGCAGCGGGGTCCATAAGGAAACTAAGGGATATCAAGGCCTCCTTTTAATAGAGTACCGGAATAAAGCATTATCACATAGTGAATACATGAACTCCTCAAATTACGGCCATCACCGAAAAATATCCCACATATTGTCACTACAGGGTTTACGGATCATAACACGTAATAGGTGACTATGACTTGCAAGATCGGATCTAGAACATAGATATAATGGTGATAACATAAACGGTTCAGATCTGGAATCATGGCACCCGGGCCCAAAGTGTCAAGCATTAAGCATAGCAAAGTCATAACAACATCAATCTTCGGACATAATGGATACTAGGGATCAAGCCCTAACAAAACTAACTCAATTATATGATGAATCTCATCCAAATCCTCACCGACCAGCGAGTCTATGAAGGATTTACTCACTCCCGATAGAGAGCATCATGGAATTGGCGATGGAGGAGGGTTGTTGATGACGAATACCAAAGATTCCCCTCTTCGGAGCCCCAAACAGACTCCAGATCTAGCCTCCAGATGAAGAACGGGAGGTGACGGCAGCTCTGTATCACAAAACGAGATAATTCTCCCTCCTTGCTTTTTTTGTCCGAAAATAGGATTTTATAGGGTCGGAGTTAGGGTATGCGGGGCCACCAGGTCAGCATGATCCACGAGGGCGCGCCTGGAGGGGGGGGGGCACCTTGGTTGGCTGTGCTCACCAGGTGCCCCCCTCCGGTGGTTCCCGGCTCCAGTATTTTTCTTTATTCATATAAAATATCCTCGCAAAGTTTCGTTCCAATCCGAGAACTTTTATTTCTGCACAAAAACAACACCATGGTAGTTCTGTTGAAAATAGCATGAGTGTGGGTTATTTCCATTCAAACCATGCAAATTAGAGTCCAAAACAAGAGGAAAAGCGTTAGGAAAAGTAGATACAACGGAGATGTATCATAACCCTAGCCCCACTGGTGTCTATATATACCAGAGGGTTGTAGTCTTTAAGGTCAGAGAAACACCTATCTCCCTATTCGTCTAGGGTCTAGCTCAGCTGATCTCATAGTAGAACGTAGGGTTTTACCTCCTAGAGAGGGCCCAAACCTGGGTAAACATCGTGATCTTCGTCATTTGTTCCCCATCGTTCCTAGATCCACAGCTCAGGAACCCCTACCCGAGATCTGCCGGTTTTGACACCGACATTGGTGCTTTCATTGAGAGTTCTGTTGTAGGGTCGCTGAAGGATCGATCACTCAACCAGTCGTTGGAGACCCCGTCGACACCAAGGACATCTTCCCCGGCCAGATCTTCATATTCGACAGTATTACATTACGCGCTGATCCCACTAGTCGTCTTGACCAGATTGAAAATCTCACGCCCGAGTGCGAAGCCAACCACCGGAGCTTGGAGCCCGGTGCCAGCCCTTGGGAAGACCTTGCTCCTCCGAAATCCACAACTCTTGTGGAAATACCTGTGACGCCCGAGACCGACGTCCCAGAGGA
Source organism: Secale cereale (assembly GCA_902687465.1). Taxonomy (NCBI): domain Eukaryota; kingdom Viridiplantae; phylum Streptophyta; class Magnoliopsida; order Poales; family Poaceae; genus Secale; species Secale cereale. The sequence goes on along the minus strand of LR738710.1, from coordinate 436,917,228 downwards.
TTCCAGAAGATTCCAGAAGAGTCCCGAAGATTCCAGATGTTCTGGGTTGGCCGTGTGTTTCAGTTCTGCTTGTGTTATTTATTTTTGCTTTGCATCATGTCATCATGCCATCATGTCATATTTTATTTTTGCATCTCAACCTAAATAAATCGTGTGGACCTTCGGTCCATTTAAATCGAGGGAAGGTGACTTCTCTTTATAACATATAAAAGTCTCTCATTATTATTATGGAGCTATATTAATAAATATTCCATTGCTTCGGAATCACCGTAACACACTTGCATATTTCCCCATGTCTTTTCACTTCGAGTTTCACCTTCAAATTCTTGCCAATAATTCTTTTCTGTTGTTTCGAGGCTCCTCCAAAATTCCGGACATTTTTGGACACTTCAATAATCACGTCTTAGTTCAAACCTATTTGAATTAAATTCAAATATGTTTGAATTATTTTTCCGTTCATGCCTTTCTTATTTTTCTCGGACTTTGCTCATTTTATGATGCCCGAGAAAAATAGTCCTTTGTATTATCTTTTCCCTAACCGTCCTCCTCTTTCTCTTTTCTCTCTTTTGTTTTTTTTTCTGCTAAGTAATAAAAGAGGCAGCCAGCCTCTAGGCCTCCTTCTATCCTCACCTCTCCTCCTTTGGCCCAGCCTCTATCTAGGCCCAGCCGCACCAGGCCTCCTCCCTCTTGGGCCCATTCTCTCCTGGCCCAACCGGCTACCACTTAAACCCTAGCCCATCCCTCGACCGGTCGCTCCTCTCCCCTCGACACTCCCAGCCGCCGCCAGCCTCTCTCTGTCCCTCGTCCCGTTTTCCTCTCCCCTCGACCCCGCTCTGCCCCGATTCCCTTCTCTCCCTCGATCTCCCGTCCCCTTCGCCTCTGTCGCCCGAACCCTCAAGCCTTCGTTCCCTGCCGAGCCGGCCGAGCTCCGCCGCAAGACCTCGCCCAGGCCCCGAGCGCCCCGGCCCAGAAGCTCTCGCTCGAGCCCCAATCGCCAGGCCGCGCCCGAGCGCTCCTCCCTCTGTCGTCTGGTCTGCCTCGCCCGGCCGCCCCGAGCGCCATGGCCCTCCGGCGCGGCTCCCTTCCCTCGCCCCAGGGCAAAGCCGAGCTGCCGGCCCTCGCCTCGTCGTCCGCAAGAGCAGCCGCCGGCGCCCTGCGGTCTTCTTCCCCATCGCCAGGAGCAGCCCGCGGCCAGAGCGCAGCCGCGCCAGAGCGTCGCGCGAGCCCGCGGCCAGGCCGCATCCCAGGCTCCCGCGGCCTCCTTCCTCCTGCGCCTCGTTCTCCGTCGCCAGGGCCGCCGGTCAGGGGCAGCAGCAGCCCCAGATCGCCGCCCTGCTTCAACTCCAGCGAGGCACCGCTTCCTCCCTCGTCCAGCAAGGCTGTGCGCCTCTGCCTCCTTGCTGCCTTGCCGTTTTGTTGCTGTTGTTGTTTGCCATGTACTGCTGCTGTTTTGTTGTTGTTTTCGTCAAGTGCACGAGGACCTCGAGCTCGGCAAGTACGACTACACGAGGAATCATCAAGTTCCCCTCCGGATATGAGTACATCTACGAACGAGCTCCGTGAACATCTACAAAACGCCCTGTGTACGACTACCGACGCCCGGAAACACCAAGTACCTCTTCGAAACAAGTACCACTACATCCGTGTACGACTACGCGCCAAGTACCCCTACGTTCGCGAGTAACAAGTACCTCGACGCCCGGAGCACTCGGGAACGACAAGTACCCCGACAACATGAGTACCACTACCGTCGCCCGAGTACAACTACCGCTACGAGAACGACTACCTTCGGTGAAGAAATGAGAACGTCTACTTCCTCTCCGAACGGAACGCCTCCTTCCTCTACGTCTCGAACCGCCCCGAAAAGCACGCTTCGAAGGTATAACGAGACGACCCCGTGGATGACCCGTGTGATGCTTGCTTGTGTTGTATGAAATGTTTCCCGTGTGAGCACCGTGTCCATTTCGTCCCTTTTGTTGTTCCTCGGTTGCCTCGTCACCGACTCGTGGGAACCCGGTAACGGGATCGCCCCACCTCTTTCACCTCGTTTGACTCATTCACTCCACCTTTCGTTTGCACCGGACTCTCAACGAGTTACCGGAACCGATATGTTGCCGTGGCATCATTTTCGGAATCGTTGCCGTGGCACTCTTTTTCTTTCCACCACGGTGACAAATGCTTCATATCTTGTTAATTGTCAACCTTTTAATAAAAATTGCATAAACTTGTTCATGTCATCCGCATCATGTTAACAACCTTGAATGTTTAAATGTTGTTGCTTATAATTATTAAACATGCTCATGGGGATTTTCCGGATATGTTGTTGTTATTCTCCGGCCTCATTTAAATTGCCTTAATAGTATAGTTTCTTTATGCTTCACCTCTTGCCATGTTAAAAACTTTTAATCTTGTCTTGTAAATAACGAGAGTCAACTAAATAATTAATATGTGGTGTTTCGTCAATATGCAACTCGTTGCATATTGAGCTCCACTTAACTTGTAGTGTTGTTTGTGCACTTTGCCATGCCATGCATATTTAAACCGGACATGCATCATACTTGTTTGTGCATCGTATGCCATGTTAATGATTGTGTGTTTACCGTGTTGTTTGTTTCTTTCCGGTTGCTTCTCTTGTTAGCTTCGGTTTCGTTCCTGAGTTGTGAGGATTCTCTCGACTGTGTTGCTTCGTCTACTTCATGGATCCGTTCTTCTCCCTTGTGGAATCCCAGGCAAGATGATAATACCCTTGGATACCTTTACTACCATTGCCATGCTTAGTTGTCTCGATGCTATCGTTACCTGTCGCGATACCCATCTTTTATGTCAGCCTCTCCTTGTTGCCATGAAACCTCTAACATTTGAAACCTTCCTAGCAAAACTACTGTTTGGCTATGTTACCCGCTTGCTCAGCCCCGCTTGCTCAGTCTCTCTTATAGCGTTGTTAGTTGCAGGTGAAGATGAAGTCTGTTCCAGGAGGGAACTTGTTGTTGGTTATATCACAATATCTATAATTATTATTTAACACACCTATATACTGGGCATGGGTGGAAGGCTTGGCCTTTTGCTCGGTGTTTTGTTCCACTCATGCCACCTTAGGCGCCGATAAACCGGCATTATGTTCCTTGATTTTGCGTTCCTTACACGATGGGTGGATGGGGACCCCTTGACAGTTCGACTTTGAATAAAACTCCTCCAGCAAGGCCCAACATTGGTTTTATTTGCCTCATAATAACAACTTAATTAAATAATTAAATTTGCATAGGGAGTTAGCGCTACCCGAGGATTCTTAATTCTACATAACAGGGGGGGCCAGTGCTGATGGTGTTGGTCCCAAACTAGAGTCACTTGCGGTACCACCCAGTTATCTGGGGTCTTCGGTACTGTACGTAGCGCTCATCCGGACGTGGCCTGAGACGAGATACGCGCGGCTACTATCAGGGTGTCGGCACGCCGGGAGGTCTTGCTGGACTTGTTTTACCATTGTCGAAATGACTTGTGCTACAGGGATGCCGAGCCTGATCGGATTTTCCCTAAGATAAGGGGTGATGATATCATATTTATCACTTCAGCTAATCGTGAGAGCTTGTGATGGGCTAAGTTGGAACACCCCTGCAGGGTTATGATCTTTCGAAAGCCGTGCCCGCGGTTATGTGGCAGATTGGAATTTGTTAATGTCCGGTTGTAGAAAACTTGACAGATGATCCGAAGTAAAACACACAACTGTGTAAGTAACCGTGACTGTCTCTTTTCACTTTGAGAAGATAACACGGTGGGGTTATGTTTGACCGTATGTAGTTAGGATCTTTAGCGATCACCTCTTTTGCGACCGTTTGCGTAGCTTCTCATCTTATTCTGGTACTCGTAAGTTAGCCACCATATTATGCTTAGTCGCTGCTGCAGCCTCACCACTTTACCTCTTCCTACCCATAAAGCTTTGCTAGTCTTGTTACCCATGGTTATGGGATTGCTGAGTCCTCTGTGGCTCACAGTTACTTCACCACACCAGATGCAGATTCAGCCGAGTTTGATGCAGGAGCTGCTTCAAGTTCTTCACTGGGAGTCCGTTGAAGAGAGTTGCCGTTTGTTTGTGTCGTTTCGATGTTCAGTAGTGGTTTCTACTAGGATTCGATCTTGGCCTGTGGCTTTATGTTGTTTTGGTATCTTTCTTTGGATCTTCACCCGTAGTCGGGTTGTGATGTTTTGTATGATGATTTGTTTATTTATTGTTTTGTGCGAAGTGGCGGGTGTAAGCCAACTATCTCCTTTTGCATTTTAATCCCTCTTTTACATGAGTCGTGCAAAGATACCAAACTTGAGATCATTCTAGGATGGATTTATGCCTTTAAGTCGTGCCTCGACACGTAGGAGGTATAACTCCATCCTGGACATTACAAGTTGGTATCAGAGCCTTCTCCGACCTAGAAGCCCCCACTGATTGATCGAATCGTTGACGGTTGAGTCTAGGCACACACTGAAAACTTTTTGAGTCCTATATTATATCGGAGAGTAGGATTTCTTTGCTTCTCATCCCCTTTCTCTCTGGTGAGGACTCCTGACGATTACTCTTGCCTCTTCTACTTTCAAAAATGGCACCAAATTTTTTTAGGATCCCGCGAGTATTCTGGGATTGTTTCGATGTTCTTGTGACAAGGATATTGTTCTCGATGCCTCCTGTTCCCGAGGAGTTGAGCTTCGGGGTATCATTGTAACAAGCATATCGCGACAGTACTAAATACTTAAGACGGCCGACATCGAAAATCTCTCCTATACGGCCAGTGGCAAGATAACCCCGACATCACCCAGTACTGGGGAGGTAGCTCGAGAGTATTGCCATAGCTTGTTATAGTGGATGCTTTTCGAAGGTCCGAGGTACACAGTTTCCGAGAAAGACTGGTTATGTGTTGAAGGATGGATACACCTGGATGTAGGTTTAGAGTTGATTGCGCGGTGCTTCCCGTGTATCCCCAACACCTGATTGCATAACTGGAAACTTTCGGAAATCTATAGGTGGGTTCATCTAGTAGTTCTAGGCATTCTTCCAACGGATGCTCGATATGAAGTTCGGGGTTCTACATTGAGTGAAGTGGTTTTATGGACTTGTTCTGATCGGGAGTTGCATCTTAAAGGGTCCTTGGCTATGCTGATCCGGGGATTGCAAAACCCTTTTGTAACACGTTCCATGAGCTTTCAGCACGAAGTTGTCGAACGAAGCTTCTATCTTGTATTTGTTCTATCTGATCCTTGTTCCTTTTTATTTTACTTTTTGTTCTCCAAGTGGCTTCTCGTCTAGTGATGTACCTGCAGAATTCATTCGTTCAATCCTCTGTTCGAATGAGATTGTGAAGATCATGTTGAATATCTATCCTTTGTTTTGTTTTGAATTCTGGTATTCGAGTTGCTTCGATGTCAAATGTTGATTCCATACCTTTCTTAATCGGTATTCTCATATTCCTATGGGAGTGCTAATTCTTCTTGACCATCAAGATGGTTATGTTAAATTCTTTTTCAACCGGTGTCCATCTTGTTCGTCTCAAGTTGTCTTGTTTCCCCACCCTCCCACCCTTTTCTGCATTGAGCCAGAAATTCTTAAATGAAATATCCATTTTATCCATGTGATATTTCTTCATTCTTTTCCTTCAATGTTCTTATCCGGTGATTTATCGCGAAGATGCTCAAGAACTCCAAGTTCATCATTCTTAATTCCAATAATTCTGTCGGTGGATGTAATTCAAGATTTCGGTGTTGATCTTATCCTTTTCCTCTTTTCACAATGCTTTCTTATTCCGGTGCACCAATTAATCATTCTCCTCTTGCTATTCATATCCGGAGTGCTGATGATATCTTAGAAGATTCATATTCCATTCTTAATCCGTTCAAGCTATTTCTGAGGATTATCATCTTATTCAAGCCTTTTAATTCAACCGGTGCAATATCTCTTAAGCAATCTTTTCAACGGTGATTTCTTTTGAGTGGGCCCTAACCCACAGGTCTTTTCCAGGATCTTACCTGACTCTTCTTATTCTGGAGTTATTCTCAAATTCTTTTCATAGTGTGACGTAAGAATGATTCCCATCAGTCACATGCCTTCTCCAAGATCGCTTGCAAATTCTTTCCATCGTTGTTTCAACCTTTTAATTCTTCATTCCGGAGTGCCTCAACAATTCTTATGGCATTTCTCGTCTTCATTCTCAACATTTGAAGATCGGAAAAGTGTTTCTCTTAATTCTTGGCCCTTCTCTTGAAGATTCGTGGTTCTAGCTTCATGCCATCCTCATTATTGTTCCGATTATGAGGAATTCTTTTTATACTCGTCCGGAGCATTTCATGAATCCTTTCCATTGTGATCCCCCGAAGGCCATCATTCAGAATATTTCTTCGTTCTCAGTTTTCAACTTCATCCTCCAAATATTCTTCATTGATGCCTCTTCGTTCGTCTCCATATTCTTTCGGTGCTTCTTTCAAGTTTACTCTTCCGTTGTTATCGTTTTTAATTCATTTGTTCTTTTCATAATCCTACCGGTGCTTTGTTGAAGATTTATCCAAGCTTGTGCGGGATCTCTCTTTAATTCTTTCCAACGAGAATAAGTGGTATGCCAAATCCTTTGGTTGTCATCAATTTAAATTGGTGAAGGAGATGCATAACATAATTCTTATTCTTATTCCTTCCAGGTGATTTAATTCTTTTGTCTGGAGCTTGTTCATCATATCATATTCTCGCTTCTAAGTTGTTCATCTTGTTTTCCGGAGCTTCAAGTTATTTCAATTTTATCATTTCAACCTCAATCTAATTCACCGCAGGCCTTGATTCTTATTCTTTTCATCTTTAAATTCTCTTGCTTTCATTACCGGAGTTCTTCATGGTGGTTCATCATCATTTAATTCATCCTAGAAGTCTTCATCAAGATTCTTGTTGGAGCTCAAGCATTCTTCATCATGCTTTCCAAGTGCAATTCTTTCTACCTTATTGCTTGAGATGGTGTTATGTCATTCTTGATAATTTTCCTCCATGTTTCACGATTCACAAGTTGTCAGGAATGGGATATTTAAACCCATCATTTTCTTGTTCAGGAGATCTTTCCAACCCGTTAATTATTCATTGGAGTTATCTTGGGTTATATTTCACCTAAAGCTTTCCCTAAGGATTGTTGCTAATTATGGTGATTATAATGATCCAAGTTCTTCATTTATCCTTCCGGTGAAATAAGTTTTTTTCGTCTCCTTGTTGATCTCTATCCAATCAATTGTTTCCGTAGTGGCCGGTTGTCACCTCATAATGTTGAGATGTTTTCCATAAGCCCACATGAACCTCATTCGTTTCGTTGTTGATTTTCCATCAACCACGTTCAACACTTCTTCGTAAGGATGCTCTTCAATTCATTTTGGGAGAAGTTGTCATTTTTCTTCTCCATTCTTTTCTTTCATTGATCTATATTCTATTCTTTCATTCCGGAGGCTTTGTGATGTTGCTCTCTTCGTTCCATCATCTCGTTTTATCAAGATCATGTTCTTTCCCTTGCTTATCTTGTAACCGGAGTGTTGTATTCTTCATTCTAGTTCCCTCATCTTATCTAGTTTTGCCTATCTTTTAACCGGAGTCCTGTCAGAATCTTTTCTTACCCTTGTACCATTCTTTTATTGTTCCGGAGGCTGTGTGTTCTTGTTTTCATCAAGTATCATCTCAACTTGGCAAGTTCATGTTCAATTCCTTCCATTTTCAGACGGAGTGCTGTCCAAATTCTGTCATTCTTATTCCTTGGCTATACCATTGCAGTTTCATATTCTTTCCGTCCGTAAGCTCTTGTTTCATGTCTTTCTACCTACAAGGTTCTCATAATGTTCCTTGTTCCTCTTTTCTAACGGAGTTTTCATATTCGTTCATCTCCGTTGTATTCTTCTTTCATCTTGTTCAACCTCTCAAGGTTCTTTGGTTTCACTCGTCTGTCAAAGAAGCAACTTTGTTTTACCTCTTCCTCTTCCGTTTTTACCCGGTGATATCTCTAGGATCTCGGGTCGAGATCCTCTGTTAGTGTGGGAGAGTTGTGACGCCCGAGACCGACGTCCCAGAGGATTCCAGAAGATTCCAGAAGAGTCCCGAAGATTCCAGATGTTCTGGGTTGGCCGTGTGTTTCAGTTCTGCTTGTGTTATTTATTTTTGCTTTGCATCATGTCATCATGCCATCATGTCATATTTTATTTTTGCATCTCAACCTAAATAAATCGTGTGGACCTTCGGTCCATTTAAATCGAGGGAAGGTGACTTCTCTTTATAACATATAAAAGTCTCTCATTATTATTATGGAGCTATATTAATAAATATTCCATTGCTTCGGAATCACCGTAACACACTTGCATATTTCCCCATGTCTTTTCACTTCGAGTTTCACCTTCAAATTCTTGCCAATAATTCTTTTCCGTTGTTTCGAGGCTCCTCCAAAATTCCGGACATTTTTGGACACTTCAATAATCACGTCTTAGTTCAAACCTATTTGAATTAAATTCAAATATGTTTGAATTATTTTTCCGTTCATGCCTTTCTTATTTTTCTCGGACTTTGCTCATTTTATGATGCCCGAGAAAAATAGTCCTTTGTATTATCTTTTCCCTAACCGTCCTCCTCTTTCTCTTTTCTCTCTTTTGTTTTTTTTCTGCTAAGTAATAAAAGAGGCAGCCAGCCTCTAGGCCTCCTTCTATCCTCACCTCTCCTCCTTTGGCCCAGCCTCTATCTAGGCCCAGCCGCACCAGGCCTCTCTCCTCCCTCTTGGGCCCATTCTCTCCTGGCCCAACCGGCTACCACTGAAACCCTAGCCCATCCCTCGACCGGTCGCTCCTCTCCCCTCGACACTCCCAGCCGCCGCCAGCCTCTCTCTGTCCCTCGTCCCGTTTTCCTCTCCCCTCGACCCCCGCTCTGCCCCGATTCCCTTCTCTCCCTCGATCTCCCGTCCCCTTCGCCTCTGTCGCCCGAACCCTCAAGCCTTCGTTCCCTGCCGAGCCGGCCGAGCTCCGCCGCAAGACCTCGCCCAGGCCCCGACCGCCCCGGCCCAGAAGCTCTCGCTCGAGCCCCAATCGCCAGGCCGCGCCTGAGCGCTCCTCCCTCCGTCGTCTGGTCTGCCTCGCCCGGCCGCCCCGAGCACCATGGCCCTCCGGCGCGGCTCCCTTCCCTCGCCCCAGGGCAAAGCCGAGCTGCCGGCCCTCGCCTCGTCGTCCGCAAGAGCAGCCGCCGGCGCCCTGCGGTCTTCTTCCCCATCGCCAGGAGCAGCCCGCGGCCAGAGCGCAGCCGCGCCAGAGCGTCGCGCGAGCCCGCGGCCAGGCCGCATCCCAGGCTCCCGCGGCCTCCTTCCTCCTGCGCCTCGTTCTCCGTCGCCAGGGCCGCCGGTCAGGGGCAGCAGCAGCCCCAGATCGCCGCCCTGCTTCAACTCCAGCGAGGCACCGCTTCCTCCCTCGTCCAGCAAGGCTGTGCGCCTCTGCCTCCTTGCTGCCTTGCCGTTTTGTTGCTGTTGTTGTTTGCCATGTACTGCTGCTGTTTTGTTGTTGTTTTCGTCAAGTGCACGAGGACCTCGAGCTCGGCAAGTACGACTACACGAGGAATCATCAAGTTCCCCTCTGGATATGAGTACATCTACGAACGAGCTCCGTGAACATCTACAAAACGCCCCGTGTACGACTACCGACGCCCGGAAACACCAAGTACCTCTTCGAAACAAGTACCACTACATCCGTGTACGACTACGCGCCAAGTACCCCTACGTTCGCGAGTAACAAGTACCTCGACGCCCGGAGCACTCGGGAACGACAAGTACCCCGACAACATGAGTACCACTACCGTCGCCCGAGTACAACTACCGCTACGAGAACGACTACCTTCGGTGAAGAAATGAGAACGTCTACTTCCTCTCCGAACGGAACGCCTCCTTCCTCTACGTCTCGAACCGCCCCGAAAAGCACGCTTCGAAGGTATAACGAGACGACCCCATGGATGACCCGTGTGATGCTTGCTTGTGTTGTATGAAATGTTTCCCGTGTGAGCACCGTGTCCGTTTCGTCCCTTTTGTTGTTCCTCGGTTGCCTCGTCACCGACTCGTGGGAACCCGGTAACGGGATCGCCCCACCTCTTTCACCTCGTTTGACTCGTTCACTCCACCTTTCGTTTGCACCGGACTCTCAACGAGTTACCGGAACCGATATGTTGCCGTGGCATCATTTTCGGAATCGTTGCCGTGGCACTCTTTTTCTTTCCACCACGGTGACAAATGCTTCATATCTTGTTAATTGTCAACCTTTTAATAAAAATTGCATAAACTTGTTCATGTCATCCGCATCATGTTAACAACCTTGAATGTTTAAATGTTGTTTCTTATAATTATTAAACATGCTCATGGGGATTTTCCGGATATGTTGTTGTTATTCTCCGGCCTCATTTAAATTGCCTTAATAGTATAGTTTCTTTATGCTTCACCTCTTGCCATGTTAAAAACTTTTAATCTTGTCTTGTAAATAACGAGAGTCAACTAAATAATTAATATGTGGTGTTTCATCAATATGCAACTCGTTGCATATTGAGCTCCACTTAACTTGTAGTGTTGTTTGTGCACTTTGCCATGCCATGCATATTTAAACCGGACATGCATCATACTTGTTTGTGCATCGTATGCCATGTTAATGATTGTGTGTTTACCGTGTTGTTTGTTTCTTTCCGGTTGCTTCTCTTGTTAGCTTCGGTTTCGTTCCGGAGTTGTGAGGATTCTCTCGACTGTGTTGCTTCGTCTACTTCATGGATCCGTTCTTCTCCCTTGTGGAATCCCAGGCAAGATGATCATACCCTTGGATACCTTTACTACCATTGCCATGCTTAGTTGTCTCGATGCTATCGTTACCTGTCGCGATACCCATCTTTTATGTCAGCCTCTCCTTGTTGCCATGAAACCTCTAACATTTGAAACCTTCCTAGCAAAACCACTGTTTGGCTATGTTACCCGCTTGCTCAGCCCCGCTTGCTCAGTCTCTCTTATAGCGTTGTTAGTTGCAGGTGAAGATGAAGTCTGTTCCAGGAGGGAACTTGTTGTTGGTTATATCACAATATCTATAATTATTATTTAACACACCTATATACTGGGCATGGGTGGAAGGCTTGGCCTTTTGCTCGGTGTTTTGTTCCACTCATGCCACCTTAGGCGCCGATAAACCGGCATTATGTTCCTTGATTTTGCGTTCCTTACACGATGGGTGGATGGGGACCCCTTGACAGTTCGACTTTGAATAAAACTCCTCCAGCAAGGCCCAACATTGGTTTTATTTGCCTCATAATAACAACTTAATTAAATAATTAAATTTGCATAGGGAGTTAGCGCTACCCGAGGATTCTTAATTCTACATAACAGGGGGGGCCAGTGCTGATGGTGTTGGTCCCAAACTAGAGTCACTTGCGGTACCACCCAGTTATCTGGGGTCTTCGGTACTGTACGTAGCGCTCATCCGGACATGGCCTGAGACGAGATACGCGCGGCTACTATCAGGGTGTCGGCACGCCGGGAGGTCTTGCTGGACTTGTTTTACCATTGTCGAAATGACTTGTGCTACAGGGATGCCGAGCCTGATCGGATTTTCCCTAAGATAAGGGGTGATGATATCATATTTATCACTTCAGCTAATCGTGAGAGCTTGTGATGGGCTAAGTTGGAACACCCCTGCAGGGTTATGATCTTTCGAAAGCCGTGCCCGCGGTTATGTGGCAGATTGGAATTTGTTAATGTCCGGTTGTAGAAAACTTGACAGATGATCCGAAGTAAAACACACAACTGTGTAAGTAACCGTGACTGTCTCTTTTCACTTTGAGAAGAGAACACGGTGGGGTTATGTTTGACCGTATGTAGTTAGGATCTTTAGCGATCACCTCTTTTGCGACCGTTTGCGTAGCTTCTCATCTTATTCTGGTACTCGTAAGTTAGCCACCATATTATGCTTAGTCGCTGCTGCAGCCTCACCACTTTACCTCTTCCTACCCATAAAGCTTTGCTAGTCTTGTTACCCATGGTTATGGGATTGCTGAGTCCTTTGTGGCTCACAGTTACTTCACCACACCAGATGCAGGTTCAGCCGAGTTTGATGCAGGAGCTGCATCAAGTTCTTCACTGGGAGTCCGTTGAAGAGAGTTGCCGTTTGTTTGTGTTGTTTCGATGTTCAGTAGTGGTTTCTACTAGGATTCGATCTTGGCCTGTGGCTTTATGTTGTTTTGGTATCTTTCTTTGGATCTTCACCCGTAGTCGGGTTGTGATGTTTTGTATGATGATTTGTTTATTTATTGTTTTGTGTGAAGTGGCGGGTGTAAGCCAACTATCTCCTTTTGCATTTTAATCCCTCTTTTACATGAGTCGTGCAAAGATACCAAACTTGAGATCATTCTAGGATGGATTTATGCCTTTAAGTCGTGCCTCGACACGTAGGAGGTATAACTCCATCCTGGGCATTACAATACCCATTTAGCCGGAGGCCTTGACCTCAGATCCAATGGGCCTAAAGGGATCAAGCACTGTCTGGAGTCCGGCCCTAAAGCTTGACTCCGTCGAACTATCCAGAGAATCTCCCACCGAATACTCGAAGGGCTCGGTTCCAACGAATACCTCCTCGGTAAACAGCGTCTTGGATCGATTTCGCGCCATGTGAATCTCGGTTAGTAGGCCTACGGCCTATGAGCAGATCGGGTTTAAACCTAACAGCAGAGAGATCAACACCCCTCCGGCCACACACCTCGTCGCCACCGTCGAAGAGACTGCGAAAGGGTCGCATCTCCAAAGTAGAAGACAATATATACCCGGGTCTCTAGCCCGGAGGCAGGCACCAGCCAAGAGAAAAGCACGGACTCGAGCCACGATGCGGGGTCCGACCTCCAGCCGATCCAACCACGCAAGACACCTAGTTCTCTTTCTTACAAGCCATAATGCCTCGCTTGTGCAACGCCGAACTCCGGCCACCGCATGACCCGACGCCGTCGATGGTTCCGGCCACCCCCATCTAATGATGCTTGCCCCTTTCAAACCTTGGTTCTGCGCCCGTTCGAACGAGCCCGACCACGTGCCATTTGGTCACCGGAGGTGCCGACACGGGTAGCAACCGTCGGCTCTATCCTTGCCGACACGCGCACAACACTCGCGTGGTTAAAACTAGACCATGCGTCTCCGAAGCGTGGGCCAAGTTAGTTAGCTTAGGGCTAATTAAGCACTAATGACACTGCTAATAGTCCATGACAGGTGTGGCTTGTCTGTTAAATAACCACTGCTTATAACCAAAGAAACTGATAGTAGGCCACAGTAGTTAATTAAATGAACTACATAAATGTTTAAAACTCTATTGAACAAGATGTCCCACTCACAAATGGGCCCCGCTGCTGAACAAACCCTTTTAGTTAAATAGTTTAACTACGATTCCATGACATGTGCCCCCCACATGTCAGTTGGACCAGCCAACCTAGTTAGTGTTGACTATTGACCTTGCTGACTCAGCACCCCCTGGCCCACTGTCATATACTCTGACTAGAGTAGCACTAGGTGAGAAAAAGTGACGAATCCGAATATGCTATCTACTCATCTATCACGTGCCTATAACATGATGAACATGGATCCTTCCCCTCCGATTCATCTATCCAAAAACATTCAAACACCGGGAAAACATTCGCGGATGTTTTCCTGCTTCATGTGTAACGTGTAGCACATCATTAGGTCACCCCTAGAACTACATATTGCCATGTTATCCATCATGATGCATTTTTTTGTTTGCTTGTATTTATAGTTTCTTCCCGCTCTTCTCTCCGGTAGACCCTAAGACTGACGCTGCTCCCAAGTACGACTACATTCCTGACGTCCAGCCACTTGCAATAGAGCTTCTAGGCAAGCAAAACCCCCTTGATCATTCCTAATCACCCATTCTTTCTCTCTCATGCTTGCATTAGACTTTGCTACTGTTGTTCGATAGCTCTTATTCTGATGCATAGCGTGCTTTTGTAACCTGCTATTTTACTTTACCTGATATCCTGCTATAGGTTGGTTAGTGATCCATCAGTGACCCCGCACCTTGTCCCTGTTGCCCCGCTTTGTTACCAGATGACTCGATCAACGTGGTCGATGTGCAGAGACTAACACATCACTGCACCCCCTTGATGTTCCGGACACATAGTTACCTTTACTTGTTCCCCATCTACTATTTCTACGGGATTGAAGGGACCAGCGGTACCACCCCAGTAGAGGTGGACCTGAGTTTTCGATAGTCCCTTGTGAGTCGGGTTGACCTTGACGATACCCGCGAGATAATTACGCGTCACGGCCGGTCATTCTTAGCCCTTGTCGGAAGTCCGCGAGACAGGGCGACGGGACCATAGGTCGTGGATCATTGGTCATCTTCGCGCGCTCCCAAGACACTAACGGGTTTGGATATGTCATGTGAGTAGGCCTCTAGCCTTTTCGCACTAACCACCATGCAGGAATAAGTATGGATGATACGTCTCTAACGTATCTACTTTTCCAAACACTTTTGCCCTTGTTTTGGACTCTAACTTGCATGATTTGAATGGAACTAACCCGGACTAACGCCGTTTTCAGCAGAACTACCATGGTGTTGTTTTTGTGCAGAAATAAAAGTTCTCGGAATGACCTGAAAATCAACGGAGAATTATTTTGGAATATATAAAAAATACCGGCGGAAGAAACCAGACTAGGGGGCCCACACCCTGTCCACGAGGGTGGGGGGTGCGCCCCCTGGGCATGCCCCCTGCCTCGTTGGCCCCCTGATGCTCCACCGACCTCAGTTCTGACCCCATATATTTACTTTCAGGGAGAAAAAAATCATAGGGAAGGATTCATCACGTTTTACGATACGGAGCCGCCGCCAAGCCCTAATGTCTCTCGGAAGGGCTGATCTGGAGTCCGTTCGGGGCTCCAGGGAGTGGATATCGTCGCCATCGTTATCATCAACCTTCCTCCATCATCAATTCCATGATGCTCACCGTCGTGCGTGAGTAATTCCATCGTAGGCTTGCTGGACGGTGATGGGTTGGATGAGATTTACCATGTAATCGAGTTAGTTTTGTTAGGGTTTGATCCCTAGTATCCACTATGTTCTAAGATTGATGTTGCTATGACTTTGCCATGCTTAATGCTTGTCACTAGGGCCCGAGTGCCATGATTTCAGATCTGAACCTATTATGTTTTCATGAATATATGTGAGTTCTTGATCCTATCTTGCAAGTCAATAGTCACCTACTATGTGTTATGATCCGGCAACCCCGAAGTGACAATAATCGGGACCACTCCCTGTGATGACCGTAGTTTGAGGAGTTCATGTATTCACTATGTGTTAATGCTTTGGTCCAGTACTCTATTAAAAGGAGGCCTTAATATCCCTTAGTTTCCAATTGGACCCCGCTGTCATGGGAGGGTAGGACAAAAGATGTCATGCAAGTTCTTTTCCATAAGCACGTATGTTTATATTCGGAATACATGCCTACATTACATTGATGAACTGGAGCTAGTTCTGTGTCACCTTTTGTTATAACTATTACATGAGGAATCGCATCCGACATAATTATTCATCACTGATCCAATGCCTACGAGCTTTTCACATATTGCTTATTGCTTATTTACTTTTCCGCTACCACTATTACAATCACTACAAAACTACTATCGCTACTTTTGCCACTGTTACCGTTACTTCCATATTACTTTGCTACTAAATTACCTTGCTGCAGATATTAAGTCTTCGAGGTGTCGCTGAATTGACAACTCAACTGCTAATACTTGAGAGTATTCTTTGGCTCCCCTTGTGTCGAATCAATAAATTTAGGTTGAATACTCTACCCTCGAAAACTGTTGCGATCCCCAGCACTTGTGGTTATCAAGACTATTTTCTGGCGCCGTTGCCAGGGAGCATAGCTATATTATTTAAGTCACTTGGGATTTATATCTATTGATCACTATGAAGAACTTGAAAGATTCAAAAACAAAGATCTTTCCCTCAACTAC
Source organism: Secale cereale (assembly GCA_902687465.1). Taxonomy (NCBI): domain Eukaryota; kingdom Viridiplantae; phylum Streptophyta; class Magnoliopsida; order Poales; family Poaceae; genus Secale; species Secale cereale. The sequence continues at coordinate 436,901,224 of LR738710.1, read as the reverse complement.
GGGGGGAGGTAAGGAACTGCCATCTAGCTCTGCACTTGATTCACCCTCAGTTATGAGTAAATTTGCGACACCTACTCCTGCTATTGAATGTGATATGTCGCATGTTCTTGATGATGCACTTCTGCCATGTATGATGAAACTACTTCTATGCTTGATAATACTGTGCCACTAGGTGAATTTCTTGATGAAGAAATTGCTAGGGTTAGAGAGAATGCAATTAATGAAACTGATAATATTGATGAAAGTGATGATGAAGATTCTCCCCCTAGATATGAATTGCCTGTTGTGCCTGAGGGTTATGTTATGCATGAAGAAACCGCTAGACACTTTCTTGCTTGCAATGATAGATATGATCTTAAGAAATTATTAGCTAAGCTTAAAGAAAAGTCTATGAATGCTATAATGAAATATGACCCTTGTTGTGGATTTGTCACGACAACTGTCCTAGTGTGAGGACTTAGTCATGAGGCCAACACATCTATGTGGTAGCTTGAGAGGGGTTGAGCGATATCGAGAGACGCAACACACAAGACATGGATTTATACAGCTTCGAGCCCCGGGAAACATCATCCGGTAATAGCCCTACATGATGTTTGAGGCTAGATCTCATTATGACCCTCATGGAGTCGCCGCATAAGCCGACTCTCCTTTAGTTGTATCTAGCCCTAAAGAATATGGCGCTTCTAACTTGTGAGAACTTGCCCCTCTTTGGGGAGCCCTGCCCCTCCTTATATATGTTGAAGGGGCGGGTTACATGACTAGTCCTAGTAGGATTAGGATTACTCTATTACAAGTGGAGTCCTAGTCTTGCTTGCTTTGTAGGAGAATATTCCTTGTGCTTTCCTCATAAACCGGCCCACCATAACATGAACCGGCCTTCTGGGCCTTGGGCCTTGTCATTCGTTCGCCGCCCGTCGGGTTACCGGTGAGTCATAATATTCAGGCAGGTTGCTTGTAAACCGTCTGGTCAGGGCGAGTCGCCAGTAAATCGCCAAGTGTAAACCGTCTCAAGTAAACTGCCAAGTCCGACAGGGTTATATTTCCGGCCGGGTTATACCGCGGGGTATATCCCCAACATTAGCCCCCCAGTTTAGCTTGGTTTATCCATGTTAAACTTATGCTGCAAAATAAACACAAGAACAAATTTGACAGGTTGTGCTCCGGGTTAAGAATTCTTGTAAACCGGCACCTGACCATCCTTAAGTCCTTGTCCTTTCCTTCTTCTAGAAAATCCGGGTCAACAGACCAGCTTTATAATCAACTTGCTTGCATAAGAAATATTCTAAATCAAGAATCCATTTGAGTCGGCCTTCAATGCTCTGACTTGACAACAATATTGGTCTTTGAAATATTCAACTGATATCCAGCTGGCTTGAAGATGCCGGTTTATGGGTTCCACTATTGTCGGGTTATAAAAACTGATAATTCCGGGTCATGACTGTTATAGTCACCTGGTTAAGATTATTACCAATGCCGGGTCACACAATTGATCTTCCTGGTTTGCTCAAAACTGAGAATTTGAAGATGTTCCTCCATTATATTCATATCACCTGTAGACCCCAAGTATTAAGAGGAGAACATAGTGATAGCTTAAGACTTGTTTCAATATAAATGTTGCAACCTTGAAGAAATCCAGATTGTTCATCTCAGTCACTAGTCAAAATTGAATATTCCACATATGTAGCCCCCAAGTGGCGGGTTGTCATGCTTGCAGCAACCTGGGACTTGTAATTGCCTTATGCTAATAAAAACTTCAACCAGTGTAGCCCCCAAGGGTCGGGTCATTATGCAATAATGAGTAGGGACTTTATAAATATGATCATGTAGACTTGAACAACAACATGTAGCCCCCAAGGGTCGGGTCATTATGCAATAATGAGCATGGACTTTATAAATATGATCATGTAGACTTGAACAACAACGTGTAGCCCCCAAGGGCCGGCTCAATAAAATAATATTGAGCTAGGACTTTCTATATACTTCTTTGAAAAGAACATCATATGATGTAACCCTCATCATGGGGCTTGAACCCACGTCCACAAGGTTATGAGCTTTGTGCTTTACCAACTGAGCAGTGGACCCTTCAATATAATGGATTAAGACTTGTGTACCTTGAATTGTTGACAGGAGCAATTGGTAGCCCCCAAGGGCCGGCTCATTACAATGTGATGAGTCGGGTCTTCAATAAGGTGAGAAAAAATGACTTTGCATTAGCCCCCAAGTGCCATGGTGCATGCTGGCAGTGACATGGGACTTGCATATTTGTCAATTTGAATAATGTAGCCCCCAAGTGCCGGGTCGTAAGCATGCAGCGACTCGGGACTATTCCTTTGTAGAATAAATCATACCCATTCATAAAATAATATCCATTGCGTTAAAGCGACTTTGAAAAACCCAATAATAATATTGGTTATTGATAACCATAATCAAAATCCAGCCATGTTGTCTATTTAAAGATTTTAATAATATAACCCTGTTTGAAAACCGGTTCCAGTGATATTCGATCACACTATTGGTTTTACCAAGCCAGTGTAGTAAGGGTGATAACCCAAAATTTGAACATTGGTAATTATCATAGATTGCCGGTTTATAAACAAAACTAGGACGGTTTAAGAAACACCGGTCATTATCTTATCTCATACTGACGACTTATAATCGAAAGCCAGGCCAGGTTAATAAACACCGGTCATTATCTTATCTCATACTGGCGACTTATAATCGAAAGCCAGGTCGAGTTAATAGACACCGATTTATCATAAAGGGTTGTAAACCTCAAAAAGAGAAAATTTGTCAAATAAAAGCATGGGAAGACGCAATATATGATGATGTGTGTGTATGATCAAGAGGGTTTAAGCTATGGTTCGAATATGACTAGAGCCCCCAAGTAGTCATAATTGTGGCATTGCGTCGATCAAGAGGTGTAGCTATGGTTTTAATACGACCAAGCCCCCAAGTGATTTCCCTGGTGCCCTTATGCCTATCAAGAGGTGTAACTATGGTTTGAATACGACCAAGCCCCCAAGTGATTTCCCTGGTGCCCTTATGCCTATCAAGAGGTGTAACTATGGTTCGAAACCATAGCCCCCAAGTGATTTCCCTGGTGGCCTTAAGCCTATCAAGAGGTGTAGCTATGGTTCAGATACGACCAAGCCCCAAGTGATTTCCCTGGTGCCCTTATGCCTATCAAGAGGTGTGACTATGGTTCGAACATAGCCCCCAAGTGATATTGTGAGCTGTGCTCAAGGCATACCCATGTTTGAGTTGTGCTGTGCATCAGACTCTCTTTGGCCCCTTATGATAATATTGGCTTGATAGCCGGATTACCGAAGTAACCATAGCTGTTCTCTTATGATAATATTGGCTTGATAATCGGATGACAAAAGTAACCAGAGCTGTGCTCTTCTGATAATATTGGCTTGATTACCGGATTACAGAAGTAACCAGAGCTCCGCTTTATAAACAGAAGCCCCCATGTGATATATTTCTGAGCTGTGCTCGCCGGGTGCCAATGTTTGAGTTGTGCTATGCAACAAACTCTCTTTGGTCCCTTTAATATGTCCTGAGAACTCGAATTTTGCGAGAGATATTTCTTCTTGAACCGGATGCTAAACCAGATATTAAGAGCTTAAAAGCTTTGTGGGAGACATCTTTCCCTTGAACCGGATCTTAAACCGAAATTTTCAGCCGGAATTTTTCTGACGGCCTTTAAACTCGAACTTGCAAGGGAGTAATTCTTTTAAACCGGAGATTCTTAAACCGGATTTAAGAGCTTCTGAGCTTTGTAGGAGACAAATTTCCCTTGAACCGGATTGTAAACCGGATATTTGAGAGCTTCAGTAAGACTAATGTCCTTTGAACCGGATTTTAAACCGGATCCCTTTCTGATGACCCGGAAACCTCTTCATTGAGCCGGGATTTTGTAATTTCATATACTTTTTTAAGCCAGAAATTTTCTGACGTCCTTTAAATTTTCATCAGTATAGCAGTTGCCTCTCGGACAGGGTTATCTTTCCCTCCATCGTCCTGGTGTTCTTAAATTAGCTGAAGCTGGCAAGATTTGCTGGGTCATGTCATCATAGCCCCCGAGTCTTCAGACGACTCGAGGAGTTGTCTTGAGATTATCTGTATTTGTCCATAGCAGAAGGTGTATATCATTGGTGTTGATAGCGTGATGTGAATCCACAGAAGGTGGAGGTGACTGCAGCGGGTTATAAATGATCCCGTATGAGCCGTGTCAGCAACTCGCGATTTGAAGTTAACCAAACTGTAGTGGTGGCGACTTGTGCGCCTGCCCGTTGAGCCACCCAGTGCAGACGACGATTTTCCTCCATTTTGTTGAAAGAAAATCGGGCTACCCAAGCTATGACTTGCTCATACTCAATGAACAGCTCATGCAGACAGGTGCGGCCCAGTATGTTGATGTAGACCAGGCCGCGAGAGTCGGACAGCAAAGACGACCGCAAGGTCAGAGGCGGTATAGATAAATGAGTCGGCCACGGCGTTATAAGCCGGTGCAGTCCGGTGAACCGGCCGCGGGGGCAGACGGGTGAGTTGTCTGCGGTGTTGTAAACCGGCGCAGAGGGGTGAGTCGACCAAGGCATTGTAAGCCGGTGCGGACGGGCAAGTTATCCTCCTCGTTGTAAGCCGGCGCGATCGCGAGAGACGGCCACAACGTCGTAAGCCGATGCGGGAGTCCGTTGAGTAACGACAACCACCTGTGCTAACTGATCTTGGCGTGCCTCCATCTCAGCGGTATAATATCGCTTTGTAATGAATAATTCTCCTACACATATGAAATACAACAGGGCAAGGTAGTTTTGCTCGGATGAATTAATATGTACTTAAAAATAAATAGGGTAGATAGCACCTGGTATTTTTCGCACGTATCTGGGTGCGGCGATTAGCGCACACTTGGTCTCCACGTAATTAGGCTTGTTCATCAAAGTCGTCTTCATACCCAAGTCAGGTGAGGCAAGCCAGCGAGGCGACTTGGCAGTACGGCAGTGCGGCGATTCTCCTGTAGTTCTTGTGGCTGATTTGACCAATAGATGAGTCGTCTGCGGCACTGTAAGCCGGTGCGGACGGGGAGAGATGGCCACGGCATTGTAAGCCGGCGCAGACGAGAGAGTCAGCCACAATGTTAATGTAGACTGCATAGTAGGGCGGCGGCTTACATGCATGTTGACATAGACCGGACCGGGTGTTCATCGAGCAGTGCGGCACAGATGATCATCAGTGCAGACTGATGTGAGTACGCTCTCTCCATCCGCAATATAACAATAATTTTACCTGTGTACAAAAACACCATAGGGCAGTATAATGGTGCTCAGAGGAATTAAAATGTACTGATAAAAAAATTATAGGAGGGATAACACCTGATGTTTAAAAGACGTTCATGTAGACTGGTAAAATGACACAACTGCGTCGTCGATCGCAAGCAGGAGCAGAAAAAGAGGCGCCTCGACGACGGGCGACTCGTAGTGAAAACTTGACGCGCAACAGCGACGAGGCAAGGAGATAGGGGCAGGGCTTCAATAGCACTTGATCTGACCTTAGTAGAATTTGTTGGCATGTCATTTTTTTCGGTGGCCGCCGGCCCATATATTGTGACGCCCGAGACTGACGTCCCAGAAGATTCCAGAAGATTCTCGAAGCTTCCAGATGTTCCGGGTTGCCCGTGTGTTTCTTTTGTGCTTGTGTTATTTATTTTTGCATTGCATCATGTCATCATGCCATCATGTCATATTTTATTTTTGCATCTCAACTTAAATAAATTGTGTGGACCTTCGGTCCATTTAATTCGAGGGAAGATGTCTTCTCTTTATAACATATAAAAGTCTCTCAATATTTAGGGAGCTATATTTATTAATTATTCCATTGCTTCGGAATCAACATAACACACTTGCATATTCTCCCCATGTCTTTCTCACTTCGAGTTGCCCTCAAAAACCCTCTCTAATTCTTTCCGTTGTTTCGAGGTTCTTCCAAAAACCCCTCCAACTATTTTATTTTAATTCCTGACATTTTTTATGTGTGTCCAGGAAATTTAACCTCTTGTCCTAAGCATATTCCTAGCACCTCCCTCCTTTCCTTTCTTGTTGTTGTATTCTGTTTTATTTTTTTTAAAATAGCAGAAGAGAAGCCAGCCTCCAGGCCTCTCCTCCTCCCTCCAGGCCGCAGCCATCTGGCCAAGGCCCAGCCGGCCCCTTTACTTCTTCGGCCCAGCACTACACCGAAACCCTAGCCCTTCGCACTCACCTCCCGCATCTCCCTCTCCCCCTCGTGCGACGTCGCCGCCGCCACTCTCCCTCCCGTTCTTTTCCCGCAGCGCTCGCTCACCTCTCCAGCCCCTCGATCCCCTTCTCTCCCCCTCGGTCTCCCTCTCTCACAGCGCCCGCTCGCTCGTCCCTTCCCCTTCGATCTCCAGGCCCGAGCGCCCCCTCTGCTCTCTGGCCGGAGCCGGCCGCCCCGCGCGCCGTGGCCCCTCCGGCCCTTCCTTCCGCGTCTCCCGCGCCAGGACCAAGCTCCCGCAGCGCCAGGGTCCTCGCCCGCGCACGCCCGTCGACCTCCCCTTCGCGCGCCCCTCCGCCCGCGGCCAGGCCGGCCAGGAGCACCGGCTGCGCCGGCGGCCGCCACCTTCCCTCGAGCGGTTCCCCTGCTCCCTCGGTTTCCTCCGTCCTCGCGCATCTCCTCGCCTCCAGGAGCCCGCGGCCAGCACGGCTCCCTCCGCCGCGCCCGAGGTCTGCAGTGCAGCCTCGCCGTCGGCCAGCCAGCCGCCTCGCCCTGCTGCCTCAAGCCGGGGCCCCGACGTCCCGTCCTCCAGCGCCCCATCTCCCCGACGCCGGCCGTGTTCTTCCCCGTGCGGCCCTTCACCAGCAGCTCCGAGGCTCCCTCGACTCCTCTCCAGCGAGCACGGGTTTCCCTTCCGCGACGAGGGCCCCTGCTGCCCCGACTTCCAGCGTCTCCGCTGTCCCGTTTTTGCTGTAGTTTTTCTTTTGTTTTGTGGCTTGTGTTGACCTTGGCAGAGAACGTGTACCCCTACGCTAAGACCGACGACTTGAACATCTACGGAAAACGAGCTCGGCTACGGGACAAGTACCCCTCCGATGGCATGTACCTCTACGAACGGGAACACCTACACGCGACCGAGTACCTCTACTTGACCCGGAAAGTACCTCTACGGATCAAGTACATCTACCGTCGCCGAAGACCGGCAAGTACCTCGACGACCGAATGACTATTCGGAGACCCAAGTACCACTACCGTCGCCCGAACGTCTACCGTCGCCCCGTGTACCACGACTCGTGTACCACTACTTCCACTACGTCCCTCGACGTCTCGAACCGCCCCGAAACGCACGCTTCGAAGGTATAACCCCGAGTCGTGACCCGTGAGATGCATGCTTGCTTGTGTTGTATGAAATGTTCCTCGTGTGTGCTCCTTGTCCGTTGTCATGTTCCTCGGTTGCCTCGTCACCGACCCGTGGGAACCCGGTAACGGGATCGCCCCACCTTCATCTCGTTTGACTCGCTTCTTACCTTTTGCTCCGGACTCTCAACGAGTTACCGGAACCGAATTGTTGCGTTGCATCATTTCGGATCGTTGCCGTGGCACCCTTCTTCCACCACGGTGACAAATGCTTCATATCTTGTTAATTGTCAACCTTTTAATAAAACTTGCATAAACTTGTTCATGTCATCCGCATCATGTTAACAACATTAATATGTGTGAATTGTTGTTTGCTTATAATTATTAAACATGCTCATGGGGATTTTCCGGATATGTTGTTGTTATTTCCGGCCTCATTTAAAATGTCTTAATAGTGTAGTTTTATTATGCTTCACCTCTTGCCATGTTAAAACCCTTTTAATCTTGTCTTGTAAATAACGAGAGTCAACTAAATAATTAAATGTGGTGTTTCGTCAATATGCAACTCGTTGCATATTGATCTTCACTTAACTTGTAGTATTTGTTTGTGCTTTGCCATGCCATGCATATTTAAACCGGACATGCATCATGCTTGCTTGTGCATCGTTGCCATGTTTATGATTGTGTGTTTACCGTGTTGTTCTTTCTTTCCGGTTGCTTCTCTTGTTAGCTTCGGTTTCGTTCCGGAGTTGTGAGGATCCGCTCGACTGTTGCTCCGTCTTCTTCTTGGATCCGTTCTTCTCCTTTGTGGAATCCCAGGCAAGATGACCGAACCCGGATACCATTACTATTTTTGCCTCTTGCTAGAGTATCGCTCTGTAGTATTTTGCCTCGATGCCCATGTCTTCTTGTCAGCCTCCTACTTGTAACCAATTGCCATGTTTAACCACCCTACCTACGCAAACCGTTGAATGGCTAAGTACGCTTCGCTCAGCCCCTCTTATAGCATTGTTAGTTGCAGGTGAAGATTGAAGATGCTTGCTTCATGTTGAAGTTTGGTTGGGTTATATCACACTATATAAATGCTTAAAATGAAATCACCTATATACTGGCAGGGTGGAAGGCTAAGCCTTTTGCTTGGTGTTTTGTTCCACTCATGCCGTTAGGAACCGTATAAACCGGTGTTATGTTCCTTGATTATGCGTTCCTAACACGGTTGGGGTGTATGGGACCCCCTTGATAAACCGCTAAGTGCTAAGTCTTTTCCAGCAAATCCCAACATTGGTACTATTTGCCTCATAATAACAACTTAAATAATTAATTGCATAAGGGGGACGCTCCTTGGAGATTCTTTTCTACATAGCAGGGGGGGCCAGTGCTGATGGCGTTGGTCCCAAACGGGGGTTACGCGGGGCCACCTCGAGGAAACTCAAGGTTTGGTATAAACCTGTGGGATCACCCATCCGGTCGTGGCCTGAGACGAGATACGCGCGGCTACTATCAGGGTGTCGGCACGCCGGGAGGATTTGCTGGATTAGCCTTACCTTAGTTCGGTTTAACTTGAGCACGGGATTCCGAGAATACTCGGGTCTTCCCAACTATGGAGTTGCGACTCCGCGGATCGTGGGCTTGTGATGGGCCAAGTTGGAACACCCCTGCAGGGTTTGAACTTTCGAAAGCCGTGCCCGCGGTTATGTGGCAGATGGGAGCTTGTTAATTCCGGTTGTAGAAAACTTGGCACAATGTTACTAATACACTACCAGCGTGTGTACCGTGACTGTCAATTTCCGAATAGGGATTCGGGAGTTGAACACGGTGGGGTTATGTTTGACCGGCTTTAGTTAGGATCACTTCGTGATCACCTTTCGGCCGATGCTCTTCTCTTCTCGCTCTCTTTTGCGTAAGTTAGTGCTAGTTGCTGCTGCAGACTCTTGTTTGTTTTCCTTCACCTCATTTCTTTCTTCAGCCTTATCCTCACCCAAGGCTTAAATAGTCGTGTTACCCGGGAACGGGATTGCTGAGTCCTCTGTGGCTCACAGTTACTTCACCACACCAGTTGCAGGTTCAGCCGAGTTTGATGCAGGAGTTGGATCAGTTCTTCACCAGGAGCTCGATGAAGAGTTTGACTGTTTGCTCGTGACGTTTCGATGTTCAGTAGTGGTTTCTACTAGGATTCGATCCTGACCTGTGGCTTTTGTTGTTTTGGTATCTTTCTTTTGGATCTTCACCCGTAGTCGGGTTGTGATGTTTTGAATGATGTATTGCTTATGTATTGTTTTGTGTGAAGTGGCGAGTGTAAGCCAACTATCTCCTTTTGCATTTTAATCCCTCTTTTACATGAGTCGTGCAAAGATACCAAACTTGAGATCATTCTAGGATGGGCTTATACCTTTAAGTCGTGCCTCGACACGTAGGAGGTATAGTCCCATCCTAGGCATTACAAGTTGGTATTCAGAGCCTTCTCCGACCTAGAAGCCCCCACTGATTGATCGAATCGTTGACGGTTGAGTCTAGGCACACACTGAAAAACTTTTTGAGTCCTATATATATATCGGAGAGTAGGATTTCTTTGCTTCTCATCCCCTTTCTTTCTGGTGAGGACTCTTGACGATTACTCTTTTCTCTTCTACTTTCAAAAATTGCACCAAATTTTTTTTAGGATCCCGCGAGTATTCTGGGATTGTTTCGATGTTCTTGTGACAAGGATATTGTTCTCGATGCCTCCTGTTACCGAGGAGTTGAGCTTCGGGGTATCATTGTAACAAGCATATCGCGACAGTACTAAATACTTAAGACGGCCGACATCGAAAATCTCTCCTATACGGCCAGTGGCAAGATAACCCCGACATCACCCAGTACTGGGGAGGTAGTTCGAGAGTATTGCCATAGCTTGTTATAGTGGATGCTTTTCGAAGGTCCGAGGTAAACAGTTTCCGAGAAAGACTGGTTATGTGTTGAAGGATGGATACACCTGGATGTAGGTTTAGAGTTGATTGCGCGGTGCTTCCCGTGTATCCCCAACACCTGATTGCATAACTGGAAACTTTCGGAAATCTATAGGTGGATTCATCTAGTAGTTCTAGGCATTCTTCCAACGGATGCACGATATGAAGTTTGGGGTTCTACATTGAGTGAAGTGGTTTATGGACTTGTTCTGATCGGGAGTTGCATCTTAAAGGGTCCTTGGCTATGCTGATCCGGGGATTGCAAAACCCTTTTGTAACATGTTCCATGAGCTTTCAGCACGAAGATGCGGAACGAAACTTCTATCTTGTATTTGTTCTATCTGATCCTTGTTCCTTTTTATTTTCTTTTTGTTCTTCCAAGTGGCTTCTCGTCAAGTTGATGTACCTGTGGAATTCATTCGTTCAATCCTCTGTTCGAATGATATTATGAAGATGATGCTGCGACTTATCTATCCTTGTTCTTATTTTGATTTTGGTATTCGAGTTGCTTCGATGTCAAATGTTGATTCCATACCTTTCCAATCGGTATTCTCATATTTCTATGGGAGTGCTAATTCTTCTTGACCATCAAGATCTTCATGTTAATCCTTTTCAACCGGTGTCCATTCTGTTCGTCTCAAGTTGTCCTTGTTTTTCCCACCCTCCCACCCTTCTTCTTCTTGGAGCCAGAAATTCTCAGATGAAATATCCATTTTATTCATGTGATGTTTCTTCATTCTTTCCTTAATGTCCTCATCCGGTGATTTATCGCGAAGATGCTCAAGAGCTTCAAGTTCATCATTCTTTTGTTCTCGTTAATTCTTCCGGTGGATGTAATTCAAGATTTCGGTGTTGATCTTATCCTTTTTCCTCTTTTCATAATGCTTTTCTCATTCCGGTGCATCAATTAATCATTCTCCTCTTGCTATTCTTATCCGGAGTGCTGAAGATTAATAATTCCATTCTTAATCCGTTCAAGCTATTTTGAGGATTGTTATCTTATTCAAGCCTTTTAATTCAACCGGTGCAATATCTCTTAAGCAATCTTTTTCTACGGTGTTTCTTTTGAGTGGGCCCTAACCCACAGGTCCTTTCCCAGGATCTTACCTGACTCTTCTATTTTCCGGAGTTATACTCAAATTTCTCTTAAAGTGTGACGTAAGAATGATTTCCATCAGTCACATGCCTTCTCCAAGATCGCTTTCAAATTCTTTTCATCATTGGTTCAACCTTTTTAATTCTTCATTCCGGAGTGCCTCAACAATTCTTCATGGCATTTCTCGTCTTCATTCTCAATATTTCAAGATCGGAGAAGTGTTTCTCTTAAATCTTGGCCCGTTCTCTTGAAGATTCGTGGTTCTAGCTTCATACCATCCTCATTATTGTTTCGTTTGTGAGGAATTCTTTTCATACCATCCGAAGCATTTCATGCATTCTTTTCTTTGTGATCCTCCGAAGGCCATCATTTCAGAATATTTCTTCGTTCTCAGTTTTCAACTTCGTCCTCCAAATATTCTTCATTGATGTCTCTTCGTTCATCTCCATATTTATTACGGTGGTTCTTTCAAGTTCACTCTTTCGTGTTATCGCATCAATTCATTTGTTCTTTTCATAATCCTACCGGTGGTTCGTTGAGTAATTATCAGAGCTTGTGCTAGATCTCTCTTTAATTCTTTCCAACGAGATTAAGTAGTATGCCAAATCCTTTGGTTGTCATCAATTTAAATTGGTGAAGGAGATGCATGACATAATTCTTATTCTTATTCCTTCAAGGTGATTTAATTCTTTTATCTGGAGCTGTTCATCATATCATATCCTTGATTCTAAATTCTTCATCTTGTTTTCCGGAGCTCCATGTTATTTCAATTATATCATTTCAAGCTCCATCTAAGTCATCACAGGCCTTGAATCTTATTCTTTTCATCTTTCACTTCTCATGCTTTCATTACCAGAGTTCTTCATGGTGGTTCATCATGTTTTAATTCATCCTTCAAGCCTTCATCAACATTCTTGTTGGAGCTCAAGCATTTTCATCATGCATTCCAATTGCAATTCTTTCTGCCTTATCTTTGAGATGGTGTTATGTCATTTTGGCAATTCCTTCATGTTTCATGATTCACAAGTTGTCAGGAATGAGATAATTAAACCCATCATTTTCCTTGTTCAGGAGATCTTTCCAACCCTTCAATTTATTCATTGGAGTTATTTTGGGTTGTATTTCACCTAAAGCTTTCCCTAAGGATTGTTGCTATTATGGTGCTTATAAATGACCCAAGTTCTTCATTTATCATTCCGGTGAATAAGTTTTCATCTCCTTGTTGATATCAATCCAATCAATCGTTTTCGTCAGTGGCTGGTTGTCACCTCATAATTTTGAGATGTTTTCCATAAGCCCACATGAAGCTTATTCCTTTTCGTTGTTGATTTTCCAACAACTCTGTTCAACCCTTCTTCGTAAGGATGCTCTTTCAAATTCAATATTGAGAGAAGTTGTCTTTTTTCTTCTCCGTTCTTTTCTTTCCAACGACCTATGTTATTCTTTCATTCCGGAGGCATTGTGATGTTGCTCTCTTTAACCATCATCTTGTCATATCAAGATCATATTTCTCCCTTGCTTGTCTTTTAACCGGAGTGTTGTATTCTTAATTCTAGTTCCCTCATCTTTTCATGTTTTGCCTGTCTTTTAACCGGAGTGCTGTCTGAGTCTTCTTATCCCTTGTGCCATTCTTTAAATTGTTTCGGAGGCAATGTGTTGTTGTTTTCATCAAGTATCATCTCAACTTGGCTAGTTCTTGTTAATTCCTTCCATTTTCAGACGGAGTGCTGTCCAAATTCTGTCATTCTTATTCCTTGGCTATACCATTGCGGTTTCTTATTCTTTTGTCATCCGTGAGCTCTTCTTTCATGTCTTTCAACCTTCAAGCTTCTATTTGTCCTCCTTGTTCCTCCTTTTACCGGAGTGCTCCTAACTTCGTTCATCTCCGTTGCATTCTTTCTTTCAAGTTTGTTCAACCTCTCAAGGTTCTTTGGTTTCACTCGTCTGTCAAAGAAGCAACTTTGTTTTACCTCTTCCTCTTCCGTTTTTTTTTCTACCCGGTGATATCTCTAGGATCTCGGGTCGAGATCCTCTGTTAGTGTGGGAGAGTTGTGACGCCCGAGACTGACGTCCCAGAAGATTCCAGAAGATTCTCGAAGCTTCCAGATGTTTCGGGTTGCCCGTGTGTTTCTTTTGTGCTTGTGTTATTTATTTTTGCATTGCATCATGTCATCATGCCATCATGTCATATTTTATTTTTGCATCTCAACTTAAATAAATTGTGTGGACCTTCGGTCCATTTAATTCGAGGGAAGATGTCTTCTCTTTATAACATATAAAAGTCTCTCAATATTTAGGGAGCTATATTTATTAATTATTCCATTGCTTCGGAATCAACATAACACACTTGCATATTCTCCCCATGTCTTTCTCACTTCGAGTTGCCCTCAAAAACCCTCTCTAATTCTTTCCGTTGTTTCGAGGTTCTTCCAAAAACCCCTCCAACTATTTTATTTTAATTCCTGACATTTTTTATGTGTGTCCAGGAAATTTAACCTCTTGTCCTAAGCATATTCCTAGCACCTCCCTCCTTTCCTTTCTTGTTGTTGTATTCTGTTTTATTTTTTTTAAAATAGCAGAAGAGAAGCCAGCCTCCAGGCCTCTCCTCCTCCCTCCAGGCCGCAGCCATCTGGCCAAGGCCCAGCCGGCCCCTTTACTTCTTCGGCCCAGCACTACACCGAAACCCTAGCCCTTCGCACTCACCTCCCGCATCTCCCTCTCCCCCTCGTGCGACGTCGCCGCCGCCACTCTCCCTCCCGTTCTTTTCCCGCAGCGCTCGCTCACCTCTCCAGCCCCTCGATCCCCTTCTCTCCCCCTCGGTCTCCCTCTCTCACAGCGCCCGCTCGCTCGTCCCTTCCCCTTCGATCTCCAGGCCCGAGCGCCCCCTCTGCTCTCTGGCCGGAGCCGGCCGCCCCGCGCGCCGTGGCCCCTCCGGCCCTTCCTTCCGCGTCTCCCGCGCCAGGACCAAGCTCCCGCAGCGCCAGGGTCCTCGCCCGCGCACGCCCGTCGACCTCCCCTTCGCGCGCCCCTCCGCCCGCGGCCAGGCCGGCCAGGAGCACCGGCTGCGCCGGCGGCCGCCACCTTCCCTCGAGCGGTTCCCCTGCTCCCTCGGTTTCCTCCGTCCTCGCGCATCTCCTCGCCTCCAGGAGCCCGCGGCCAGCACGGCTCCCTCCGCCGCGCCCGAGGTCTGCAGTGCAGCCTCGCCGTCGGCCAGCCAGCCGCCTCGCCCTGCTGCCTCAAGCCGGGGCCCCGACGTCCCGTCCTCCAGCGCCCCATCTCCCCGACGCCGGCCGTGTTCTTCCCCGTGCGGCCCTTCACCAGCAGCTCCGAGGCTCCCTCGACTCCTCTCCAGCGAGCACGGGTTTCCCTTCCGCGACGAGGGCCCCTGCTGCCCCGACTTCCAGCGTCTCCGCTGTCCCGTTTTTGCTGTAGTTTTTCTTTTGTTTTGTGGCTTGTGTTGACCTTGGCAGAGAACGTGTACCCCTACGCTAAGACCGACGACTTGAACATCTACGGAAAACGAGCTCGGCTACGGGACAAGTACCCCTCCGATGGCATGTACCTCTACGAACGGGAACACCTACACGCGACCGAGTACCTCTACTTGACCCGGAAAGTACCTCTACGGATCAAGTACATCTACCGTCGCCGAAGACCGGCAAGTACCTCGACGACCGAACGACTATTCGGAGACCCAAGTACCACTACCGTCGCCCGAACGTCTACCGTCGCCCCGTGTACCACGACTCGTGTACCACTACTTCCACTACGTCCCTCGACGTCTCGAACCGCCCCGAAACGCACGCTTCGAAGGTATAACCCCGAGTCGTGACCCGTGAGATGCATGCTTGCTTGTGTTGTATGAAATGTTCCTCGTGTGTGCTCCTTGTCCGTTGTCATGTTCCTCGGTTGCCTCGTCACCGACCCGTGGGAACCCGGTAACGGGATCGCCCCACCTTCATCTCGTTTGACTCGCTTCTTACCTTTTGCTCCGGACTCTCAACGAGTTACCGGAACCGAATTGTTGCGTTGCATCATTTCGGATCGTTGCCGTGGCACCCTTCTTCCACCACGGTGACAAATGCTTCATATCTTGTTAATTGTCAACCTTTTAATAAAACTTGCATAAACTTGTTCATGTCATCCGCATCATGTTAACAACATTAATATGTGTGAATTGTTGTTTGCTTATAATTATTAAACATGCTCATGGGGATTTTCCGGATATGTTGTTGTTATTTCCGGCCTCATTTAAAATGTCTTAATAGTGTAGTTTTATTATGCTTCACCTCTTGCCATGTTAAAACCCTTTTAATCTTGTCTTGTAAATAACGAGAGTCAACTAAATAATTAAATGTGGTGTTTCGTCAATATGCAACTCGTTGCATATTGATCTCCACTTAACTTGTAGTATTTGTTTGTGCTTTGCCATGCCATGCATATTTAAACCGGACATGCATCATGCTTGCTTGTGCATCGTTGCCATGTTTATGATTGTGTGTTTACCGTGTTGTTCTTTCTTTCCGGTTGCTTCTCTTGTTAGCTTCGGTTTCATTCCGGAGTTGTGAGGATCCGCTCGACTGTTGCTCCGTCTTCTTCTTGGATCCGTTCTTCTCCTTTGTGGAATCCCAGGCAAGATGACCGAACCCGGATACCATTACTATTTTTGCCTCTTGCTAGAGTATCGCTCTGTAGTATTTAACCTCGATGCCCATGTCTTCTTGTCAGCCTCCTACTTGTAACCAATTGCCATGTTTAACCACCCTACCTACGCAAACCGTTGAATGGCTAAGTACGCTTCGCTCAGCCCCTCTTATAGCATTGTTAGTTGCAGGTGAAGATTGAAGATGCTTGCTTCATGTTGAAGTTTGGTTGGGTTATATCACACTATATAAATGCTTAAAATGAAATCACCTATATACTGGCAGGGTGGAAGGCTAAGCCTTTTGCTTGGTGTTTTGTTCCACTCATGCCGTTAGGAACCGTATAAACCGGTGTTATGTTCCTTGATTATGCGTTCCTAACACGGTTGGGGTGTATGGGACCCCCTTGATAAACCGCTAAGTGCTAAGTCTTTTCCAGCAAATCCCAACATTGGTACTATTTGCCTCATAATAACAACTTAAATAATTAATTGCATAAGGGGGACGCTCCTTGGAGATTCTTTTCTACATAGCAGGGGGGGCCAGTGCTGATGGCGTTGGTCCCAAACGGGGGTTACGCGGGGCCACCTCGAGGAAACTCAAGGTTTGGTATAAACCTGTGGGATCACCCATCCGGTCGTGGCCTGAGACGAGATACGCGCGGCTACTATCAGGGTGTCGGCACGCCGGGAGGATTTGCTGGATTAGCCTTACCTTAGTTCGGTTTAACTTGAGCACGGGATTCCGAGAATACTCGGGTCTTCCCAACTATGGAGTTGCGACTCCGCGGATCGTGGGCTTGTGATGGGCCAAGTTGGAACACCCCTGCAGGGTTTGAACTTTCGAAAGCCGTGCCCGCGGTTATGTGGCAGATGGGAGCTTGTTAATTCCGGTTGTAGAAAACTTGGCACAATGTTACTAATACACTACCAGCGTGTGTACCGTGACTGTCAATTTCCGAATAGGGATTCGGGAGTTGAACACGGTGGGGTTATGTTTGACCGGCTTTAGTTAGGATCACTTCGTGATCACCTTTCGGCCGATGCTCTTCTCTTCTCGCTCTCTTTTGCGTAAGTTAGTGCTAGTTGCTGCTGCAGACTCTTGTTTGTTTTCCTTCACCTCATTTCTTTCTTCAGCCTTATCCTCACCCAAGGCTTAAATAGTCGTGTTACCCGGGAACGGGATTGCTGAGTCCTCTGTGGCTCACAGTTACTTCACCACACCAGTTGCAGGTTCAGCCGAGTTTGATGCAGGAGTTGGATCAGTTCTTCACCAGGAGCTCGATGAAGAGTTTGACTGTTTGCTCGTGACGTTTCGATGTTCAGTAGTGGTTTCTACTAGGATTCGATCCTGACCTGTGGCTTTTGTTGTTTTGGTATCTTTCTTTTGGATCTTCACCCGTAGTCGGGTTGTGATGTTTTGAATGATGTATTGCTTATGTATTGTTTTGTGTGAAGTGGCGAGTGTAAGCCAACTATCTCCTTTTGCATTTTAATCCCTCTTTTACATGAGTCGTGCAAAGATACCAAACTTGAGATCATTCTAGGATGGGCTTATACCTTTAAGTCGTGCCTCGACACGTAGGAGGTATAGTCCCATCCTGGGCATTACATATATATACTTCCACTGTAGACCGTATTGATCTTGTATTAATAATCTATCATGCCCGTGAATCGTTCCAGTATGGATCTTGTAGTCTCGTTTATTTATTCCAACTTTATCATGGAAGCTGAGTCGACTTCGGTAGTTGATGCACAAGTCCGTCTCGGGATTGACTTTTCTAGCTGCAATTTGATGGTAGTGGCCCGCGGTTTGACAGCGGCCACCTCAACAAACAAATGACTGTCGCCTTAGCAATTTTTCCGTGATGGAGAATCCTGTCGGCCCGTACTTCTAGCAGCGCCCCTCAAATCAATCTGGTTTCGGATTAAACTGCCCAGTGGTCTTGTCAACTCGGTGAATTCGCTGATTTCCTCATTGGAGCTTGGTCCTCCTTGGTCCCGACGCCTTCCAGTAGGACACAAAGATCGATCTGGCACATATTTCTTAATTGTATAGGGAACAACGCATGTCGGTCTCGGCGGATCATATGCTGGGTTATCGTGCTTGCCTCTTCTTCTTCTTCATCTAGTCAACCGCGAGCTTCTCGATCCATATGAGAGATCCCTCCAAGAACTAAACACCACCGTACGCAAGCCCAACGGTGGGCGCCAACTGTCGTGGATTTGTCACGGCAGATGTCCTAGTGTGAGGACTTAGTCATGAGGCCAACACATCTATGTGGTAGCTTGAGAGGGGTTGAGCGAAATCGAGAGACACAACACACAAGACACGGATTTATACAGCTTCAGTCCCCGGGAAACATCATCTGGTAATAGCCCTACATGCTGTTTGAGGCTAGATCCCATTATGACCCTCATGGAGTCGCCGCATAAGCCGTCTCTCCTTTAGTTGTATCTAGCCCTAAAGAATATAGCGCTTCTAACTTGTGAGAACATGTCCCTCTTTGGGGAGCCCGGCCCCTCCTTATATATGTTGAAGGGGCGGGTTACATGACTAGTCCTAGTAGGATTAGGGTTACTCTATTACAAGTGAAGTCCTAGTCTTGCTTCCTTTGTAGGAGAATATTCCTTGTGCTTTCCTCATAAACCGGCCCACCATAACATGAACCGGCCTTCTGGGCCTTGGGCCTGTTCATCCGTCGGCCGCCCGCCGGGTTACCAGTGAGTCATAATATTCAGGCAGGTTGCTTGTAAACCGTCTGGTCAGGGCGGGTCGCCAGTAAATCGCCAAGTGTAAACCGTCTCAAGTAAACCGCCAAGTCCGACCGGGTTATATTTCCGGTCAGGTTATACCGCGGGGTATATCCCCGACAACCCTGCTTTTGCTACTTCACCTATCTGTGTTCCTGACAAGGATTATGATTTCTCCGTCGATCCTGAGTTAATTACTTTTGTTGAATCTGATCCTTTCCATGGCTATGAATCTGAAACTGTTGTGGCACATCTTACTAAGTTGAATGATATAGCCACCCTATTCACCAATGAGGAAAAAATTTGTTACTATTATATCCTTAATTATTTCTGTTCTCGTTAAAGGGTGATGCTAAAACATGGTTTAATTCTCTTGATCCTGGTTGTGCGCGTAGTCCCCAGGATATGATTTATTACTTCTCTGCTAAATATTTTTCCCGCTCATAAGAAACAAGCTGCCTTACGGGAAATATATAATTTTGTTCAAATTGAAGAAGTGAGTCTCCCACAAGCTTGGGGGAGGCTTCTCCAATTACTTAATGCTTTGCCTGATCATCCTCTTAAGAAAAATGAAATACTTGATATCTTTTATAATGGACTAACCGATGCTTCCAGAGATCACCTGGAGAGTTGTGCTGGTTGTGTTTTCAGGGAAAGAACTGTCGATCAAGCTGAGTTGCTATTGAATAATATGTTGACTAATGAAAACAATAGGACACTTCCTGAACCAGCTCCTAAGCCAACTCTGAAGAAAAGGGGTGTTCTGTTTCTCAGTCCCGAAGGTATGCAAGAGGCAAATAAATCTATAAAAGAAAAAGGTATTAAAGCTGAAGATGTTAAGAATTTACCACCTATTGAAGAAATACATGGTCTTGATAACCTGAAACAGGTAGTAAAGGTAAATTCTCTCTATAGATTTGATGAAGGTGATATTCCTCATTATAAGTCTGCTAGCCAATGTTTAGATGAGTTTGACAACTTTATTGTTAAACAAGAAAACTTCAATGCCTATGTTGCTAGACAAGTGCAACGTAATTCTTATATGATTGAACACTTGCGTGATTATATGTCTAGAGTTAAAGGTGAACTGAAACTCATTAGTAAACATGCTTCTATGGTTACCACTCAAGTAGAACACGTACTTAAAGCACAAAATGATTTGCTCAATGAATTAAATAGTAAGAAAAATGATAATGCTATTAGAGTTGTGACTAGAGGTGGAAGAATGACTCCGGAACCTCTGTATCCTGAAGGCCACCCTAAGAGAATAGAGCAAGATTCTCAGAGAGCTAATGTTGATGTACCTAGTCCTTCTAAGAAGAAGAAAAAGAAAAATGATAGGACTTTGCATGCTTCTAGTGAACCTGTTGCTGACACACCTGAGAATCCCAATGATATCTCAATCTCGGATGCTGAAACACAATCTGGTAATGAACATGAACCTAGTGATAATGTTAATGATGATGTTCATGATGATGCTCAACCTAGCAATAACGATGATGTAGAGATTGAACCTACTATTGATCTTGATAACCCACAATCAAAGAATCAACGTTATGATAAGAGAGACTTTGTTGCTAGGAAGCACGGTAAGGAAAGAGAACCATGGGTTCAGAAACCCATGCCTTTTTATTCTAAACCATCCAAGAAAAAGGATGATGAGGATTTTGAGCGCTTTGCTGAAATGATTAGACCTATCTTTTTGCATTTGCGTTTGATTGATATGGTTAAGACAAATCCTTATGCTAAGTATATGAATGACATTATCACAAATAAAAGAAAGATACCTGAAGCTGAAATTTCCACCATGCTTGCCAATTATACCTTTAAAGATGTAATACCAAAGAACCTAGGAGATCCAAGAGTACCTACTATACCTTGCTCCATTAAAAGAAACTATGTTAAAACTGCTTTATGTGATCTTGGAGCCGGTGTTAGTGTTATGCCTCTCTTGTTATATCGTAGACTTGATTAGAATAAGTTGACACCTGTCGGCGTTCTGGGAACGGGGTTACCCAGACTTGCCTGCCTGCGGCCCAGGGCGTGGCTCACAAGGCGGCCCGGTACGCCCCAACATCTTCAACAACCACTCAAGACCCTCGCTAGGGGCCGAGCGTCGTGAGGCGGATGACACAAGGCATACCCTGGGGTGCCCTCGCCAGGCCGGCTCGTGAGGATCGGAGATATCGGGACGAGGGGCACCTCGCAAGGTCCTCATGATGTGAGCAGTGACGACCAACGCCAGGCGTGCGCCAACGGGCGCAGAGTGCCAGTTTCCCCTTTGGTGCTAAAGGAGCAGGTGCAGGCTAGGAGTCCCAAGGCGCCAGGCAAAGGTTTCCATATCGGTGCAACAAGACAAAGACCAGCGGGACGATAGGACGGAGCTCATCATGGAGGCCACGACGACGTCACCACCAGAGCCTTTGGCAGCCGAAGACCACCTTTTGTCAGGATAGCTTGTACTAGCTGTCCCCCTTCAATTTGGTCGTCGTGGGATTCCTTCCCGCTCAATATTTGGGAAGAGGAACCTGGCCACTATAAATAGGACTAGCCACCACCATTGGGATCATCTCATCTCATCTCGAGTCGAACAGATAGAAGGTCACACACCTCAAGCTCACCCGCACGCAAGAACACCTCTCCTCAGGAGGCATTTCATCCATGTACTAGTTCTTCCTCAGCCTACAAGGCAATCCACCACACCACACTGGATTAGGGTGTTGCACCACAACAGTGGCCCAAACCAGTACAAATATTGTGTCTCTTATTCATAGGATCTGACGAGCTAGGCCTAGGGCTGTTGAGTAGACGAGCTAGAGCGGAAGGATAGATCTTCGTGCGCACCCTAGAGTTTGAACCTTAAGGGTTTTGCCAGAACCCTAGATCCGATATTTGGTGCACAAGGTAGGGGTGCACTGAAACTTCCCTTCCATCGTTCAGTGCTCCACCGTTCTAGCAGTCCATGGTCGACGCTCGCAGAGCCCGTGCTGAGCGGCAGGCTGCCCTTGCCGCCTGCGTTGCTCAGACCGCTCCTGCCGGCGGACCACCCCGTCTTTTTCCATCGCCTGCTCGGCAAGAATAGCAGGCATCGTTCCTGCACCCCTCTGTGTGGCACGATGGATGCACCGCTACCCCATCGCTGACTCCGGCGGTCTCTTCGTCCCATGCTCGCCGCACACCCGCGGATGCGCAGGCTGCGTTGCTCATGGCACGTGAGCTCCTGCGCTACCGCCCCGTTGACAACATCTACGAAGAATGGCTCGACCGCATCGTCGAGCTCGTCAGCGCCGCTGGGGGCTCTCCCGTGCTGTCCCTCTCCCTGCCTCGTCCGCCACCCCATGAGGACGACGAGGCCCAAGAAGCTCCACTGCTACCCCAGCGTCAAGGCATCGCCCAAGACCCAAGGCGTGTGGCCCCGCGGCGTGACCGCCCACGCGTGGTGCCAGCGCGCAAAGAAGGAAGCTGCCAAGAGATCCAACGGCCCCGCGGTGGAGCACCTGCGCTCCCTCCACCGCAGCGTCGAGATCGTGCGCCCCAAGTCCCACCACCCCAGCAAGCTCCAGTGTCGACAGCAGGCTACAAGGCCGTCGCTCCCGAGCTGCGCAACGTCAATTGGCCTGGGAAGTTCAAGCCCGACCTGCCTCCACGCTACGACGGCACCCTCGACCCTGCGGGGTTCCTGCAGCTCTACGAGCTGAGAATCAAGGCGTCCGGCGGCAACGAGAAGATCATGGCGAACTGGTTCCCCATGGCCCTCAAGGATGGCGCGCGCTCATGGCTCTTGTACCTGCCTGCAGGATCGATCTCCACCTGGAGCGAGATGCGCGATCGGTTCATCGCCAACTTCCAGGGCACTCAAGACCGTCCCCCGGCCACGGGTGACCTGCGGTGTATCAAGCAACAACCAGGAGAAATCCTGCAGAAGTTTATCCAATGCTTCAAAAGTGTCCGCGTCAAGATCCCCAAGGTCACGGACGAGGCCATCATTTTGGCATTCTCAGATGGCATTCGCGACATCAAGATGAAGGAAGAGCTCGCTATCCACAAAGATTTGTGCACGCCCTTGGAGCTGTTCAACCTCGCGACCAAGTGCGCCAGGGCTGAGGAGGGGTGCCTCTCGCTCATCGAGGTCCCCACTGCTGAGACCGAAGACAAGAAGGTCAAAGGCAAGGACGTGAAGCGCAAGGGAGCGGCAGTGCTTGCAGCCGAACCAGAAATGAAGCACGGCCGGGACTACCCGGAGCCACCCAAGAATGGCCGAGCATTTTGCGCCTTCCACAACGTGCACAGCCACAACACTCACGACTATCCAGAGCTCAGGGCCCTCCGCGAAGGACGCGTCATCCAACACCCCGAGCGCGGCAACCATGGCTACGGCTATGGGAGAGGTCGGACCGGAGGATGCTGGGACGACCATGGACCCCGCCAGGAGTGGTGTGATCAGCCTCGGGAGGACCGTTGGCGCGGCCAGCCCCGTGAGGACGCCTAGAGGGATCAGCCCTGAGAGGACCATCCTCAGGGCCGGGCCGGCCTACCACCTCTGCCACCGCCAAGGAGAAACGACGACCAGGACGAGGGGGCTGGGGGCTTCCAGGAGCCGTGTGCCATCGCTTGCATCTTGGGCGGAGCACATGCCCCAGCTTCTCAACGCCTCTTCAAGCAATTCGCCCGTGAAGTAAACATGGCTCTTCCCAAGCTCGAGGCTACCCATCCACTTAGGTGGTCCAGGTGCCCAATCACCTTCAGTTCAACAGAACAGCTCAAGTGCGCATCTACGGCTCGCGCCCTCCCGATGCTTTGCTCTCCCGTCATCAGCAACATCCAAGTTACCAAGACCCTCATCGACGATGGCGCAAGGCTCAACGTCCTGTCCATCGAGACATTCGACAGCCTCCAAGTACCATACGAATAGCTACTGCCTACCAAGCCCTCCTCCGGAGTGAATGGTGGCTCCACCACTCCTGTGGGGCAAGTTCGCCTACCTGTAACCTTTGGCAAGCGTGACAACTACCACAATGAGCTCATCGACTTCGATGTCGCCCACATCCATCTCCCTTACAATGCCATCCTGGGCACCCAGCCCTGGCCAAGTTCATGGCAGTAACTCACCACGGCTACAATGTCCTCAAGATGCCTGGGAGTGGCGGCGTCATCACCATCGCCTGTGAGGAGAAGGACGTAGTGTGCTCACTCGAGCGCGCTTACCAGGAGGCAACAGTCGAGGATCTGGACAGCGACAACATCATCTACCCACCTGAGGTCGTTCCCAAGAAGAAGAAGCAACTACTGGCCCTGGAACCTCATGAGGACACAACATAGGGAGGCAGCACCACGGGGCCTCCTCCCTCTCTCGCATAGGAAGGCGCACCCGGCGCCCCCCTCAGGCTGGGCTCGGTGGCTCTCCTCTGGAGGGCCTCTGACCTAGCCAATGTCATGACGGAGGTGCTCGGGCACCATGTGGATGAGTGCTTCGCTGCACACTTCCCTCCGGAGGCCTCAAGGCGTGAGGCACCAAGCACTCAGGAGTTCATCAGTCAGACCATCAAAGATCTACAGGAGCCAAGAGCCATGCGAGGCGAGCGCCGCCCGGCTCCTCCAAGGGCAGCTGTCGGTCCAGGCTCAGGAGTCGGGCTGCGCGTTTGTTTGAGCACCTTCAGCTACACCAACACTACTTCAGCAACTATGCCAGGTGACATCTTCGGATTTCTGTTCAACTAGGAGCGCCCCTCGGGCAGCGTTATTCCCAGGTCACACGGGCCTGTCCCATGCGACACGCATCCTTTTGCATCTCGGATCACCTTTTGGGGGTGCCCCTCGGGCTGCATTATCCCCAGGCCGCACAGGTTCGCCCTGGTGGCATGTATCTCCCTTGCATTTTACCAAATCTAGTACTGTCATATCTGTCATCACTCAACTAACCATCACCCCTCCAGGTCTCCTTCGCTACCTAACAGACTTCTGTTCATCTCGCAACGGGGCTGCATACATCGGCACGGCTCTTGTGCTCGGGTCCATCCCTGCAACGCTGACAAACCCGAGGGACCGAGCTCTGACCCGTGGCCCGCTTTGCAAGCGTCACCTCACCAGGTCCTCGGTGCCTTCGTTTCCCGGCGGAATTGACAGAAGCCCAACGCGGGCGTGGCCCTAAGTCGTTCCACTGCAGGCTAACCCACGGGAGTCTCAGGAGCACGGCGAAAGGCAGTCCCACCGGTCTCCCTTCCTCACGTGGGTCGCTTGCGTGTTAAAGGGGGGGTCCCTGAGCATCACGCCTCAGGGGCTCTTACTGATTCTCCAGCCCTCACTCCTTGGCCTTCATCGCGGCATCGCGACCTGGCATACCAACGGCGGCTGTGCTTCGCTCGAGGATCGGGACCCGAGGACGCAGAGCATCAAGAAGCACAGGAGGAGGGGGAGTCGGTTCAGAGAGCTTGGGCCTGTTTGTACGTCAAGGGGGACCCTTGGGCATCACGACCCAAGGGCCTAACTGGTCCCGTAGCCCCTCACTCCCTGGTCTTGTCCTGGTTTCCGGTCAAGGCCAGCGGCGGCTGAGGTACGCGCGGGCCGGGCCCTGCAACGCAGAACTCCAGGGCCAGTAGGAGGGAATCGCGAAATCTCAGCCTTGTGAACAAACCAGGTGCGCTGTTTGGGGGAGCCACCCCGCAATTGTCAAGATAAGTCATTAATCCCTTAATGCCCCATCCGTGCTCGCTCAGTGGGATTCGGTAGTAATGCTTCAGCAATCCTGCCTTGCTTTCTTAGCCTCAGGAAGCCGCTTGCACGCCAAGGGGGACCTCTTGAGCATCGCACCTCAGGAGCTCTTACTGGACCTCGGGCCGCTCACCTGCTGGCCTTGACCATGGCATCGCGACCTGGCATACCAGCGACGGCTGCAGTTTGCCTTGGGACTAGGGCCCATCGGCGTAGAGCACTACGCAACCAAGAGGGTAAAAAAGGGAGTGATACTGCTGAAACGAGGCTCGCGAACAGAGCGCGCTGGCGAAACAACAAGATAGAAGCAAAAGCATTACAAGTTCTTTACACACCCCCGTTGGGTTGGGTTTGAATCCTCGCAGGGAACGCCACGACAGGCCTTCAGGGGATCCTAACTACGATCGCCGCCTCTGACACCATCGTCAACAACAAGCCGCGATGGCCCACCTTCGATCCTAGGCGGGTAACCACCAGCGACGCGCCCGCGAGCCCGATGCGTTTCGGGCGCACCGTGAGCTCGGGTGCGCGTAGCTATCGTCACTTGTCTCCGGGGACTCAGCAGACTCAGAAGAGCCGCTAGACCTCCGGAGGCCGTCGCTGCCGCTGGATAAGCTAGTGGCGGAATCAATGTCCGGCGCGTCGCCAGCAGCATCCCCCTGGTGGCTACTTCCCGGGCAACATTCCAGGCGGCTTCCTTCCTCGTCGAACACCTTGAAGCGCAGCATGGAGACGCCGTCGAACTCGAAGTGGATGGCGAGGGCGCCTTCCGAGCCGCATGCGCGGGTGACCTCACCCCATCCGCGAGTCATGAAGACCTTGCTCGAGGAGATGACCTCAACCTCCGCCTTCGTCGCTGGGGCCCGGCACTCGGCGTGTCGCAACCACATCCCGAGCGGCCCCCTCGGCGGCACCTCCGCGACAAAGAACGGTGGGAGGCAAATCCACGATCTAGGAGGCATCGCTTCCCACACCACAAACTCACGGGAGGAGCCTCCAGCATGAGCTCTCGGGACAACAGCGCGTACCACAATGGCATGATCGGTACGGCCGCGGTGCGAATGGTGCTGAGCGCCGGCTCCCTCACCATGGCCCGGTGCCCTGGCGTAAAGGGGCAACAGATAGCCAGGGGGAGGACGCTCGTGCCAAGGCCTTATCACTTCCGGCTTCATGGCGGCGCCATGAAGACGGAGC
The DNA here is from genome assembly GCA_902687465.1 of Secale cereale. NCBI lineage: Eukaryota > Viridiplantae > Streptophyta > Magnoliopsida > Poales > Poaceae > Secale > Secale cereale. The sequence goes on along the minus strand of LR738710.1, from coordinate 436,874,517 downwards.
GACCTCTTCTTCGGAGGAAGTACCACTAGCTCCTCGCGAGGAGTCTTTCCCTTCTCAGCGGTGGAGAATCGTCGGATCGACGCCATGAGCGGCACGACCGAGTACAGAGCAAGGAAGAAGAGGCGAGAGGAACGTAGGAAGAAGATGGGCGGCGGAGGCTCCACTCGCCGTCTTATTTATAGCCAGGAGAAGGCTAACCGCTGGCCTCCAAAAGCGCACATAATGATGGTCCACTGTGCACGTAGAGACTTGTCAAGTCGCACAATTGCCGAGGCTGCGTGGGGAAGTGGAGACGCCCACGTCCCATCAAGCGCCACGCGTCAAGCAAGGCAGTAGTCTTTGGGGTCCGCAGTGCTCCACACTTAGCCCTTGGCTTCGCCGCGAAGCCAAGCCCGAGCGCACCTTGGGCCCGGGGGCTATTGTCGGTGTTTTGGGAACAGGGGTACCCAGACTTGCCTGCCTGCGGCCCAGGGCGTGGCTCACAAGGCGGCCTGGTACGGCCCAGCATCTTCAACAACCACTCAAGACCCTCACGAGTGGCCGAGCCTCACGAGGCGGACGACACAAGGCATCCCCTGGGCCGGCCTCGCCAGGCCGGCTCGTGAGGACCAGAGATATCGAGGCGAGGGGCACCTCACGAGGTCCTCGTGACGTGAGCAGTGACGGCCGACGCCAGGCGTGCGCCAGTGGGCGCAGAGTGCCAGTTTCCCTATTGGTGCTAAAGGAGCAGGTGCAGGCGAGGAGTCCCGAGGCGCCAGGCAAAGGTTTCCATATCGGTGCAACAAGACCAAGACCAGTAGGACGGCAAGACGGAGGTCATCACGGTGCCCACGGCGGCGTCACTACCAGAGCCTTTGGCAGGCGAAGACCACCTTTTGTCAGGATAGCTTGTACTAGCTGTCCCCCTTCAAAATAGGCCGTTGTGGGATTCCTTCCCGCTCAATATTTGGGAAGAGGACCCTGGCCACTATAAATAGGACTAGCCGCCACCATTGGGATCATCTCATATCATATCATCTCGATTCGATCAGATAGAAGGTCACACACCTCAAGCTCACCCGAGCGCAAGAACACCTCTCCTCAGGAGGCAGTTCATCCATGTACTAGTTCTTCCTCAGCCTACAAGGCAATCCACCACACCACACTGGATTAGGGTGTTACACCACAACAGTGGCCTGAACCAGTATAAATCTTGTGTCTCTTGTTCATCGAATCTGACGAGCTAGGCCTAGGGCTGTTGAGTAGATGAGCTAGAGCAGAAGGAGAGATCTTCGTGCGCACCCCAGAGTTCGAACCTTAAGGGTCTTGCCGGAACCCTAGATCCAACAACACCTACTGAAATATCTTTGCAAATGGACGATAAATCAACTGCTATGCCTGTCGGTATTTGTGAGGATGTACCTGTTGTGGTTGCAAATGTTACTATTCTAACGGACTGTGTTATCCTTGATATTCCTGAGGATGATAGTATGTCTATTATCCTTGGTAGACCCTTTTTGAATACTGCAGGGGCTGTTATTGATTGCAACAAAGGCAATGTCACTTTTCATGTCAATGATAATGAGCATACGGTACACTTTCCGAGGAAACAACCTCAGGTCCACAGTATCAATTCTATTGGAAAAGTTTCAACGATTACTATTGGAGGTTTTGAATTTCCTCTTCCTACTGTCAAGAAGAAATATGACATTCTTATTGTTGGGGACATACATATCCCCATTGAGGTAACCTAGTGTTATTCGAAAATTATCCGGTTTAATGTTATTCGGAAAGAGTTTATTAACAAGACATGATCAACCTTGTTAATGAATTCCTTTTTATGAGCATGAGATGGTTGAATCTATAAAGCACAACTTTCTGTACCCTCCTTTTACTTTCTATTAATTAGATTAAATAAAGCAAAAATAGTATTTTTCTGTCTGTTTTCTGAGTTAACTGTGCAATAAAAAATACCTAGAAAATAAAAGTTCTCTAAATGCCCCGAAAATGGAATATGTTTTTTCTAGAATATTTGAGAATATTTGGCACTCAGAACACAACAGGGGGAGCCAGCACCTGGCCACGAGGGTACAGGGCGCGCCCCCTGCCTTGTGGGCCCCACGTGGCCCCCCTCCACTTACTCCAACACCCACACACTCCTTCTTCCTCCAAAAAAAATCACCAACCAGCTCAAACTCGTGTTCTAGCTCATCTTGCTGCCATTTTCGATCTCCTTGCTCAAATCTCCATTCACAAAACTGTTTGGGGGAGGTTGTTCTTTGGTATGTGACTCCTGCAATGGTCCAATTAGTTTTTGTTCTAGTGCTCTATTTATTGCAAATTTTTGCTGCTTGGGTGAACCTATTCTTGAGCTTGCATGTCAAATTTAATGGGTCCCAAGTAGTTCCAATGCGTGATATAGTCTCTAGGCACTTGTGGGAGTAGTTACTATCAATCTTGTTGAGTTTGGTTCACTTTTATTTTGAGTCACTAAAAATTTCAGAAATTTTTCAAAGGAAGAAAATGCTGACGAGATTGTTGAGAGGCTCTTCTAGTCAAAGCTCAAAGGATAAGCAGAAGGAGGATAATAAGAAGCCCAAATACAATCTTCCTTGCACCGCGGAAGTACGGCCGTGTGAATGGCCTTGCATGAGTTCTTGGAATCCGCTGGGATTTATAAAGACTTTTATTATTTGGCTGAGAATGAAGGCCTCACCGACTTTCTCCACGACCAGCGTGAACAGTATCTCTTACTCACTAATATTTTCACGCAAAACTTTCATTTCCATGCTAAGAAATCCCCACCTTTAGTGGAGTTTCATTTATATGATGAGATTAAGGATATGTCGTTCTACGAATTTTATCAAGTATGTAAGATACCCTTTGCTAGTAGTCTAGAGGAACCACATCATAAGGATGTTGAGGGGTTTATTGATATGATAACTGTAGGGGAAACGAGGAAAGTTTCAGGGGCAAGAATTACTAGTATACATTTTCCTGTTCTACGTTACTTTGCGATATTTGCTAGTAGATGCTTAATTGGTCGCGGGAACAGTGGAAACCTTAGTGCCCCTGATATTGTTATTTTGCGCCTTGCTTTGTTTCGAGATACAACTTTTAGCTTGGGTGTTGTTGTTGCTAAGCGATTAAGTCTAAACCGTACAAAGGGCCCCATCTCCGGAGGCATCTTTGCTTCACATCTTGCTGAACACTTTAGAATACCTATTAGGCATCATGAGAAGGAAGAAAAGTTGCTGGCCCCGGCTTTTCTAAATTATAAGAGTATGCTATCGCATGATTTTATTGTTAAGGATAAGAAGAAGTCGCTTAAGTATATTGATAATTGATGAAAAGCATTGTGAGATTATTACCCTGCCTGCACCATCTTTGTTTGATTTACTTTCAGGCACATACCTCGTTTTGCCGGATGCCGTTTATGCGTACTGGAGCCAAGCACAGGCCTCAGAGCCTGAGCCTGAGCCATCACTTGACCCCTATGGGCAGTCAGTTTATCGGTGGGATCCGGATGAGATTGCCAACAAGTGGAACCCAGAGGACACTCCTTCGTGCACCGGAGAGAGTAGCTTTGATCCGTGGCAATAGACCAACTTAGGCCAAAAGCATAAGCTTGGGGGAGTACGTATTTCTCACCGACATTACATTCATGTTCACACACTCATTCCAGTAGTCGGTGCTCACACTTTTTCATTGTATTATCCATGCTAGTTTGTTTTATTTTCATGGTATTTTTCTTTTGTCTTAGAAAACCTTAAGAAAACAAAAAAAATTAGTTGTAGCTTTTAGCTAGTTTACTTTCCATGCCTATATTAGTAGTTACTAAAATAAAACCAAAAAAGATTTCCTGTTCTTCTTTTGCTTGTTGGGAGCTTTCCCGTGTAAATAGTTTCTTTTCTTTTCTTTGGGGGTCAATAGGAGAAGACCATGATGAGAATGCTTAGTGGCTCTTATATGCATTATTGTTGATTTAACCATGAGCCATATTACTTTGTCTTCTCCCTTGTATTAAATGCTTGCAGATTCCAGCTTAGTCCAATGCACGTGCACTATTATTATTATCCACACCATTCGGTCGTGCGAGTGAAAGGCAATAATGACGATATATGATGAATTGATTGAGATGAGAAAAGCTGGTATGAACTCGACCTCTCTTGCTTTTGTAAATATGATAGTTCATCGTTCCTGATTCAGCCTATTATGAATGAAACATGCTTGCAATGACAATTAGAGATCATAGCTGCTCATGCCATGCTTAATTAGCTAGGAGTTTATAATGGTCTACCTTGCGTGCCAACATGATATTAAAATGGTTGTGATGTGGTATGATAGGGCGATATCCTCCTTTGAACAATTCAAGTGGTTTGACTTGGCACATGTTCACGCATGTAGTTGAAACAAAATCAACATAGCCTCCACGATGTTTTTGTTCATGATGATTTATATCCTACCCATGCTTGCACTCATTGTTGATTAATCATAATGCATGTTCATGACTGTTGTTGCTCTCTAGCTGGTCGCTTCCCAGTCTCTTTCTAGCCTTCACTTATACTAAGCGGGAATATTGCTTGTGCATCCACTTCCATGAACCCCAAAGTTATTCCATATGAGTCCACCATACCTTCATATATGCGATATCTACCTGCCGTTCCAAGTAAATTTGCATGTGCCAAACTCCAAACCTTCAAATGAAAGTCTGTTTTGTATGCTCAAACAGCTCATGTATCAACTAGGGCTATCTAAATCTTCCATGCTAGGTGGGTTATTCTCACGATGAGTGGACTCCGCTCATCATTCATGAGAAAATGGCTGGTAACCGGGATGCCCAGTCCCATGCTCAAATCAAAATAATTAAACAAAACTCCCCCAGGGCTGTTGTTGGTATGGATGGTACCCCATGGATTCGGATGGCCGTGGAGTGTGCTTGTTGGTGGTTGGGGCAGTATAAACTTTACCATTCTGTTTGCGAATCGCCTATAATGTGTGTAGCATGGAATATATCGAGAACTCTTGGTTGTTATGTTGAAAATGAAAGTATACCGCTCAAAATATTATTCATCCCTATATCAAAATCGAGCTGTTGCACCTCTAAAAATCCCTGCTTCCCTCTGTGAAGGGCCTATCTATTTACTTGTATGCTGAGTCATCATCCACTTATTAAAAAGCACCAGTTGGAGAACACCGCTGTCATTTGCATGCATTGCTATTAATTTACATTGAGTATGATTGTGATTGGATCTCTTTTACCATGAATTACAATGTCTAGTCAGTCCTTGATCTTCAAAGGTGCTCCACATTTATGTTTTGCGGCCTTAGAAAGGGCTAGCGAGATACCATCTTGTTATATCATATTATGATTGTTTTGAGAAAGTGTTGTCATCCGAGGTTTATTATTATTGCTCGCTAGTTGATTATGTCACTGATATGAGTAAACATGAGACCTAAAATTTATTGTCAATGTGGTTAGTTCATAATCTTAGCTGAAAACTTGAATGCTGGCTTTACATATTTGCAACAACAAGAGCAAACAGAGTTTGTCAAAGTTTTCCTTTATCACTTTCAGTTTATCAAATGAATTGCTTGAGGACAAGCAAAGGTTTAAGCTTGGAGGAGTTGATACGTCTCCAACGTATCTAGTTTTCCAAACACTTTTTCCCTTGTTTTCGACTCTAATTTGCATGATTTGAATGGAACTAACCTCGATTGACGCTGTTTTCAGCAGAACTGCCATGGTGTTGTTTTTGTGCAGAAATAAAAGTTCTTGGAATGACCTGAAAATCAACGAAGAATTATTTTGGAATATATAAAAAATACCGGCGGAAGAAACCAGACCAGGGGGGCCACACCCTGTCCACGAGGGTGGGGGGCGCCCCCCTGGGTGCGCCCCTGCCTCATGGCCCCCCGGATGCTGCACCGACCTCAGCTCCGACTCCATATATTCACTTTTGGGGAGAAAAAAAACAGAGAGAAGGATTGATCGTGTTTTACGATACGGAGCCGTCGCCAAGCCCTAATATCTCTTGGGAGGGCTGATGTGGAGTCCGTTCGGGGCTTCGGAGAGTGGAGATCATCGCAGTCGTCATCATCAACCTTCCTCCCTCACCAATTCCATGATGCTCACCACCGTGCGTGAGTAATTCCATCATAGGCTTGCTGGACGGTGATGGGTTGGATGAGATTTACCATGTAATCGAGTTAGTTTTGTTAGGGTTTGATCCCTAGTATCTACTATGTCCTAAGATTGATGTTTCTATGACTTTGCCATGCTTAATGCTTGTCACTAGGGCCCGAGTGCCATGATTTAAGATCTGAACCTATTATGTTTTCATGAATATATGTGAGTTCTTGATCCTATATTGCAAGTCAATAGTCACCTACTATGTGTTATGATCCGGCAACCCCGAAGTGACAATAATCAGGACCACTCCCGGTGATAGCCGTAGTTTGAGGAGCTCATGTATTCACTATTTGTTAATGCTTTGGTCTGGCACTCTATTAAAAGGAGGCCTTAATATCCCTTAGTTTCCAATAGGACCCCAATGTCACGGGAGGGTAGGACAAAAGATGTCATGCAAGTTCTTTTCCATAAGCACGTATGACTATATTCGGAATACATGCCTACATTACATTGATGAACTGGAGCTAGTTCTATGTCACCCTATGTTATAACTATTACATGAGGAATCGCATCCGACATAATTATCCATCACTGATCCAATGCCTACGAGCTTTTCACATATTGCTTGTTGCTTATTTACTTTTCCACTGCCACTGTTACAATCACTAGAAAACTACTATCGTTGGTTTTGCCACTGTAACCATTACTTCCATATTACTTTGCTACTAAATTACCTTGCTGCAGATATTAAGTCTTCCAGGTGTGGTTGAATTGACAACTCAACAGCTAATACTTGAGAGTATTCTTTGGCTCCCCTTGTGTTGAATCACTAAATTTGGGTTGAATACTCTACCCTCGAAAATTGTTGCGATCCCCAACACTTGTGGGTTATCAATGGGCACTCTACATCGTACGATACTCCGAAAGCTCTTCGGACGAGCGGCGTTCGCCCGGTTGGACAGAAACCACCTGTGCTTGTATTAGGGGGTGGGTCTACTCCAGGCCATGTACGTAACGCTCAGGAGTGCAAAGGGTGATGTGCCCAAGACTCCTGAGCGCTTAGGATGTGGACCAGCGTGCAGGCCTCTCTATTGGCCTATGTAGGACTACAATAGGTTGATCAGCCGAGGCCGGGCATGACCTGGAAAGTGTGTCCGATCAAAGCTAATCGAGCGTGTTGGGTAAGTTGATGCACCACTGCAGGGAAGTATATCTATTCGAATAGTCGTGACCGTGGTAACGGGCGCTCGGAGTTGTATCAAGATTTGCTACAACTAGAACTGGATACTTGTGACACTAAATGGATAAGATGTCTCCGGGATTTCTTTCTCATAGGGAGTCGAGGAAAGATCTCTAGGTGTTACAACATACTTACTACTTTATGATAATACTCTCCTCTCTTCTGTTGCTACAAGATGCTAGTCTTTGATAAGCTAGGCCTTCCCCTCTGTTCTAGCAATTCTGCAGTATAGTCAACAGACACAACTCTTTCCCATTGATACCGATGCATGCTTAGCATAGATCTGATTTAAGTCTTGCGAGTACTTTGGATGAGTACTCATGGATGCTTTGCTACATTTCCTCCTACCTTCTTCTTTCTGGATGTTGCAATCAGATGATGGAGTCCAGGAGCCAACTGATCCCGCCGATGACTACTACTGCCCTGACGGAGCCTACTACTACGTGGAGACTGCCAATGACCAGGGGTAGATAGGAGGCTCCCAGGAAGGAGGCATGCGCTTTTTTGATCCATGGTGTCTTTGTTTTTCTAGCCTTCTTAAGGCAGACTTGTTTACATATGTATGTACTCAGATATTGTTGCTTCCGCTGACTCTTGTGTAACTCGAGCTTATGTATTCGAGCCCTAGAGGCCCCTGGCTTGTAATATAAAGCTTGTATGTTTAAATTTGTGTTTAGATTTGTGTTGTGATATCTTCCCGTGAGTCTCTGATCTTGATCGTGCACAATTGTGTGTGTGATTAGTGCACGATTACGTCATTGCATCACAAGTTGGTATCAGAGTCGACTGCATGTAGGAAGCCCCTTTCCAACTCGGCCAAAGTTGAGTCTAGTCTTTGAAAAACTTTTACTAACATTGTTGTGTGGCTTACGGGCCCACATCGCCAATGGATGGGATATGATCTTTTATTCCTCGCCTTTACTCTGGGATTTAGAGCTCTCTTCTTTTAGGGTTAAAGGTTTTGCTAACTCTAACTTTAGGTTCTCATAAATACTTCCTCCCATAGAGTCCCTCATTCCATATGATGGCTTGATTCACCAGAAGATTCTGAAGATACCCTTCGATGTTTTTCAGAGAATCTTGTGCCATCGCCGTTGCAATTTCCTACCACCAATATATCCTTATGGATAACGACTTACACTTTCTGTTCACACATTCTTTCCCAATTTCTCTTGTTATTACAATATACCATGAGAAACTCTTTGGTATTCTGAGAATCCATTAAGCCTATTGCCTTGCAACTCCTTCCTGCATGAATACTTCTATGAAAAATTCCTCACACTTACCGGGGATTCATTCATCCCCAGATGTTCATGTGTTTCACATAGTACTTATAATCCTATCCGATCTTCTGAGAATCCTCTGCAACTTATTGCTCTGGAAGGTCTTGCCTGCTTGCATTATGATTAATTCCATATGTCTAGTAGTCTTTGTTGACATCCTTGTCATTGCCATTCTGATCCTATTGATTCAACATGTGTGTGAATACTCGCAATCATCAATCAATCTTTAGGAATTATCCTTCCAGCTTAGAAGGCATTCCTGAAATGCGCTGGTTCATGACCAATCAAGTTTTTATTGGCTATGCATCTAACTCTATTCAACTTACTCATTTTTTATTAAAGAAGTTGCTTCGGATCCCCCGATTTGGAAGTAATAATTCCTTTGCATTTAAGCTTTTAAATTATCCAGATATTTCTATAATATGATGCCTTTGCATTATTTCTTCTTCTGGTTGAACATTGATACTCACATCAGATTCCTTGCGGTCCGCCAGATCCTTAGGTGGATTATTATCCGACCGTTCCTACATATCCTCAATACCTTGAGTCCTTCCCCTGATACATAATGCCTTTGGTAAATTGTATCCCCTGCTTTGGTCAACCATGCTCTCCTTCTGAGCTTGAGTGATTTACTCCTGAAGTTTGTGGTATATGTTCCTAAGATGCCTTCCATAATTTGTGTGAACCCGAAGATTATGCGGGTTGTATGTACTTGTGTTTCGTCGGATAAATTTTCAACACCACAACTTCATCGAAAGCGAGCAGTGAATATGAGGTTATGCCTTGAAGAAGTGGGAGTCAACCTTGAACCTTTGTGTTCATGCCAATGGACCCGATGTGGAAGTTATCATGGAAGCTCCTTAGAAAATATTTGATCATTTGAATAATTCTTCTGGTGTCATTAAATTGGACGCCTTGCAGTTACGGTTCCAACCATGCTAGCCTTATTCAATATATTTGTAAGGAATCCATTCCAGTGCCTCGTCTATTTGTGACAAGGTTAAAGTACCTGCTATCGCAAGTCAACGATCCAGTTTAGTTTCTATTATGTTCTATATTCGAGTAGCACCCATTGGTATTTCAAGGATATCGCACCATTGGACTACCTCTTGTGAATTCTTATTGTAATAATACTCCTCACCATTTCAGTCACTCCGCAGGTTTGCATTGTCCGTCACTCAAGGACTCTGACAAATGACTCGAATCCACACTGTGATTCAATATTCCTAGTACTTTGTTGTTGGAAATTTAATACTCCATCACGTCATTCCTAGCCTGATTGGCTATATCATTATCATGCTAATTTTTACTGTTCTACCTGGTCCTTCTTCCAGGAGCATAATTTTTGACAATGAGCTAAGCTTACATGGATCTTCCTCATCATATAGTTTCGCCTTGAACAACAAGCTTGATTCAAAGTTTGTGTCGTATCCCTGGATCCAATAACCTTTTGCTTCATCTTTCCTTTTTCTTGATGCCGTGTTGATCGTACATGTTCATGGAACCTCTCAAAAAAATGTTCGTGATCATCATCAATATTGTGACTTCTTCCAAGATATGAATCGAATTCATGATGAGAAATATCATCATTGCTCCTCGATAATTTGTGTTACCATTGACAACAATCGTGCCTTCCCTCCAACATAAACTTGTTCATGTTCTGTTTTGTACCTTGAGTTCCTTGCTATTAAGCTTATGTTATGTTCTACCTTGGAGTATTACCATCTCTTTTTTTCAAGAATGTCGTGACAATTTCACCACCTCTTAAGAATTCTTGATATAGTGATAGTTCTCGCCATCTCCATTAATTTCTTGGTCCCCGTGTTGTTTCCAACCAAAATACCGAAAAATGGACTCTCATGTGTAAATTCAAAACTTCTGGCAACCTATTGCTTTGAAGTTAATGGACAAATAACATTCTAGTGTGTTGGTTCCTGAATCACCGTTCTAACATTGATCGTGCAACCTAGTCTATATTTTCTGGTGCGCCTTTTGATCGATGAGTTGAGATTGTGCCAATCTCCCATACCTTTGATATCCTCGGTGATGGTTCCCAACTAGAACTTGACTGCATTCCATTGTACAAACTTCCACATCGGGATGAATGTCTTGGCATTATGTTCATGTGTCTTGCAATCCAATTCATGATCCAAAGCTTGCTTCCATAGTTAATTTTCCGAGAAGCTTGCAATGCCATCTCGTCGATTTGTGTTGCAAGCTTTTCCTTCTCAGACATGCTGAGTCTGAGGTATCTTGATGCCTATCAGATCTGAATCTTAGGAAAATATGATGGTTGGAACATTTTCCAAAGATCATAGCATTGGTCCTTATGTAACCCGGTAAGGTGATGTCATGTCTAGCACGCCTTGCCGAAGGACCTATTGTTATAGTATCTTATTTAGCAAGATTAGCCATTCTTCCATGAGGAAATTGTATGACTTATTTAATAAGTTGTTCCTGATGGATCCTTTGTGTATCCAAAGTCAGACCTTTACCTGATGACCATGTCAATGCTATCCTGAAGCATGTTTGTGGTACTCCAATCATCAATAATAAAATTTAAAGTGCAATGCTAAATGTTTATTGATCGATTATCCTAGCACCGATGTATGGGTAACGTCATGAATCCCCTCGCTGCTTTACCTAATTTGTTATCTACTTGCTGTCCTGTCATGGATGGGAAGGATACACTCCTAATACTTGTGTATAAACACATTTTCCTTTCCATTTTTGTTTTGTTTAACCTTTCTTGTGATTATATGATCTAAGTAGCAATAGTTACCTGCTTATATAACACCTTAGTGTACAACTTTGTCAATAAGACCCTGTTACTATTGTTAATGACATTCCGGTAACCATCGATGGACGAGAACTTTGCCTATTGGTCTGCCTCACTTTGCAAGTAGGAAAATGGTTCTCTTCGTCCCTTGCCCTTGGTACCAACATTGTTGATGACATAACTGACAGGATATCCTCTTACATGCCTTGCTATCATGACGATGCAAGATGTTAGCGCCCTTCCTACTTTCAACCCACATAGTGGCCCCATAACCCATAGTTCCACTGGATCAAAACCCGACTCTCCTGTACAACCCTGTTTCCAAAGTTATTCCTCATGCTTGGTTTCGTATGTAAATCATGAGCCACCTTCCTAGAGATGATATACTCTGGTATCAAACGCAATATTTTTTGTTGCTCTGAACTGCTTTCACGCTATGTTTCACGCATCGAACGATAGTCTATCTGCTTGAAACTTCTTATTATGCTTATTTTGCTCTTGATGTTTTTATTAAGTTCAATTCGAGAGATACCTTCTGCCACATTCCCTGAACTTTCTACCAGATAATCATCCTTATAAGGTCTGTTCTTCCGAACTTACCCCTTGTCCCTTCATAACTATGGAGATTCAGAAGGAAGTATGACAACTTCATCATGATGCATTGATGTAGAGAAATGAAGACATCAACGAAAGGGATCAACTTGTTTGAGAAGAGCAACCAAGAATGAGAAGATCCATTAGAATTTCGTAACCAGAACTCCCCCTTACTCCACCTCTTAAAATCTCGGGACGAGATTTCTTGTAGTGGAGGAGATTTGTAACACCCTCACTGTCAAGATACATCAATCTCCCCCTAATGGCGCCATGTCATGCACTTTTTGCTAACCCATTTGTCACTTGATCAAAATTCAAATGAAACTCAAATTTAAAATAAAGTAAAAATAATATTTATTCGAACAACAAAATAAAAATGTTAAAGTGTTGCAAATAAACCCTCAATAATTGTCATGGTGAAACCAACATTTTATAAAGTGTTTAGATGCCCTAAAACAATTAAAACAGGGACCAAAACAATAATTTAAATGCTTGTAAAGATATAAAAAAATTCCAAATTGTTTCTAAAAAATGATATATATATTTTTGTGGCAGTGGCCTAAATTGCAATACTATTTAAGGTTCAAGTTTCTTAATTTATAAGACTATTTTACTATTTAAAATAATAGGAAAAATAGAGATAGATAAAGGAAAAGCAAAAGAAATTAAAAAAAAAACAAAACAAAACTCGCATTGTGCCGGCCCAGCCCACCGACCGGGTCGGGTACTACCTATAGTAGCCGAACAAGCAGCATGCGCCCGTGCCCGTCGGTCGCCGCCGGACCACCTCACTTGCCTCCGCAACAGGAGGATAAGGGCTCCCCTCCCCGCGCGCATCAGGGACTCCTCCCATCCCTCTCGCCCTCTCCCACTCACTCTCTTCCCTCTCCCCTCGCCCTCTCGCTCGCCCGGGCGTGCTGTCGACGCCGCTCACCCATGGCCACCGAACTCCCCTTGCCCCTCTTCATGTTCGCGATCTCCACCTCGATGCCATTGACCTGTACGCCGCTGGATCAAGGCTGGGGCACCGCGACACCATCACCCATGATGTTCTGCTCTGCCACGATCACCGAACACCGTCGTGTGATTCGGCGGCTCCCATGCTACGCTGATCCGCCTAAACAACTCCCCCGACTCCTTGTGAGCCCCCACACCTTTACCCCTGTCCCCTCACCCGCGTGCGTGCTCTAGCTAGCTTAGTCGCCATAGCCGAGAGTTTCCTGCGGCCGCCGTGGAGCTCACCATTGCTAGCAGCCCTGATGACCAAGTCGAGCACATGGACGAGTTCCTGCAGTCCCCTAGATGCTTCCTAGCCACCTAGTTCACTGGCTCACAAGCCACAGTGCCTCGCTCGTGCAACTCTGAACTCCGACCGCCGCGGAACTCAACGCCGTCGATGATTCCGGCCACCCCCGGCTCATGCTGCTTGCCCCTTTCAGACCCCGGTTCTGCGCCCATTTGAACGAGCCCGACCACGTGCCATTTGGTTGCCAGACGCATCGACACGGGTAGACGCTGTCGCGTTCTGTCCTCGCCGGCGTGCGCACAACACACGCACTGTTAAAACCCAGCCATGTGTCTCTGAGCGTGGGCCTGATATGTCTCCGTCGTATCTATATTTTTTGTTTGTTTCTTGTCAATAATCTACAACTTTCATATACTTTTGGCAACATTTTATATTATTTTTAGGACTAACATATTGATCTAGTGCCCGGTGCCATTTCCTGTTTGTTGCATTTTTTGTTTCGTAGAATATCCATATCAAACAAAGTCCAAACACAATAAAAATTTACAGAGATTTATTTCAGAATAGATGTGATTTTTGGGAGTTGGAATCAATGCAAGATGGTGTCTGACATGGACACGAGGCACCAGGCTGCATCCTGGTGCCTCATGGGAACCTCCTACGTCGGTTGACCCTCTCCTTCGGCCGCAGGGAAGCTTATATACATAAAAACATCGTGTTAAAATTTCAGGCCGATCGGACCTACGAATCTCCGGATATTTAATAACTGTGAAAGGCCAAAATCAGGAGACGCGAAACAGAAGAGAAATAGAGGGAGAGATCTAATCTGGGAGGGGCTCTCGCCCTTCCGCCGCCATGGATGTCAAGGACCAGAGGGGAAAACCTCCTCCCATCTAGGGAGGAGGCCAAGGAAGAAGAAGAAGGCAGAGGGCTCTCTCCCCCTCTCTCCCGGTGGCGCCGGAGTAACACCTCTATGCAGCGGTGTAACACCTCTTCTCCCCGCTTTAATCTCTACTGAAACATGGTGCTCAATACTATATATTACTCCCTCCATCCCGAAATGTAAGACGTTTTTTGATACTATGATAGTGTTAAAAAATGTCTTACATTTTGGGACGGAGGGAGTATTATCCAATGATATGTGGCTATCCTATGATGTTTGAGTAGATCCATTTTGTCCTATGGGTTAGTTGATGATCGTGATTGGTTTGAGTTGTATGTTTTATTTTGGTACTGTCCTATGGTGCCCTCCGTGTCGCGCAAGCATGAGGGATTCCCATTGTAGGTTGTTGCAATATGTTAATGGTTCGCTAATGGTGTGTGTCTAGAGTGACAGAAGCTTACACCCGAGTAAGGGAGTTGTTGTGTATGGGAGTAAAGAGGACTCAATACTTAATGCTATGGTTGGGTTTTTACCTTAATGATCTTTAGTAGTTGTTGATGCTTGCTAGATTTCCAATCATAAGTGCATATGATCCAAGTAGATAAAGTATGTTAGCTCATGCCTCTTCCTCATATAAATTCCAATAATGATTACCGGTGTGGTTTATCGACTGTCCAGGGACAAATAAATTTCTTGTGGCAAAAATCCCTCTACTAAATGACTAACTTTATTATCTTGCAAGTTACTCGTAGTTTTATTTCCGCTAAGTACTTCTAGTTTTATTCTTGCAAAGTAGTTCTAGCATCACACCTACAAAATAGTTTCATACTTGTTCCAGGTAAAGGGAATGCCAAGTGTGCGTAGAGTTGTATCGCTAGTCGATAGAACTTCACGGAATATTTGTTCTACGTTTAGCTCCTCGTTGGGTTCAACACTCTTACTTATCGAAAATGGCTACAATCGACCCCCTACACTTGTGGGTTATCAATACTTTTTCTGGTGCCGTTTCTGGGGATCAATAGCGTGGGGTGAATATTCTCGTGTGTGCTTGTTTGAATTATCACTAAGTAGATTTTATTTTCTGTTCTAAGTTGTTCTCTATCTTTCGTTATGGATATGGAACACGTGACACCAAAAACAATAGTTGTATTTGCTACTCATGGAGATGGGGAACCTCCTAAAACTCTCGATGCTCGTTATGTGGAAAATATTAAACACTACTTTGATAATCCTGAGAAAATCCCATTCAACTTGATAATGGGAGTCACGTTAGATCAATGTGAATACTTTTGGGATTATCACTTGACTCAAAAAGGGAAACTATTATGGGAACAAATTCATATGTTGCATTGGTATGCTTGGAATTTATGCTTGAGATATGATTATACTTGTTGATCTAGGATGAAGGCTCCACACCTTCCCCTTTCATGTGAATTTAATGATAATGAAACCTCGGCTGCTTATGCTAAAGGTATATATGATTACTATGATGTGGAACAAATATAATAATTTGTTGCTTTTAAGGGTGCTTGTGAAATTAAATGTTTGTTTGATGAGTATGAAGATTGTGGTGATGCTCTTTACAGATCGGAATTTTTTGCTATACTTAAATATTGATATGAGAATTATAAATACAATGAGGAGCAGAGTGAAGAACAAAAGGAGGAAGAGCGGATTAGCTACCCGTGCCCACCTTCTGTTGAGAGTAACCCTTCAACTCATACATTGTTTAATTTCCCTTCGTACTTACTATGATCCCTTGGATTTGTTTGTTATATCCCTTTTTGATGAACATGATGCTTGCTATGCTTGTGGCCATGCTGCCAATATGGATTATGCTTATGGAGACGAACTTGATATAGTTCGTATGTTAAGAATGAATTTTTTGCTATTTTCACCCACACATGATAGTCCTATTATCTTTTTGATTTCTCCCAACTACACTATATCACAGAAGTTTGCGCTTGTTAAGGATTATATTGATGGGTTGCGTTTTACTACCACACATGATGATTTTGATAAATACAATAGGCATGTGCTTGCTGCTCCTACTTGCAATTATTATTAGAGAGGAACTCCATCTCCACCTCTCTATGTTTCCAACACGATAAAATTGTAAGAAACTGTTTATGCTATGTATCGGCCTTTACTTTGTGTACATGAATTATTCTTTTATGACATGCTGATGCATAGGAAGAGAGTTAGACTTCATTGTTGCATGATATATTTTTCTTTGTGCTCAATACTAAATAACAAATAATTGTTAATTAAAATTTTCTTTGATATACCTTGGGATCCGGGTGGATCAATTACTTGAGCACTATATGCCTAGCTTAATAGCTTTAAAGAAAGCGTTGTCAGGGAGATAACCAGGAAGTTTTGGAGAGTCATTTATTTATGTTGTGTGCTTTTAAAAAAGTTTAAAAGCTAAAAATATAGATGGTAACCTAATTTTTTTAAAAAGAAAAGTGAAAGTAAGAAAGACGAGCACCGTTGAAGTGGGGGGAGCTCCTTTAACTTTGTTCATGCCCATGGAAACTTTGCAAATCTTGAATTACATATATTTTTAGAAAAATAATTACCCCCTTATACAAAGCCATTGCATTATAAAAATAATGTGCCAATATTTGCCTTTAAAATGATTAGATTGCTTGCTTGGTATGTGAAGTGCAAAAACGGAAACTTTGGTTGTAGTGCGTGAATTTACATTTTTAGTGGAACGTCAAAAGTTTCTGAAATTTTTGCATGATACTTCCATGCAATTGTTTATTTTTCTTAAATTTTAAGAATTTGTAGAGTAAGTATGGTAAGTGTTCAGATTGCTACAAACTATTCTATTTTTGACAGATTCTATTTTTGATGCGTTGTTTGCTTGTTTTGATGAATCTATGGATTGTATCGGTGGGTATAAGCCATGGTGAAGTTAGGAGACAGTAGGCATAAGGCAAAAATAAAATATAAATGGGTTTGTAACAGTACTTAAAGTGGTGATTTGCTTTATTATACTGACGGATCTCACGAGGGTTTTGTTATGTTTTGTGTGATTGAAGTTTTCAAGATTTGGGTGAGATCACGATGGATGAAGGACTAAGGAGTAGCAATGGCCTAAGATTGGGGATAACCGAGGCACCCAAGGTGATATTAAAGGACTCCCAAGAAACTAAGCTTGGGGATGCCCCGGAAGGCATCCCCTCTTTCTTTTAACGACCATCGGTAATTTTACTTGGAGCTATATTTTCATTCGTCAGATGATATGCGTAAATTCTTGGAGCGTCTTTTGTGTTTATTTTTCACTTATATTTTATGCACCATGCTCGTATGAGATAGTCCTTGGTTGATTGATACGTCTCCAACTTATTTATAACTTTTTATTGTTCCATGTTGTTATATTATCATTCTTTGATGTTTTACAATAATTTTGTAGCAATTTTATATCATTTTTTGGACAAACCTATTGACATAGTGCCCAGTGTCAGTTGCTGTTTTCTGCTTGTTTTTTTTACTTTGCAGAATATCAATATTTTTGGAAATTGTTTTGGACAAGAAGATATCCAGAGGGCCAAAGAACTGCACGAGGGAAGGGTCGTGGCGCCCATGAGACACCAGGGCGAGCCAGGATGACGAAGCATGCCCTGATGCCTTGTGGGCCCACAGGAGTCCTCTCCACCGCCTCTTAGCTCTATAAATACTCAAATATTCCAGAAACCCTAGAGGAGTCAGAGAAAAATTGTTTCAGCAGCCGCAACTTCCAGAACCACGAGATCCAATCTAGAGTCCTTTTCCGGCACTCTGCAGGAGAGCAGAGAGGAACACAATCATGGAGGGGTTCATCCTCTCCATTGGTGCCTCTCCGGCGATGCGTGAGTAGTTTACCACAGACCTACGGGTCCGTACGCAGTATCTATATGGCTTCTTATCTCTTTTTGATCTTCAATACAATATTCTCTTCGGAGATCTATGTGATGTAACTCTTTTGCGGTGTGTTTGTTGGGATCCCATGAATTGTGAGTTTATGATCAAATCTATTTGCATTCATATCCATACTTGATTATTATAGCCTCGTATTTCTTCTTCGATATCTTGGTTTTGTTTGGCCAACTTGATTGATTTATCTTGCAATGGGAAGAGGTGCTTTGTAATGGGTTCGATCTTGCGGTGCTCAATCTCAGTGATAGAAGGAGACATGACACGCATGTATCATTGCTATTAAGGATAAAACGATGGGGTCTTTTCCTACATGAATATATCTTTTCTACATCATGTCACCGTTCTCAAGGCATTACTCTGTTCTTTCATGTATTTAATACACTCGATGCATGCTGGATAGCGGTCGATGTGTGGAGTAATAGTAGTAGATGCAGGCAGGAGTCGGTCTAATAGTCTTGGGCGTGATGCCTATATACATGATCATTATCTTGGATATCGTCATAAACTCATAACCATTGACTTTTCTATCAATTGTCCAACAGTAAAAAAATTACCCACCGTATTCTATTTTCTCGAGAGAAGCCACTAGTGAAACCTACGCCCCAGGTCTATTTTTCATCATATACTTACATATCTAAATTACTATTCATGTTTCCCATTTATCTGCTTCTTTTATTTCAGATCTATGTTACCGAAAACCTGAAAATACGTTCCTACGTTTTATTTGCTTTTATCTTATTTGCATATATCAATCTATCTTTTTTATCATACTATCTTACCCAAGAGGGATTGACAACCCCTCTACGCACCAGGTTGCGAGGATTTGTTGTTTGTGTGCAGGTGCCGTTTACATAGCTTGCTTGGTTCTCCTACTAGATTGATAACCTTGTTTTCATAACTGAGGGAAATACTTACCGCTGTTATGCTGCATCGTCCCCTCTTCTTCCGGGAATTTATTGACGCGGTTCACAAGTCGCAGGAAGAATTTCTGGCGCCGTTGCCGGGGAGGATCAAGTTAAGATCTATTAGGTTCCCACACATAAACTCTCATCTCCTTGCAATTTACATTATTTTCCATTTGCCTCTCGTTTTCATCTCCCCCATTTCTAAAATATTTTTACAAAAACACAAAAATATTTGCCATTTTATTTGCCTTCTTTCCGCTTGCCTTTTTTGTGTCAGATCAAATGTTCCCTTGTGTTCTTATTTGCGAGTCTTTGGAAGTTTCATCATTAGTGATTTTGGTATGGCAGAAACAGATGATGGAAGGAGTCCTAAAATTGGACGTTTTGCCAATCTGGATACTAAATCTTTTGTCTTGAGGCAAGGGAATGTTATAGGAAAAGAAACTATCCTAGAATTCTTTAATTGTGCCGGAAATTTGATTTGTGATGATATCCCTATAACCAAAAGAATCAAAACTTATGCGGAAGCTATTTCCGCACTTGTTATTAAACTTGAGAAAATATTTATTCGCACTCATCCCACTTTACGAAGATTGTTTTATGAGCTACCTGTGATAAAGGATCCTAAGGCAAAGAAAATAGCTACCCTTGTCCTTATGAATGAGTTGATCACATATAGTACGGGAAGCTAGGGAGATCGTTGATATTTACGCGTACTTGATTTTTTCGGTCGATGGTACGCCTGGTTTATTAGGAAACATCGCATAGGTAACTGACTTATGGGTCATTAACGCAAAAAAAAAAAAGCAGACGGGTACGGCATAGAAACCGTGTGTTTTGTGATCTTCTAATGATTAACGCAAAAAAACGCACACGGGCACATATGCTAATCAAAGCTCAAAGCCCTCAAAGGATGCTCTTACCGACATTGTACGTTAATACTACAAACTTAAAGTACTATTGCTAATTTGCTCTAATGCTACAAACCTAAAGTACTTCTCATTATCGCACACGGTTCATCTCCGTCGCTTCCGGAAACAGTGTGCGATGAGCCTATTGTGTGTTGCGTTATGATTGGCCGAAACCCCAGCCACGCGGATCGCGCGTGTGCACCGTTGGATGCGACGCGATCGAACAACAATCCACGTCCCTCACATCACACCCGTGCACCTGTAGCTGGATTGGATTTATATGCGCTAAATGCCTAGAAAATGCACATAATCCCCTAAATATGGTAAATGGGCCCGGAAAAATGTCAAATTTGAACACGGTGCTTTGCAGGGTGTATGTTCGTCATAGAAAAAAAACTTCATGGCAAAAAACAAAGAAAATTTGGATTCCCCTTCAATTTTGGGGGTTTCCCTCTTGAAAGCATGGAACTTCCATGGTGATGGTTCGATTTATGAAGGGCGTGCATGACGACATAAGCCAAACCTTCTCAAAATTTTACCAGGGCATGGTGAGGTCATACCATGGCACCATGCCAGGCGTCATGTTTTTTAAGCATTTATTTCATTTTTTTTCTATAGTTGATAACCCAACAAACAAACATTTGTGGTTGACTATTGCCACACATTTCATCGAAATATCTGTCCATTCCATGTAAAGGCATGAGAATTTGGTAAATGGCACGAGCATGGTTTTCTAGACCGTTCTTGTGGACCTTTTCATGCATCGATTGTTTGAACTTGAATTATGCGCGTTAATGCCTAGGAAATGCACATAATCCCCTACATATGGCAAATGAACCCAGAAAAGTGCCAAATTTGAACACGGTGATTTTCAGGTTGTATGTTCATCATAGAAAAAAAACTCATGGACAAAGGACAAAGGAAATTTGGACCCCCTTCAATCTTGGTGATTTCCCCCTAAACCATGAAACTTCCTCGGTGATGGTTCGATTTATGAAAGGCGCGCATCACGCCATAAGGAAAACATTATCCAATTCTTTCCAGGGCATGGTGAGGCCATACCATGCATGGCACCACGCCAGGCGTCATGTTTTCCAACCATGTGTTTCATTTTTTGTATAGTGGTTAACCGAGTAAATGACGCGTTTATGGTTGACTATTTTCACACATTTCCTTGAAATATCTGCCCATTCCTTGTAAAAGGCATGAGAATGTACAAAATAACACGAGCATGGTTTTCTAGACCATTCTTGTCCACCTTTTCATGCACCGATTGTTCGAATTTGAATTATGACCATTAATGCCTAGAAAATGCACATAATCCCCTAAATATGGTAAATGAACACGAGAAAATGTCAAATTTGAACACGTTGCATTTGAGGCGGAATGTTGATCGTTGGAAAAAAACTGAATGACAAACTAGGACAGAAATTTGGATTCCCCTTCAATCTTGGGGATTTCCCCTCTCAAAAGCATGGAACTTCCTCGGTGATGGTTCGATTTATGAAGGGCGTGCATGAAGACATAAACCAAACCTTCTCAAAATTTTACCAGGGCATGGTGAGGTCATAGCATGGCACCATGCGAGGCGTCATGCTTTTTAAGCATTTATTTCATTTTTCTATAATTGAAAACCCAACAAACAAACATTTGTGGTTGACTATTGCCACACATTTCATCAAAATATTTGTCCATTACATGTAAAAGGCATGAGAATTTACTAAATGGCACAAGCATGGTTTTCTAGGCCGTTCTTGTGGACTCTTTCATGCATCGATTGTTTGAACATGAATTATGCGCATTAATGCCTAGGAAATGCACACAATCCCCTAAATATGGCAAATGAACTCAGAAAAGTGCCAAATTTGAACATGGTGATTTGCAAGTTGTATGTTCATCATAGAAAAAACTCGTGGACAAAGGACAAAGGAAATTTGGACCCTCCCTTCAATCTTGGTGATTCCCCCCTCGAAACCATGAAACTTCCTCGGTGAAGGTTCGTTTTATGAAATGCGTGCATGAAGACATTTTTACCGGGGCACGATGAGGTCATATCATGGCACCACACCAGGCGTCATGTTGTTCCAAGGATGTATTTCATTTTTGTATAGTTGTTAACCCAGTAAACGACGCATTGATGGTTGACTATTGCCACACATTTCCTTGGAATATCTGCCCATTCCTTGTAAAAGTCATGAGAATGTACTAAATAGCACGAGCATGGTTTTCCATACCATTCTTATGCACCTTTTCATGCAACGATTGTTCAGATTTGAATTATGTGCATAATTAATGCCTAGAAAATGCACATAATCCCCTAAATATGGAAAATGATAAGTTCAAAAAAATGTCAAATTTGAACACATTGCATTTGAGGCAGTATGTTGATCGTAGGAAAAAACGAATGACAAACTAGGACGGAAACTTGGATTCCCATTCAATCTTGGTGATTTCCCTCTCGAAAGCATTGAACTTCCTCGGTGATGGTTTTATTTATGATGGGCGTGGATGACGACATAAATCAAACCTTCTCAGCTTTTAATCGGGGCACGGTGAGGCCATACCATGGCATCATGCCAGCCGTCATGTTTTTCAAGCACATATTTCATTGTTCTATAGTTGATAACCCAGTAAATGACGCGTTTGTGGTTGAGTATTGCCACACATTCCATTGAAATCTCTGCCCATTCCTTGTAAAAGGCTGAGAAATTACTAAATACCACGAGTATGGTTTTTCCAGACCGTCATTGCGCACCCTTTCATGCACCGATTGTTTGAATTTGAATTATGTGCATTAATGCCTACAAAATGCACATAATCAGGGCACCATTGATTGCCAGCAAAACATTGAGATATATGGCTTTTAATATCTAGTAAATACAAAATTCGTCTGAAATTCATGAAACTTGGCATGCTATCGTGGAGCGGCATCAACATGTCGTGGTAAATTTTTTGTCCCATTTGGGGTAGGTCTGGGTATATGCTTCTCACAAACCAAAGCTTGAAACAACAAACATGATGGTTTCCGTAGGGAACGTCCCACCTTTGGGGACGAAGCGATATCCACTGCCTCTTATTGCTTTCAATTTTTTTCTCATGTCAACATAGAACAACAAGAGTGTTGTGTCAATGTTTGTGATTTTTCGGGGTTCGTTTGGACATTTTTATGCATTAACTGAGTTTGCAATGCATTTATGTGGATAATTCAAATTTGAACTCCATGCACATGCTCCAGTGCATATAAACTGGTTGAAAAATCAAATTTGTGTCCTTATGTGCATGCTTAGGTCCCATGCAAGAAATGTGAATGAATTTCAAACACCAGGCCACCGTTGATTGCCGGCAAAACATTGAGATGCCTTGCTTTTAAATTCTAGTAAATCCAAAACTCGTCTGAAATTCATGAAACTTGGCATGCTATCATGGAGTGGCATCAACATGCCGTGGTAAAAAATGTGTCCCATTTGGGGCAGGTTCACCGGGAAGCGTGTGAGATGTTCAACGCAGGATTTGTGCATCTCTTCAATGCAAACGGTTCAGTGAAGCAGTAAAGCGACAGAAAATAAACCAAAAAATATACGTGATGCCACATGCCCCGTGTGCTGTGCGAGCAGGCGTGAGTTGACACGACGCATGTGAGCATTCCGCCACGCAGGCATACCGGGAGGCGTGCGTGCAGGTGTGTGTATTGACGGGGAGGCGTGCGAGTATCTGTGTGAAAATATGGTAGGAATGGCAGACGTCCGCCGCGTAGGCTCACCACGAGGCGAGACAACTTTTGACCGCAGCCTGCCTCTCTCCCATTGGTCCGTATTAATTGCGTGCCTGAGCCGCCGGCCATAATACGCGGCCGCACCCCCGGTCCACAATGATCACCGATGTTTGGACTCCGGAGTGTATGACGATGCCGCCGAAGCGCACCATCGGAGGGAGTGGCGATGCCAGGGCTGGTGAACCACCTACACAACGCGTGAAGCTAGCCACAAAGGTTTCCATTGCCACCGACGAGGTCTCGCACGGGCAGCAACACGACCTTAAATTCGCCGGCGCCGTCGTGCCCGCCCCCCAGCCGGAGCCGGAGGTCAACAGCAACTCCGGCAACAACTGCGACTCCGACGGAAAACCGATTAGTCATCTATATACCCATTGTGCGGCAAACATATCTTTGGTTAGTATATCTTCATTGTTTGTTCTGTACAATGATTTTTGCTAATAATCCGACTAGGGTTAGCTTGCGTGCTAATAATTCGTGGCCAGATCTTGAGAATTGATTTTGAATGTCCTACATATATGTTTGTGCCCTTTTTCTTCCGGATCTTGAGAATTGATTTCGAATGTCCTACATGTTATGCCATTTTTTCTTTCAGATTGGTATGTACACAGATGAGGCTCCGACCTGCGCCGCCGCCAGATGTAGATCTTGGACTCGGCTGTGCGGCTAGAAGCGCCCCCTGGACCTGAGGAACCAGTAGAATCTCCGGAGGACCGCATCAGCGATCTCCCGGGTGGAACCCTTGGGGAGATCATCTCCCTTCTCCCCACCAAGGATGGCTGTCGCACACAAGTCCTTGCATCTCGATGGCAGATACGTCCAAAACGTATCTATAAATTCTGCTTGCTCCATGCCTCTTTTGTGTGATATTGCTATGATATTTATACACTTCCATACACTTTTGATCATATTTGGACTAACCTATTAACTCAGTGCACCCCAGTGCCAGTTTCTATTTTCTGCTGTTTTTGTATTTCAGGTTTTCCCATTACGTAAACTGCCAGAAAAATTCCGGGAAAAATATATAAAAAATTAGTGTTCCGGAAGCTTTCATGCGGCCAAAGTAGGGCCGGAGGGGGGCCACCAGGGCTCCAGGCGGCCAGAGGGCGCGCCCCCCTCCTGGCCGCGCCGCCAGGGCGCCTGGGCCCCCCTGGCCTCCTCTGAGGCCCCCCTTTGGCATATATTTACACCGCGTCCCGAAACCCTCGAGGACGGAACCCTTTTTCGTGATCTCATCTCTGTTCCGCCGCCGCCGCACTTCCAAGATCGGGAGCACCAGGAAAACTCTTCCCGGCACCCTGCCGGAGGGGAGGATCACCACCGCACTTCCAAGATCGGGAGCACCAGGAGAACTCTTCCCGGCACCCTGCCGGAGGGGAGGATCACCACCGGGAGCCTCTCCACCACCATGGACGCCTCCCGGATGAGTTGTGAGTAGTCTCCCTTGGACCATTGGTCCATGACCAGTAGCTATGTGATGTTCTCCTCCCCTCTTTGTCCTTCACCGATTAGACCTCGTGAGCTGCCCTACATGATCGAGGCACATATGTAATCCTTATGCTGTTGCTATGATGAGTTTGCTGGGATCCGATGGATTATGAGATTATGTTCAGATTGTGTTTGAGTAATATATTTGATTCAACTCTTTTATATTTATGTTCTTGAGTAATTCTTGCATGTTCTCCGTTGCTGTTTATTGCTTTGGCCAAGTAGTAGGTAGTAACTCCAAGAGGGAACATTATGCTTGATTGTGGGTTCATGCCCCTCGATGACTAGCTTGAGTGACAGAAACATGAGTCTAGGGGATGTGCTGTTGCCACAAGGGGGAAAACAACGGTGCTTGTACTCGCGGGTGCAAGGATTGTTTACTTTACGCAAAGTTCTTTTAATGCAGTTGTCTGTTGCTTTGAGTTTACACTATGGGTGGGACTCGCAACTTAATACCAGCGAGATGTTCTGGATAGATATCTCAAGGTGGATGATTAGTAGTAGATGCAGATGGATTTCGGTCTACTTACCTTGGCGTACCGCCCATGCTTTTGAGCCTCTACCTTTCTTGCAGCATAGTTAGCATTGGTTTGCGCACATAATCCTGTCAATTGCCCAGCTGTAATTTGTTTACCTCGCTTAGTTGTTTTATCGTATTTTGGGAGAGAGACATCACTAGTGAACATCCTGGGACCCCGGTCCATATTACCATCACTGATCACATCCGCTATTTACTTTCAGTTCTTACTTACTAGTTGCAATCATACCTATCACTATTATCTCTTGCGTTTGATCCTTTATAAACGACAAGGCCGGAGGGATTGACAACCTCTCTGTACTCGTTGGGAGCAAAGTTATTTGTATCTGTGTGCAGGTCCGGTCGATCGCTAGTTGCGCCGCTGGCAGTTGACACCTTCTTGTTGAACCTTGGAGTCTCAGGGGAATTCGATCCTTGGTATCTTTGCCAAGGGAAAACTACCGCTACACTGCATCTCAAACCTTCCAGTTGGGGTAACCAACGAGGGGCGAGAAGCCATCAAGCAAAGTTTTCTGGCGCCGTTGCCGGGGACTCCACTCTTCAAGATAGGGGAGTTGCACGCTATCTTTTACCTTTGCTTTTTAGTCTTGTTAGTTTACCTTTCAGTTTTTGCTTTAGTGTCTTCTATCAAAAATCACAAAAAAAAATTATTTGCTTTTCTGTTAGTAGTCCTTTCTGTTTAGTTAAACATGTTAGGATTTGGTGCTTTGAGGGAATCAGAAGTTCTAGATTTCCATCAAAGGGATGGAGAAAATATGAAGAAGGCATGAGACAGAATTTCTGATGCACATAGGAGAATTATGCCTTGGATACCTATAAAAATTGTGCTTAGAAATTTTTACCATGGTCTTTTTAAATGGTGTAAACACTCTCTTGATATTATTGCTGAAGGAGATTTCCTAGAGTGTGATGAAGCTAGAGCTCTTGAAATTATACATGGTCTATCTAGTTACTTTGTTTATGATCATAATTTTGATACTGTCATAGATAGACTTGCTACTATTGAGAAGAGAATGGATGCTCTAGACTTGATGAAGGTAGAGAAACCCAAACCCGATAAGAGAGATATTTTGGAAATAGACAATGATTGGGAGCCTTTGTTAGGATTAGCATCTCTAATCAAGACTTCCTTGCTTATTGTGATATTGGATCTATGGTTTCTACTATGCCAAAAATTGTCCATGATTCTTTAAAATTTAACATGGATAGATTATCATCTTATCATGAACACACTAATGGAGATATTTCTGAGATCCAGGGAAGAATAAAAGATGTGCCAGTTACATTCCTTAAAGGGATTGCAATGGTTGATTTCTTCATCATGAAGCCAAACCAAGGAAATATAGTGCTTGGAAGGGACTTCCTCCGAGCAGTAAAAGGCTTCATCGATATAGGTAAGGGACAAATCCGCTTACGTGGGAAGGCAAAAGGTGTATACCCCTTTCCTAGAAGGAACAAGAGTGAACTTTTTGAGGAACCATTTGAAGCAATTTATAACTCCGATTATTATGATGATTATTGATTCCTCTTTGCATTATGCCTAGCTTAACGACATAAAAGAAAGCGCTTTTGGGAGGCAGCCCACAATGAATAAAATTTTATTTTGCTTTTGTTGTGTCTTGATGTTGTTACTACAGTAGCATCATCATTGTATCTTTACTTTTCAGCTTTGTGCCAAGTGTAGCCTCTGATTGCAAGAAAGTTCAAAAGTTGTGACGTGCTGTCCAGGAAACAGATTCTGTCCTTGGACAGAAAAATTCGTATAAAATCACCAGATCATCTTTTTGGTCTGAATTTTTTCGAAAGCGAGCTCTATACAATTGTCTTTTGGGCTTCTGTTCTGAGTTTCTTGATTTGAGTTGCAGAAGTGCCCCGAAACAATTATTTACTACCTGCTGGTCTGTTTTTCACAGATTCTGTCCTGTTTTGCCTTTCCTTCATTTTGCAAACCTTGAGCTTGCTTTTTCTTTGCAAAAACCTTTTGGCAATCTTGAGAAACAGTAGACCTTCAAGAATATCCTTATTTCCAGCATGGAAAAATTATTTTATTAAGGGTACTAACCTCGCTAATCAGATTATGATGAGTTATGTATGAAGGGAGTTTTCAAGTGTGCGAGAGAAGATGATAAAAAGATTCAGGAGTGTCAAACGCTCAAGCTTGGGGATGCCCCCATGCACCCCCAAGAAATATTCAAGAAGACTCAAGCGTCTAAGCTTGGGGATGCCCCCGTGCATCCCCTTCTCCATCAACATTATCAGTTCGTCTTTCGTTCCACTATATTTTTATCACTTCATGTGTTATGTGCTATGCTTGGAGCGTCTTGCTTTTAGTTTCCTTTTAAGTTTTCTTTAGCTTTGCTTGCTTTTCATAACGAGTTGGAACTCAGCTTTCTTTGTGTGGGAGAGAAACACGCTCCACTTCAACCTAGAACACAACATAGAATTTTCATGTCTATCTTTGCTGTGTGTGTTCTTGGTCTTTCAATAGCTACTGTCATGCTTAGCTCTTCGTTTTCATGCTTTTCTTTTTAAAGAGCTTTTGTTTAGTTGGTCGCTGGAACCCTCTTTAGTTATCATGCTTATCTTGTTAAGAGAGTTGGCTTCTGTTGCACTGGTTGATATGTCTATGATAAAAACGCTACGTGCATAATGGTGCTTAGTAGTTCATGTTTTCTTATGGTTAGTCTCAAATAGCTGGGGGATTTTCAATGTGTTATTGAAGTACCAACATGATTTGTTTGCCTATGATGTGGTATGGTTTAGTGATATCTTCCCCCAAGAATTTATTTTGATTGACTTGGCATATGCTCACGCATATTTAAGACTGTAAAGAAAGTCTATCAAGCCTTGATGATCTTTAATTTCTCAGTAGTGATATAACTTCCATGCCCGATTCAATGTTGCTTTGTCGCTCTGCATGATTATGACCGTCATTGCTCTTTTAGTTGGTCGCTCCCAGTCTTTTGCTAACCTTCGCCTGTACTAAGCGGACTGACTGCTTGTGCATCCAAAATCCTTTAAACCAGTTATGCCATATGAGTCCACCATACCTTCCTATACATGGTATTTACCTGCCATTCCTAACGAAGACTTTCATGTACCATCTCGAAATTATTTAAAAAAGCATTTCTCTTTTGTGCCTCTGTTTTAGTTCATGAGGAAGTAGTAGCTAATTCATGATCTTTTTAAGTTGGACAAGCTTCACCCCGGGATTGCATGTCTAATGTGCAAACCCATAATACGAGAAGGAACTGGCAAAGAGTGCGCCCGGCTCATTAAAAAATATACAACAAACAAACCCTCCTTCACACTTTGTTCATGAGAAATCAGAAAACTTTGGCAGTGATAAACAAAGGAGACTAAGAGGATGTGATCGTCCTCATTCGGGAGCCGTTCCTCGAAACTTGTCCAGCTCAAGAAGTAATTGAGTTATCTGCTAGCATTCGTTGACAAAATATGCATATTCTAAAAAAATAATTATTACCTCTGTTTTTAAAACCAAGAGCTCTGGTACATATTTAAGTTTTTGTTTCCGACCACGGGTTTTCAACCTTGCCAACAAAAGCCACGGGTTCGAGAGTCTCCACCTTCTTTAAAGCACCAACTATTAAGAGCATGATTGTCATTCTGAGTGTAATGTGCATTGTCCCAAAGTACCATTTTCTTTTGCATGACTATGATATCGTTTATTCTGAAATCATTGTATCCAGTCGTCACTTAAACTTTGGAGGTGCCCCTGCATTTATGTTTTGCTTCACTAAAGGGGGCAAGCGAGATATCACTTTATCATATTTGCACACCATGCTCATTACAAATCTATTGAGTGTTTCAGTATCATATTGTAAAACTTTCAGTTATTTGTGATTTTCTCATGAGGCAACTTAATTACTACAGATTCATTGTCTCAGTAAGCACTTGTCATGTGACTGTGAAAAGTTCTTATATGGGTAATAGCATGTCACCACATAAATTATGCTTGTTATCATTTACCTACTCGAGGACGAGCAGGAATTAAGCTTGGGGATGTTGATACGTCCAAAATGTATCTATAATTTCTGCTTGCTCCATGCCTCTTTTGTGTGATATTGCTATGATATTTATACACTTCCATACACTTTTGATCATATTTGGACTAACCTATTAGCTCGTTGCACCCTAGTGCCAGTTTCTGTTTTCTGCTGTTTTTGTATTTCAGGTTTTCCCATTACGTAATCTGCCAGAAAAATTCCGGGAAAAATATATAAAAAAATCAGCATTCCGGAAGCTTCCATGCGGCCAAAGTAGGGCCGGAGGGGGGCCACCAGGGCTCCAGGCGGCCAGAGGGCGCGCCCCCCCTCCTGGCCGCGCCGCCAGGGCGCCTGGGCCCCCTGGCCTCCTCTGACGCCCCCCTTTGGCATATATTTACACCGCGTCCCGAAACCCTCGAGGACGGAACCCTTTTTCGCGATCTCATCTCTGTTCCACCGCCGCCGCGCTTACAAGATCGGGAGCACCAGGAGAACTCTTCCCGGCACCCTGCCGGAGGGGAGGATCACCACCGGGAGCCTCTCCACCACCATGGACGCCTCCCGGATGAGTTGTGAGTAGTCTCCCTTGGACCATGGGTCCATGACCAGTAGCTATGTTATGTTCTCCTCCCCTCTTTGTCCTTCACCGATTAGACCTCGTGAGCTGCCCTACATGATCGAGGCACATATGTAATCCTTATGCTGTTGCTATGATGAGTTTGCTGGGATCCGATGGATTATGAGATTATGTTCAGATTGTGTTTGAGTAATATATTTGATTCACCTCTTTTATATTTATGTTCTTGAGTAATTCTTGCATGTTCTCCGTTGCTGTTTATTGCTTTGGCCAAGTAGTAGGTAGTAACTCCAAGAGGGAACGTTATGCTTGATTATGGGTTCATGCCCCTCGATGACTAGCTTGAGTGACAGAAACATGAGTCTAGGGGATGTGTTGTTGCCACAAGGGGGAAAACAACGGTGCTTGTACTCGCGGGGTGTAAGGATTGTTTACTTTACGCAAAGTTCTTTTAATGCAGTTGTCTGTTGCTTTGAGTTTACACTATGGGTGGGACTCGCAACTTAATACCAGCGAGATGTTCTGGATAGATATCTCAAGGTGGATGATTAGTAGTAGATGCAGATGGATTTCGTTCTACTTACCTTGGCGTACCGCCCATGCTTTTGAGCCTCTACCTTTCTTGCAGCATAGTTAGCATTGGTTTGCGCACATAATCCTGTCAATTGCCCAGCTGTAATTTGTTTACCTCGCTTAGCTGTTTTATCGTCTTTTGGGAGAGAGACATCACTAGTGAACATCCTGGGACCCCGGTCCATATTACCATCACTGATCACATCCGCTATTTACTTTCAGTTCTTACTTACTAGTTGCAATCATACCTATAACTATTATCTCTTGTGTTTGATCCTTTGTAAATGACAAGGCCGGAGGGATTGACAACCTCTATGTACTCGTTGGGAGCAAAGTTATTTGTATCTATGTGCAGGTCCGGTCGATCGCTAGTTGCGCCGCTAGCAGTTGATACCTTCTTGTTGAACCTTGGAGTCTCAGGGGAATTTGATCCTTGGTATCTTTGCCAAGGGAAAACTACCGCTACACTGCATCTCAAACCTTCCACTTGGGGTAACCAACGAGGGGCGAGAAGCCATCAATGGTGCACTCTATAGCGCAACGCGCCTCTTAATCTTGACTGTCGCCAGCTATCTGTCAATGATGATTCTGAACTCCCTGTAGCCATCATGTCCTCCCACGAGGGCTCCGTTCAACGCATCTGCATCCCTACATGCTACCTGCTCAACATACCCTGCACGGTGGCCGCCTGGCTGACATCCTATCTATTCGATAAACTCCAGCAGCTTGAGTTCTACCATGACTATGTATGTAACATACGACGAACCGATGTATATGTGCCCTCACCACCGATGGCCATCACGTGCTTTTCCTCCTCTCTCTCCACACCGCCACCTTTTCCCGGTGCCATCTAGCACACAATCTGGTACAGATGCTTCGACTCCCACTGCTAAAAAAACTTGGGCTTGTGGTGGTTGATCTGTCGGAGGCCACACTGCATAGGATCATCCACTCTAGTTGCCCTACCCTGGAGCGCTTGCTGCTTGTTTTTGCGATGGAAATTCATATCCGTTGTCTCAAAATAAAGCCGCCCCACCTTGTAAGCATGGGAATTTGTTTTTTTGGACATGATCTCATCATCGAAGATGCCCCTTCACTTCAAAGGTTGCTCCTTGATTCTGGTATAGTACCTTCGCAAATAACTATAGTCTCTGTGCCTAAACTGGAGACCTTGGGTACAACTTGTGATCCTTTTAGATAGTTCAAGATGGTGTTAGGCTCCACACCTATTGAGGTACTGTATATTATTCACGTAAACTTTTGTAATCTGCCTTTTTCATTCGTGCGCATAAGTTAAGTATAATCTTGGAGTAGACTTTCGTACTAATATTATGTTCTATGCTCAGTGAAGAGCTTGTCCATCCTATCAGTGGTGGTGTATTCTGTCAAGACCTTACATATCAGTACGTGGTGTTTTGATCTGAACACGATTATTGGCTTGCTGCAATGCTTTCCATGTCTGGAGAATTTGTATATAAATGTGATGATTTCACGCACATTGAAAGCCCATATATAATGTACTATAATTAATCGTTGAGCTATCACTCTTTCAACATAATATTTTTAGACTTTAACTGTTTTCAATCTTCATCTCTATTTAGGCACTAACACATGGAGAAAATGGTATAACCAATCGATGGTTCAAGAAGCACCGGGATTTTCTCAGATCTCATGACATTCGTTTGAAGACAGTAACACTGGAAGGATATGCATCCAACATTGCAAACACTAGCTTTGTCACATTCTTCATGTTGAATGCGAGGGCACTATTGTCCATGAGGATTAAGTTTTTCGACACGAAATTTCTTACGGCTGCAAGTGTTGAACAACATAAAAAGAAGTTTCAGGTGGACCTAAGGGCTTCCGATCGTGCTCGGCTTCTATTTACAACAGCTTGTCATCATGTACCAGTAGAATTTTTGGCCGGGGATCTTGATTTTATGGATCAGACCGATCCATTTGATTGTGACTGCCGAAAACTTTGGTTGAGTTAGATGTCATTGTCCCGTTCAATCTGGATTTTGTCTAAACCTGATGAGCAATTAATCCTCGTGCTTCTGTACTATTTGTAAGCTGGGGTTAGATATTGTTTCCCTTTTCAACTCAGTTTTGACCCATATTTTCTTTCATACAGGGCCAATGGCTTGCCATTTCTTTCATTAAGACATAAATATTATAAACATTCACAACGTAGGGAAAGAACATCACTCTCGCGGGATCCTCGAGATCTTTGTTCATTACAGAACCCGCAAGTTCTTAGCGCCCACCAGCACCCACAAACTTATTTTCAGCTAGCACACCAAATGGGTTGTAATTCTTAATAAGAAAAGTAGCATGGTAGTGACATATTTGGATTTGTCATTTGGGACCCACGAGGAAAAATCCTATCCAGGGCGGTGCCGACTCGACAACAAACATTGATAAACCTGGTTTTAAAATTACTGTAAATCCAAAACTCGCCTCAAAATCATGAAACTTGGCATGGTGTTATGACATAGCAGCAACATGTTGTGGTTAAAAATTAGTCCAATTTGGGACAAGTTTTGGTACAAACTTCTTACAAACTGGAGCTTCTCTCAAAAAGGATCATTGTTCCGAGAGGGACCTTGTCACCTATGTGTGCGAAACGACATACGATGTCTCTTCCCACCTTGATTTATTTTACAGAGGCAGCATGCAACTATATATAGTAGTGTCGTCCTAAAAATATGAAATTATTCATGGTTCATTTTGCCTTTTTATATATTATTTGAGTTTCCTAGGCATTTTGGAATGTACTTTTGTGTGTGCAAAGGTCATGTGTGTACTAGGAACATATGTAATTGGATGTTCAATTTATTTATGGAATCAAGTCCTTATAAGTTATAAGTACATATGTTGTTGTTCTGTGTGCAGTGACATTGCACAGGGACCATACTGGGGAACCCGTCGGTGATGATTTTATCAATCGCTGACAATTGTATACCACCAAGCGTTTGCCCACAACACACATGGCTTATTAGCAGCAATTGTCTGTGTTATTATCAATCTTCGCACACATTTATGATTACCGACCTGTTTGCCGCGTATCGCACACATCTTATTAGATTGAACCGTTTTTGTTCTCTTGGCTCAAAGCAAACAGTTCATCCGAGTGAACCGCATGCCGTATATCTCACACACCTTCATCTGGCTGGCCATTTCTTTTGTGTTGCCTAATCACAAACAGTTCATCCGAGTGAACTGTATGCTGTATATCGCACACACCTTCATATGGCTGCCCGTTTCTTTTGTTCCTCATCATCACAAACAGTTCATTGAACTGAACTGTATGCCCTGCATCGCACACGCAACTAAAATCGGAACCATGTTTGATGCATCCTCCATCGCAAACGTTTTCCACCTTTTTGACGGATTTTTTACATCCCCGTTTACGATTATTGCATTGAACACGGTTTCGTGAAAGGGTCTCTGATCGTAGTGTCGCGTTAGCAGCATCCTGCAGTAGTGAAATAAAAGAATATGATGAACATGTTAGGCATTATTCCACATCAAAAATTCTATTTTATCATTTACCTACTTGAGGACGAGCAAGAATTAAGCTTGGGATGTTGATACGTCTCCAACGTATCAATAATTTTTTATTCATCCATGTTGTTATATTATCATTCTTGGATGTCTTACAATCAATTTTTTAGCAATTTTATATTATTTTTTCGGTCTAACCTATTGACATAGTGCCGAGTGAGAGTTGATGTTTTCTGCTTGTTTTTTCCTTTGTAAAACAATATCAAATAGAGTCCAATTGCAACGAAACTTTTTGGAGATTTTTTTGGACCAGAAGACATCCAGAGGACCAAAGAAGTGCACGAGGGAAGGGCCATGGGGCCCAGGAGACACCAGGGAGCACCAGGAGGCCCAGGTGCGCCCTGATGCCTCGTGGGGCCCACTGGAGTCCTCTCCACCGCTTGCAGCTCTATAAATACCCAGATATTCCAGAAATCCTAGAGGAGTCGAAGAAAAAATGTTTCAGCTGCCGCAAGTTCCAGAACCATGAGATCCAATCTAGAGCCCTTTTCCGACACTCCACCGGAGAGGAACACGGTCACAGAGGGGTTCATCATCTCCATTGGTGCCTCTCTGATGATGCATGAGTAGTTTACCACAAACATACGGGTCCATAGGCAGTACCTAGATGGTTCTCCTCTCTTTTGGATCTTCAATACAATGTTCTCTTCGGAGATCTATTTGATGTAACTCTTTTGCGATGTGTTTGTTGGGATCCGATGAATTGTGAGTTTATGAGCAAATCTATTTGCATTCATATACATACTTGATTATTATAGCCTCGTATTTCTTATTTGATATCTCGGTTTTGTTTGGCCAACCTCATTGATTTATTGTGCAATGGGAAGAGGTGCTTTGTAATGGGTTCGATCTTGCGGTGGTCAATCGCAGTGACAGAAGGAGGCATGACATGCATGTATCATTGCTATTAAGGATAAAATGATGGGGTATATTCCTACATGAATAGATCTTGTCTACATCATGTCACCATTCTTAAGGCATTACTCCGTTCTTTCATGAACTTAATACACTAGATGCATGTTGGATAGCGGTCGATGTGTGGACTAATAGTAGTAGATGCATGCAAGAGTCAATCTACTAATCTTGGACGTGATGCCTATATACATGATCATTGTCTTCAATTTCGTCATAACTATTCACTTTTCTATCAATTTACCAACAATAATTTTTTTACCCAACGTATGCTATTTTCTCTAGGGAAGCCACTAGTGAAACCTACGTCCTCGGGTTTATTTCTCATCATATACTTGCAAAACTATATCGCTATTCCTGTTTCCCATTTATTTGCTTCTTTTATTTCAGATCTATATTATCGAAAACCAAATAATATGTTGTTGTGTTTTATTTGCTTTTATCTTATTTGCATCTATCAATCTATCTTTTTATCATACTACATTACCCAAGAGGGAT
This sequence comes from Secale cereale, assembly GCA_902687465.1. Classification (NCBI taxonomy): domain Eukaryota; kingdom Viridiplantae; phylum Streptophyta; class Magnoliopsida; order Poales; family Poaceae; genus Secale; species Secale cereale. The sequence goes on along the minus strand of LR738710.1, from coordinate 436,838,705 downwards.
TGCCAACCCCTCTACGCGTCGGGTTGCGAGGATTTGTTGCTTGTGTGTAGGTGATGTTTACATAGTTTGCTTGGTTCTCCTACTAGACTCATGGTCGTTGTGATGCATGATACCGTCCTCTTCGGGGAATTTGCTGACGCGGCTCACAAGTAGCATTGATTTATAGAATGTGCTTTGGACTTCACTTATATCTTTTGAGTATGGCTTTATAGAATGATTCATGTGCTTCACTTATATCATTTGAAGTTTGCATTATCTGTTTCTCTTCACATAGAAAACCGTAATTTGTAGAATGCTCTTTTGCTTCACTTATATTGGTTAGAGCATGATCTTTTGTAGAAAGAATTAAAATCTCTTACTTCACTTATATCTATTTAGAGAGTCAACAGGAATTGGTCATTCACATGGTTAGTCATAAAATCCTACATAAACTTGTGGATCACTTGATATGATATGTTTGATTCCTTGCAATAGTTTTGCGATATAGAGATGGTAATATGAGGGAGGAACTAGTGCATGATTGCGGTTTAATAAGAATATTGGTGTTAAGGTTTGTGATTCCCGAAGCATGCACATATAGTCTCCCGTTATGCCAGGAAGTTGGAGCATAATTTATCCTTGATTGTTTATCTTGCGTGAAGGATGGGGGCATACGATGGTTAACTCCTACCAACCTCCCCCCTCAGAGCATGCGTAGTAGTACTTTGCTTCAAGGGCTAATAAACTTTTGCAATAAGTATGTGAGTTATTTATGACTAATGTGAGTCCATGGATTATACTCACTATTACCTTTTCGCAAATTGCTATCCTCTCCAGTACCGTGCATTGCCCTTTCTCACCTCGAGATGTGGTGCAAACTTCACCGATGCATCCAAACCCCGTGATATGATACACTCTATCACACGTAAGCCTCCCTATATCTTCATCAAAACAGCCACCATGCCTACCTATTATGACATTTCCATAGCCATTCCGAGATATATTTCCACGCAACTTCCATCATCATATACATGACTTGAGCATTCATTGTCATTTTGCTTTGCATGATCGTAATATATCTAGCATGATATTTTCATGGCTTGCCCTCTTTTTATCTTTTCTACGTTAGATCATTGCACATCCTGGTACACCGCTAGAGGCATTCATATAGAGTCATATTGTTCTAGGTATCGAGTTATAATTTTGAGTTGTAAGTAAATACAAGTGTGATGATCATCATTATTCATTATTAGAGCATGTCCCAGTGAGGAAAGGATGATGGAGACTATGATTCCCCCAGAAGTCAGGATGAAACTCTAGACAAAAATAAAATAAAAGAAAGAGAAAAGGAGAGAGAATACAAAACAATGAAATGGGAGAAAAAGAGAGAAGGGGCATGCCACTTTCCACACTTGTGCTTCAAAGTAGCACCATGTTTTTCATATAGGGAGTCTCCTATGCTGTTACTTTTATATACTAGTGGGAATTTTTCATTATAGAGTTGGATGCACACCCACTTAGTTTCGTGTTGAGTTTTCATACACTTATAGCTCTTAGGCATCCATTGCATGGCAATCCCTACTCCTTGCATTGACATCAATTGATGGGCAGCTCCATATCTCGTTAATTAGTCGCGTCGATGTGAGACTATCTTCCTTTTTGTCTTCTCCATATTAATCTCTATGTAATGGCTAGTATGAGATTATACCTTCTACGTGTCGAGGCACGACTTAAAGGTATAAGCTCATACTAGAATGATCTCAAGTATGGTATCTTTGCACGACTCATGTAAAAGAGGGATGAAATAGCAAAAGAGTAGTTGGCTTACACTCGCCATGTCACACAATACATTACATAAGCAATCATCATCCAAATAACATCACAGTCCGACTACGGACGAAGATCCAAATGAAAGATACCATAAATAAATAACACAAGGTCTGATCGCCCCTAGTAGAAGCCACTACTGATCCTCTAGGTAAGACACGTAGTATCGTCCACGTTCTTCGTTGAACTCCCAGTACAACTCTGTGCCATCACCTGTGTAGTTCACCATAGTACCTGCATCTGGTGTTGTGTAGAATCTGTGAGCCACGGAGGACTCAGCAATCCCGTTCCCGGGTAGCAAAACTATCTAAGCCTTGGGTGTGGAACAAGGCTGAAGAACAAGGTTGCAGCTGCACTAGCACTAGCTTACGTGTTTAGAGCAAGAAGAGAAGTGCCAACGATCGTCAAAGTGATCACGAAGTGATCCTATCTAAGCACGTCAAACATAACCCCACCGTGTTCACTTCCCGAACCCCTTCGGAAAATGACCGTCACGGTTACTCACGATGGTAGTGTATTATGAACATGGTGTCAAGTTTTCTACAACTGGATATGAACAAATTCCCATCTGCCACATAACCATGGGCACGGCTTTCGAAAGATCAAACCCTGCAGGGGTGTCCCAACTTAGCCCATCACAAGCTCATGATCTGCGGAGTCGCAACTCCATGGTGGGAAGACCCGAGTATTCTTGGAATCCCATGCTCAAGATATTCCGACTAAGGTAAAACTAATACAGCAAGACCTCCCGGCGTGCCGACACCCTGACAGTAGCCGCGCGTATCTAGTCTCAGGTCACGACCGGATGAGCGAAGCGTACAGGTGCCAAATACCCCAAGTTGCCAAGGGGCGGACCCGCACAGTGCTCTAGTTTGGACCAACACTCATGTGGAGCACTGGCCCGGGGGTTGTTAATTAAGTCCATGGGATAGCTAGTCCCTATGCAAGTTTAGTTATTAGGCAAATGGAGTACCAATGTCGGGCCTTGCTGGAAAAGCTTTAGCGCCAAGAGGATTCTCGAGGGGGTCCCATAACCCCAACCGTGTTAGGAACGCAATATCAAGTAACATAACACGAGTTTAAACGGTTCCTAGGGTGGCATGAGTGGAACAAAACACCAAGCAAGAGGCTTAGCCTTCCACCCATTGCCAAGTATATAGATGATTTATTTTATCAGATTATATAGGTGTGATATCCCAACAATAGCTTCAACATGAAGCAAGAATCTTCAAGTCTTCTCCTGCAACTAGCAATGCTATAAGAGGGGTTGAGCGAAGCTTACGTAGCCAATCAAAGGTTTGCTAGGTTGGGTGGTTAGAGAGATTCATGCCTACAATAGGAGGCTGACAAACAAACATGGGCATCGATGCAATAAGCTAAAGAGTGAGACATCTAGCAATAGGCAAAGATTGTAATGATATCTGGGTCAGGTCATCTTGCTTGTCGAGTCGTCGATGGGATCGTAACCTTACTCCTCACACTCAACCTCGGTAGGACCCTCATTCTCAGTCTCGGCTTCCAGCTCTACTTAACACAAGAACACAACATGGCACAATATCAAACATGGTGCAATGCACAATCAACATGATGCAAGTATGATGATGCGTATGCATGTGGAAAACTTGAACCTAAGGAGAAGATGATGAAGAAGGCCTCGTCTTGGAAAACCAAGCGTGCCATTGGATAGAGGGGAAGATTTTGGTTGAAATCGATATAAAGATTGCCGGAAACGGACACATGGTTTGAAAATGGCAAGCAAAACAATATTCACACGAAGCTGTTGTTAACAGCCACATGGCATGTTTGGAGCAAGAAATAAATAAGCTACAACACTCAAACATGGAGACAAAGGGCATGGACATGAAGTAGACATGTTACTTAACAAGCATGAACTTATAACACACCCAAAAAACCTACTGGAACACAATTAACCAAGCATGGCAAGTTGCAATAAAATTATCCAGACTTAGTAAAAATCTGGGAAGGCAAAAACATCATCACGATGCTGCCTTCTGAGGCACAAAACAACATGCATATCAACTCCACTAAGCATGTAAAGATCATGGACATGTAGTAGACATAGCATACAACAAACAACTCCATTGGAGCAACTCCATAGGAGGCATGGATCAATAGCAACAAGCTACACCAAATTGATCATGTTAAATAAAAACCTGACAGGCATAATTTATAGCAATTTGAGAGCAAGAAATAAATAAGCTACAGCATGCCATATGTGCATGTTGGGGCATGGATGTATAGACAATGACATGGACAACAAGATATGACCATTGGCCACTCCAAAACAAGCATAGATTTGAGTGGGGCATCAAGCAAACATAGCATTAGGTTAAAACATAGCATTAGGTTAAAACATAGCATTGATGTGTTTTTTCACTAAGTATAAAATAGTTATGTTGGCATGGCATGTTTACAAGCTTGTTTAAGTCACCTCAAGGCATATCATGGAAAGTGTTTTGCACCACAGCAAAGACCATATGATGGTGCTTCTAAAACATATTGACATGTGACATGAGGACAAACACATCAATAGCAATGAGCATGTCAAAACAGCATCTCACAACAAGTTTCAGCACTTAACAGCCACATGCACTTTTGCAACAGATATTAACATGGCAATATGACACCTAACATGAATGCTACATCAATCATCATGTAGAGCACTTCACAATGAACATTTTGACATATCATATGCTCCATTTGGATAAACATGCACCAAGTTATCATATCTCAAACATGGCAACAAAATCACAAGTAACATCAGTTTTAAACTTATAGCACTCTTGCAACAGAGATTAGGGCATCTAAATGAACTCAAACAAGCATGCCACAGTGGAACAAAATGAAGAGCATATCACCACGATCATTTTGATATATCACACGCCCAAAACGGATCTACGAGCATGAAGTTACATCCATACAAAGGAGGCAACAAAATATAGCAGATCTGGGGACTTAGTGGAATTTTACCCTCCGAAAAGTCAACTGTGGACGGAGGCATGCGGGGTGGAGAGATCCGGGCGGGGACGGTCCGTTTGGTTTGAGGAGGTGGTGGATCTGGTCCACCTGACCAGATCCGGATCGGGCCGGCCCGGCGGCTTGCCGGAGACGGCGCCAGCGACCGGAGGTGCGGCAGCGGGCAAAGGAAGGTGGCCGGCCGGCGGCGGCGGCGGCGGGCGCGACCCGGGGAGGCGGGCAGAGGAAGCAGCCGCGGCCGGCGGCCGTTGGTGGAGGAGGCGGAGCACGGCCGGCGGCGCCGGCGGCGGGCGCGACCTGGGGCGGCGGGCGGAGGAAGCAGCCGCGGCCGGCGGCCGTCGGTTGAGGAGGCGGAGCACGGCCGGCGGTGATGGCACGGCGGCGGAGCAGCGGGCGCCGGCGGCGGGGGCGATGAGCGGGAGCGTGCGACGGAGGCAGCGGCGGGGCGGCTGGGCCTCGGGGGCCGGCGCCGGGCCTGGCGGGCCCGCGGCGGCATGGTGGGCAGCGGGTGGCGGAGCGCCACGTGGCAGGCGGCGAGTGGCTGGGGGGCCGGCGGACGTGTCCGGTGCGGCGCGGAGGAGGAGTCTGGCTAGGGTTTGCCGGAAAATTTCGGGGGAGGGGCTAATTTATAGATTCTGGGATCTAGGAAGGTCCAAATGGGGAGCGGTTTTCGGCCACACATTCATGATCCGACGACCGAGAGGATGGGAGGGGTTGTGCTGGGTTAGTGGGTTGTTGTGAAGGGGGTCTTGGGCCAAAAGGAAAGAAGGTTTTTAGCCCACTAGGTTAACCGTTGGGGTACCAAACAAACTCCAAACGCGATGAAACTTGACAGGCCGCCTACACGTACCAAAACAACAACGCACAACAAGTCTCACCTCATTCCGGGAACGATACATGGCCACACACGAAAGAAGGACTTGGGGGTGCCACGGGCACATGTGTGAGTGTTGGAACTCGAAACGGACAACGTGAAGAGACGAGTGGGACCGGGTGCAAGTGACAACACGAATGCAATGCAATGCACATGATAACATGACATGGATGAAATGCACACACGCACACGACAAAACGAAGAAACCCGAAATGAAAGAAGAGCCCAGAATGGAATTGATGAAGTCAACGTTTCATATATTGCCATAATTGGAAGGTGTTACATCTGGGGCATTACAAACTCTCCTCTACTACAAAAAGATCTCGTCCCGAGATCTAGGACTGGAAGAAGGAAGGATACTCGGAACGAAGGTGATCTTCTCGTTCCCACGTAGCTTCTCGGTCGGTATGATGTGAGCACTTAACTTTCAAGAACTTGATTGATTTGTTGCGGGTCTTGCGCTCAGTTTCTTCAAGAATAGCAACAGGGTGCTCACGGTAAGACAAGTCTTGTTGAAGATCAATCTCCTCGAACGGAATGGTGCATTCAGGTGTCTTGAAACACTTGCGGAGTTGAGACACATGAAACACATCATGAACATTTGCAAAGTTGGAGGAGAGCTCAAGTTGATAGGCTAGATCGCCTCTTTTTCCAAGAATCTTGAAAGGGCCCACATATCTTGGAGCAAGTTTTCCTTTGATACCGAATCTTTGGGTTCCTTTCATAGGAGAAACACGGAGATAGACATGATCTCCAATGTCGAAAGCCAAATCGCGATGCTTGCCGTCATAGTAACTCTTTTGATGCGACTGAGCGGCCTTGAGATTCTCACGTATGACTTTGCACATTTTTTTGGCTTCTGAGATGAAGTCATTGCCAAGAAGTTGACGTTCACCAGTCTCGGACCAGTTGAGAGGGGTACGGCATTTTCTGCCATAGAGGATTTCAAAAGGAGCTTTGCCGGCACTTGCTTGGAAACTGTTGTTGTAAGAGAACTCGGCAAATAGAAGACAATCTTCCCACTTCATGCCAAAAGAGATGACACAAGCTCTGAGCATGTCTTCGAGGATCTAGTTCACTCTTTCGACTTAACCACTAGTCTGAGGGTGAAACGCAGTGCTGAAACGGATCTTAGTGCCCATGGCTGACTGAAAGGAGTCCCAGAACTTGGATGTGAACAAACTTCCACGGTCCGAGGAGATAACTTGAGGAATGCCATGCAACAAAACAATTCTGGAGGTGTACAACTCTGCCAACTGAGCTGCATTGATGGATTCTTTGACGGGAAGGAAGTGAGCTACTTTGGTTATCTTGTCAACCACAACAAAGATAGCATCATTCCCCTTCTTGGACTTAGGAAACCCAGTGACGAAATCCATTTTAGTGTGGTCGAATTTCCACTCGGGAATAGGAAGAGGTTGGAGGAGACCGGCTGGACGTTGATGCTCTGCCTTCACTCTTCTGCAGACATCACATTCATTCACGAATTGGGCAATCTCCCTTTTCATGTGAGTCCACCAGTAAGATTGCTTGAGGTCTTGGTACATCTTGGAACTTCCGGGATGAATCGAGAGGAGGGAGTCATGTGCTTCATTCATTATGAGCTTCCTGAGATCACCCTTGGGAACCACAATTCTGTCCTCAAAGAACAAGGCGTCTTTCTCATCAACGCGATAGCACTTGTATTTGGGAGTCCCCTTAGCAATACCATGTTTCACTTTCTGCACCATAGCATCACTTAGTTGGGCCTCACGGATCTGATCTTCCAAGGTAGGAGCAACTTGAAGGTTTGCAAGAAAGCCTTGCGGAACAACTTGGAGGTTGAGCTTCCTAAAAGACTCACAAAGCTCAGGCTGGAACGGCTTAAGAAGGAGACTGTTGCAATATGCCTTCCTGCTCAAGGCATCTGCGATGACATTAGCCTTGCCAAATGTGTACTCAATGCTTGGATCATACTCTTGGATCATCTCAACCCAACGAGTCTGGCGAAGGTTCAGGTTAGGCTGCGTGAAGATGTACTTCAAGCTCTTGTGATCGGTGAAGATGTCCACTTTTCTGCCCAACAGAAGGTGTCTCCACATGATCAAGGCAAGTACCACTGCTGCTAGCTTGAGAACATGTGTGGGGTAATTCTTCTCATTTGGTTTCAATTGACGAGAAGTATATGCCACAATCTTCTTGTCTTGCATTAGAACATCACCAAGTCCTTGTAGAAAAGCATCACAGAATACTTCATAGGGCATGGACTCATCCGGAGGAGTAAGAACCGGAGCAGAAATGAGCTTCTCTTTGAGTGTTTTGAATGCCACATCACAATCAGGAGTCCAGTTGTACTTGACATTCTTCTGCAGCAAGTTTGAGAGAGGCTTGGCAATCTTGGAGAAGTTCTCAACGAACCTTCTGCAATAGCTAGCGAGACCATGGAAGCTTCGGAGTTGCTTGACGTTCTGCGGGGGTTCCCAGTTGACGATAGCTCTTTCTCGGGGTTGACAGAAATACCCTCAGCAGAGATGATATGGCCAAGATATAAGACCTTATCCAGCCAGAATTCACACTTGGAGAACTTCGCATAGAACTTGTGTTCACGGAGCCTGTCCAGGACCAAACGAAGGTGCTTGGCATGGTCTTCTTCATTCTTGGAGAATACCAAGATGTCATCCAGATAGACGAGAACAAATTCATTGGTGTAGGGGTTGAATATGAAGTGCATCATCCTCGAGAAGGTGGGTGGAGCATTTGCAAGGCCAAAAGACATGACCGTGTATTCATAGGAACCATAGCTTGTTCTGAATGCGGTCTTGTGAATATCTTCTTCACGGATATGGATCTGGTGGTAACCCATCCGGAGATCGAGCTTTGAGAACACCTTTGCTCCTTTGAGCTGCTCGAACAATTCATTGATATTGGGGAGCGGATACTTGTTCTTTATTGTCTTCTTGTTCAATGGTCGGTAATCAACGCAAAGGCGCTCCGTGCCATCCTTCTTCTTGACAAATAGAACACCACAACCCCAAGGAGAAGTGCTAGGCCTGATTAGACCCATACGCTCTTGCTCATCGAGTTGTTTCTTCAGCTCCTTCAACTCATTAGGGGAAAGCTTGTACGGACGCCGACATGCTAGCTCGGTACCGGGCTCGAGTTCAATGACGAATTCAACTTGACGATGTGGAGGCATGCCTGGAAGCTCTTCAGGGAAAACATCTTCATATTCATTGACCACCGGAATTTGAGAGATGGCATTAATCTCGCCCTTGTCATTGAGAGAGAATAGCCTGATTGTGTTATCTTGAGAGGCGAAGATAATCACGTCTTTGTCAGGATGAGTAAGCTTGACTTCCTTATTTGCGCAATCAATGTGAGCATCATGCTTGGAAAGCCAATCCATCCCAAGAATAAGATCAATGTCGGAGTTGCCAAGAACAACCGGAGAAGCCAGAAAGCGGTAATCACCGATAAGAATCGATACATCCAGAACAACTGAGTTGGATCTCATCAGAGAACCCGGAGAAATAATGCGCAATGGATTATCTAAATAAGATGATGAGAATTCATGCTTGGTAAAGAATGGCCTTGACATGAAACTGAGTGATGCACCAGAGTCAAACAATACTTTTGTAGGAATTGTGTTAACTGGGAGGTTACCAAGTATCACATCTGATGAATTCTCTGCTTGAGCTGCATTCATCAGATTCACTCTTGCTGTCTTGGGGTTGTGCTTGACAATAGCAGTGCTGACAGGGGGAGGAGGCGGAAGGCGCCTTTGAGTACACTTGTTTGCATAGTGACCTTTCTGCCCACACTTGTTGTAAGTCACTTCTGAGAGAGGACGGTGATAAGGACCACTTGACTTCGAAGCTTGAAAGTGATTCTTGGACTGATTGCTTGGGTTGGGTGGGTGGGAGAAACCATGGCCACCAGAATGCTTGTTGTTGTTGTTGTTGGGAGGGCGGAGCACTGGAGGAGGTGGAAGCCAAAACCTTTGCTACTTTGCAACCACTTGGGAAGGAGAGGAGGAGTTGCCAGCATCTCTGATCCTCTTTTTGGAAGCTTCAACCTTGAGCTAGGCTGCCTCTTGCTTAAGGGCCATGTTATAGAATTGATCAAATCCATCCAGCTCAAACAAGGTGAGAGCTAGTTGGAGTTCATCCTTCAGACCACCACGAAACTAATAAATCTTGCACTTGGAATCTAGGATGTCTTGCTTGGCATAGCGGGCAAGGTTCTGGAACTTGATGTTGTATTGATAAACGGACATGGTGCCTTGCTTCAGGTTGCGGAATTGCTCACGCATGCCTTCGATGACACTAGTTGGAATTTGGTGAGAGCGGAAATCCTTGCAGAAGTTAGTCCACAAGATTTCACGTCCTTCTCTGGAATCTTTGTACTGTTGCCACCAATCAGCGGCTTGGTCCTTGAGTTGGAAGGCGGCAAACTAGACATAATCCTCAGGTCTTACTGCATTGAAAGTGCTTCTTGATGCCTGTTATCGAGTCTTCAGCATCTAGCGGATCCACAGAGTAACTGAATGCCTTCGGTTGGTTTGCCAGGAACTGGTTGAGCGTAGCAAAGTGAGGTTGGTTGAACAAATTTCCTTGGCCTTGGTTCCCATGACCACCTTGATTTGCTTGGTTTGCTTGAAAGTTCTGCATCATTTGCATAAGCATCTGGGTGTTCTGGTTCGTCGCTTGCATAAGTGCTCTCCAGGCCTTAGACAGAGGAGGAGGGGAAGGAGGACGATCAGGAACTTCTTCACCCTCTAGGTTAGCATTGGGAACCCTTTTAGGAGCCATCCTGAATGAGATGACAACTATTGGCCATTGATTGAAAATATGTAAGCTGAATCAACGGCTAGAAATTGCAACATAATTCTTCACAAGAACATTCGAACAAAATGAACGAATGTAATCCACAGTTTAATGATTCAACAATCTTTTCGAGAAGCCACTTGGGAGAACAAAAGGTAAATAACAACAACAAGGAGCAGATAGAACAAATACAAGATAGAAGTTTTGTTCAACATATTCGTGCTGAAAGCTTGTGGAACGTGTTACATAAGGGTTTTGCAATCCCCGGATCAGCATAGCCAAGGACCCTTTAAGATGCAACTCCTGATCAAAACAAACGCCCATAAAACTACTTCACTCTATGTGGAACCCCGAACTCCATATCATGCATTCGTTGGAAGAATGCCTACGAGCTACTAGATGAACCCACCTATTAATTTCCGAAAGTTTCCAGTTATGCAATCAGGTGTTGGGGATACAGGGGAAGCATCGCGCACTCAACTCTAATCCTACATCCAGCTGTATCCATCCTTCAACACATAACCAGTTATTTCCGGAAACCGTTTACCTCGGACCTTCGAAACACATCTGCTATTCAAGCTATGGCAATACTCCCGAACTACCTCCTCAGTACTGGGTGATGTCGGGATTATCTTGCCACTAACCGCATAGAAGAGTTTTCGATGTCGGCCGTCTTAAGTATTCCAGAACTGCTGCGATAGATTTGTGACGACGACACCTCAGAGCTCAACTCCCCGGGACACTGCCACAATCCCTAAATGACAGGAGGCATCGAGAACAATGTTCTCTTCACAAAGACATCGGAACAATCCAAACAATACTCTCGTGATCCTAAAAAAAAATTAGTGAATTTTTGAGAGCAGAAGAGATAGAGAAATCGTCAGGAGTCCTCACCAGAGTGAAAAGGGATGAGGATTAAAAAGAAATCCTACTCTCCGATATATATATATATATATATATATATATATATATATATATATATATATATATATATATATATATATATATATATATATATATATATATATATATATATATAAACATTTTCAAGTGTGTGCCTAGACTCAACCGTCAATGATTCGATCAATCAATGGGGGCTTCTAGGTCGGAGAAGGCTCTGATACCAACTTGTAATGCCCAGTATGAGATTATACCTCCTACGTGTCGAGGCACGACTTAAAGGTATAAGCTCATACTAGAATGATCTCAAGTATGGTATCTTTGCACGACTCATGTAAAAGAGGGATTAAATAGCAAAAGAGTAGTTGGCTTACACTCGCCACGTCACACAATACATTACATAAGCAATCATCATCCAAATAACATCACAGTCCGACTACGGACGAAGATCCAAATGAAAGATACCATAAATAAATAACACAAGGTCTGATCGCCCCTAGTAGAAGCCACTACTGATCCTCTAGGTAAGACACGTAGTATCGCCCACGTTCTTCGTCGAACTCCCAGTACAACTCTGTGCCATCACCTGTGTAGTTCACCATAGTACCTGCATCTGGTGTTGTGTAGAATCTGTGAGCCACGGAGGACTCAGCAATCCCGTTCCCGGGTAGCAAAACTATCTAAGCCTTGGGTGTGGAACAAGGCTGAAGAAGAAGGTTGCAGCTGCACTAGCACCAGCTTACGTGTTTAGAGCGAGAAGAGAAGTGCCAACGATCGTCAAAGTGATCACGAAGTGATCCTATCTAAGCACGTCAAACATAACCCCACCGTGTTCACTTCCTGAACCCCTTCGGAAAATGACCGTCACGGTCACTCACGCTGGTAGTGTATTATGAACATGGTGTCAAGTTTTCTACAACCGGATATTAACAAATTCCCATCTTCCACATAACTGCGGGCACGGCTTTCGAAAGATCAAACCCTGTAGGGGTGTCCCAACTTTGCCCATCACAAGCTTACGATCTGCGGAGTCGCAACTCCAAGGTGGGAAGACCCGAGTATTCTCGGAATCCCGTGCTCAAGATATTCTGACTAAGGTAAAACTAATCTAGCAAGACCTCCCGGCGTGCCGACACCCTGACAGTAGCCGCGCGTATCTAGTCTCAGGCCACGACCGGATGAGTGAAGCGTACATGTGCCAAATACCCCAAGTTGCCAAGGGGCGGACCCGCACAGTGCTCTAGTTTGGACCAACACTCATGTGGAGCACTGGCCCGGGGGTTGTTAATTAAGTCCACGGGATAGCTAGTCCCTATGCAAGTTTTAGTTATTAGGCAAATGGAGTACCAATGTCGGGCCTTGCTGGAAAAGCTTTAGCGCTAAGCGGGTTATCGAGGGGGTCCCATAACCCCAACTGTGTTAGGAACGCAATATCAAGGAACAGAACACCGGTTTGAACGGTTCCTAGGGTGGCATGAGTGGAACAAAACACCAAGCAAGAGGCTTAGCCTTCCACCCATTGCCAAGTATATAGATGATATAGTTTATCAGATTATATAGTGTGATATCTCAACAATAACTTCAACATGAAGCAAGAATCTTCAAATCTTCTCCTGCAACTAGCAATGCTATAAGAGGGGCTGAGCGAAGCTTACGTAGCCAATCAAAGGTTTGCTAGGTTGGGTGGTTAGAGAGATTCATGGCTACAATAGGAGGCAGACAAACAAACATGGGCATCGAGGCAATAAGCTAAAGAGTGAGACATCTAGAAATAGGCAAAGATAGTAATGATATCTGGGTCAGGTCATCTTGCCTGTCGAGTCGTCGATGGGATCGTAACCTTGCTCCTCACACTCAACCTCGGTAGGACCCTCGTTCTCAGTCTCGGCTTCCGACTCTACTCAACACAAGAACACAACATGGCACAATATCAAACATGGTGCAATGCACAATCAACATGATGCAAGTATGATGATGCGTATGCATGTGGAAAACTTGAACCTAAGGAGAAGATGATTGAGAAGGCGTCATCTTGGAAAACCAAGCGTGCCATTGGATAGAGGGGAAGATTTCGGTTGAAATCGATATAAAGATCGCCGGAAACGGACACACGGTTTGAAAATGGCAAGCAAAACAATATTCACACCAAGCTGTAGTTAACAACCACATGGCATGTTTGGAGCAAGAAATAAATAAGCTACAACACTCAAACATGGAGACAAAGGGCATGGACATTAAGTAGACATGTTACTTAACAAGCATGAACTTATAACACACCCAAAAACCTACTGGAACACAATTAACCAAGCATGGCAAGTTGCAATAAAATTATCCAGACTTAGTAAAAATCTGGGAAGGCAAAAACATCATCACGATGCTGCCTTCGGAGGCATAAAACAACATGCATATAAACTCCACTAAGCATGTAAAGATCATGGACATGTAGTAGACATAGCATACAACAAACAACTCCATTGGAGCAACTCCATAGGAGGCATGGATCAATAGCAACAAGCTACACCAAATTGATCATGCTAATAAAAACCTGACAGGCATAATTTATAGCAACTTGAGAGCAAGAAATAAATAAGCTACAGCAGGCCATATGTGCAAGTAGGGGCATGGATGGATAGAGCATAACATGTACAACAAGATATGACCATTGGCCACTCCAAAACAACCATGGATTTGAGTGGGGCATCAAGCAAACATAGCATCAGGTTAAAACAGATTCCAGACTTATTAGTTTTTTCACTAAGTATAAAACAGTTATATTGGCATGGCATGTTTAGAAGCTTGTTTAAGTCACCTCAAGGCATATCATGGAAAGTGGTTTGCACCACAGCAAAGACCATATGATGGTGCGTCTAAAACATATTGTCAATAGCAATGAGCATGTCAAAGCAGCATCTCACAACAAGTTTCAGCACTTAACAGCCACATGCACTTTTGCAATAGAGATTAACATGGCAATATGACACCTAACATGAACTCTACAGTAACCATCATGTAGAGCACTTCACAATGAACATTTTGACATGTCATATGCTCCATTTGGATAAACATGCACCAAGTTATCATATCTCAAACATGATAACAAAATCACAAGTAACAACAGTTTTAAACTTATAGCACTCTTGCAACAGATATTAGGGCATCTAGATGAACTCAAACAAGCGTGCCACAGTGGAACAAAATGAAGAGCATATCACCATGATCATTTTGATATATCACACGCCCAAAATGGATCTACGAGCACGAAGTTACAGCCATGCAAAGGAGGCGACAAAATACAACAGATCTGGGGAGTTAGTGGAATTTTACCCTCCGAAAAGTCAACCGTGGACGGAGGCGTGCGGGATGGAGAGATCCCGGCGGGGACGGGCCGTTTGCTTTGAGGAGGTGGTGGATCTGGTCCACCTGACCAGATCCGGATCGGGCCGACCTGGCAGCTCGGGCGAGATGGCGCCGGCGACCGGAGGTGTGGCGGTGGGCGGAGGAAGGTGGCTGGCCGGCGGCGGCGGCGGCGGCGGGCGCGGCCTGGGGCCGTGGCGGCTCGCAGCCGAGACGGCGGCGGGCGGAGGAAGCAGCCACGACCGACGGCCGTCAGTAGAGGAGGCTTAGCGCGGCCCGCGGTGATGGTGCGGCGGCGCGCCGGCGGCGCGGGCGATGAGCGGGACCGGGCGGCGGAGGCAGCGGTGGGGCGGCTGGGCCTCGGGGGCCGGCGCCGGGCCTGGCGGGCCCGCGGCGGCGCACTGGGAAGCGGGTGGTAGAGCGCCACGTGGCAAGCGGCGAGTGGCTGGGGGCGCGGCGGACGTGTCCGGCGCCGGGCGGACGTGTCCTGCGCGGCACGGAGGAGTCTGGCTAGGGTTTACCCGAAAATTTCGGGGGAGGGGCTAATTTATAGATTCTGGGAGCTAGGAAGGTCCAAATGGGGAGCGGTTTTCGGCCACACATTCGTGATCCGACGACGATACGATGGGAGGGGTTGTACCGGGTTAGTGGGCTGTTGTGAAGGGGGTCTTGGGCCAAAAGGAAAGGAGGTTTTCAGCCCACTAGGTTAACCGTTGGGGTACCAAACGAACTCCAAACGTGATGAAACTTGACAGGTGGCCTACACGTACCAAAACAACAACGCACGACAAGTCTCACCTTATTCTGGGAACGATACACGGCCACACACGAAAGAAGGACTCGGGGGTGCCACGAGCACGTGTGTGACTGTCGGAACTCGAAACGGACAACGGGAAGAGACGTGTGGGACCGGGTGCAAGTGACAAAACGAATGCAATGCAATGCACATGATAACATGACATGGATGAAATGCACACACACACACGACAAAACGAAGAAACCCGAAATGAAAGAAGAGCCCAGAATGGAATTTATGAAGTCAACGTTTCATATATTGCCATAATTGGAAGGTGTTACATCTGGGGCATTACACTCTACCACTGCATTTTATTCCATCCATAGTGCTATGTCCATGGCTTGCGCTCATGTATTGCTTGAGAGTTGAAAATGCTCAAGCGCGTTAAAAAGTACAAACCAATTGCTTGGCTGACACCGGGGTAGTGCATGATTTATACTTTGTGTTAAGAAGATGGAGCATGACAAGACTATATGATTTTGTAGGGATGTCGATGTTCAGCGTTGATATTTTGAAAGACATGATTGTTTGTTGGGATGCCTGAGTAGGATGTCTTTATGTCAAAATATAGACTATTGCTTTGAATCACCCGTGTCTTAATATTCATGCTATGATTAGATTATATGATCGAGATTATGCTAGGTAGCATTCCACATTAAAAAGATCTTTTTTATCATTTACCTACTCGAGGACGAGCAGGAATTAAGCTTGGCCATGCTGATACATCTCTGTCGTATCTATAATTTTTTATTGTTTCATGCCAATATCCGACAACTTTCATATACTTTTGGCAACATTTTATATTATTTTTGGGACTAACATATTGATCAGTGCCTAGTGCCAATTCCTGTTTGTTGTATCTTTTTTGTTGCGCGGAATATCCATATCAAACGAAGTCCAAACACGACCAAATTTTACGGAGATTTATTTTGGAATATATGTGATTTTTCGGAGTTGGAATAAACGCAAGATGGTGTCTGAGGTGGAGACGAGGCACCAGGGTGCGCCCCGGTGGCTTGTGGCGACCTCCTAAGTCAGTTGACCCTCTCCTTCAATCCAAGGAAGCTTATATCCGGAAAAAAATCATGTTAAAATTTCAGCCCGGTTGGAGCTACGGATCTCCCGATATTTAAGAAACGATGAAAGGCCAGAATCAAGGGACATGAAACAGAAGAGAAGCAGAGGGAGAGATCCAACCTCGGAGGGGATCTCGCCCCTCCGCCACAATGGAGGTCAACGACCAGAGGGGAAACCATCCTCCCATCTTGGGAGGAGGCCAAGGAAGAAAAAGAAGGAGGGGGCTCTCTCCCCCTCTCTCCCGGTGGTGCCGGAGTACCGTCGGGGCAAGGATCGTGACGGTGATCTACATCAACAATCTTGCTACCATCAACACCAACTTTCTCCCCCTCTATGTAGTGGTGTAAGACCTCCTCTCCCTGCTGTAATCTCTACTTAAACATGGTGCTCAACACAATATATTATTATCCAATGATATGTGGCTATCCTATGATGCTTGAGTATATATGTTTTGTCTTATGGGTGAATTGATGATCGTGATTGGTTTGAATTGTATGTTTCATTTTGGTGTTGTCCTATGGTGCTCTCTGTGTTGTGCAAGTGTGAGGGATTCTCATACTAGCATGTTGCAATATTTTAATGATTCTCTTATCATGGGTGTCTAGAGTGGCAGAAGCTTACACCCGAGTAAGGGGGTTGTTGCGTATGTGAGTAAAGAAGACTTGATACTAAATGCCATGGTTGGGTTTTACCTTAATGATCTTTAGTACTTGCAGATGCTTGCTAGAGTTCGAATCTTAAGTGCATATGATCCAAGTAGAGAAAGTAAGTTAGGTCATGCCTCTCCCTCATATAGAATTGCAATAATGATTACCGGTCTAGTTATCGATTGTTTAGGGACAAATAACATTCTTGTGACAAAAAGCTCTCTACTAAACAACTAACTTTATTACCTTGCAAGTTACTTGTAGTTTTATTTCCGCTAAGTACTACTAGTTTTATTCTTGCAAAGTAGTTCTAGCATCACACATAAAAAAATAGTTTCATACTTGTTCTAGGTAAAGCGAACGTCAAGTCTGCGTAGAGTTGTATCGATGGTCCATAGAACTTCAGGGAATATTTGTTCTGCCTTTAGCTCCTCATTTGGTTCGACACTCTTACTTATCAAAAAAGTATAAAAACAACCCCCTACACTTGTGGGTTATCAGGGCCTAGTCCGTAGCTTAGCGCCAATTAAGCACTAATTACACTTCTAATAGTCCATGACAAGTGGGGCATGTATGTTAATTAACCACTCGAAAATGATAGTAAGCCCCACCAGTTAATTAAATTAACTAAAGAAAGGTTTAAAAACTTTGTTTAACAAGATGTCCCGGTGACAAATGGGTCATACTGCTAAACAAATCATTTTAGTTGAATAGTTTAACTACCAGTCCATGACATGTGCCCCCCACATGTCAGTTGGACGTGTCAACCCAGTTAGTGTTGATTGTTGACCCTGCTGACTCAGCACCCTCTAGCCCACTGTCGTACACTCTGTCTAGAGTAGCACTAGGTGACAAAGGTGTATTCTGTTTTTAATTTGAATTAATAATATTCCTGAAATTCTAGAATATTGTTAAAACTTTAGAAAATCATATAAAATAATCTGTAAATCGGATGAAAACAATATATATAGGGTGGGTCTATTATAATAACACCCCTTAAGAGTGTTATTCTGCACATCAATTTCTTATTCTCCTAACAGTACCGAGCTGACCGTAGCTACAAACTAACCTAAAAAAGACCCAACTAAACTACTCACCTTATCTTCTCGTACTCCCCCCACTCCGAATCCTCTCTCTCCCCCATGACCTCCCACT
>LR738710.1:436747107-436820168 GCA_902687465.1 Secale cereale | reverse complement strand
CACCTGCCTACCTCGCGCCGTCGCCATCTGCCTACCCCTGCGCCGTCGCCTACCTGCCTACCCTGCGCCGCCAACTTCCCCTCGCATCGCCGCCTACATGCTTACCCCGCGCCGCCGAGCCACCTCGTTCCCCCGCGGCGCCGCCCCACCAGCTTCCCCCAACCCGGCCAGCTTCCTCCGGCGAAGCCCACCGGGCCCCTACCCCGCCACCACCTTCCTCCCCGATTCTTTATTCCTCGCCGGATCAGCCCACCATGGCTCCCGGGCACCACCTCCCACCTCCCAGCAATGCTCGATCCCCACCCCGACGTCACTCGTCGCCAACCGCTGGATTCGAGATGCCAACGGCCTACTGACGAGTTGTCGGCGCCTCCCTGACCGACCTTCTTCTAGAGGCCCGACGAGGTGCCCCCATAACAAGCCCTCCCTGCCACCTCCCTCTGGCGTTGGCCAGCGTGACCGCGGCTTGCCCGCGCCACCCCGCGCCGTCCACCTCGACATCAAACGCCACAACGCCACCCATCCCCAACCGCGATATCTGGGGCCGACAATTGGTCCACGGCGACGTCCTAGGCTGTGGATCTCTACGGGCACCGCAGCCTTGCATGCTCCTATCCTCGACGTCGAGCACCTCCTTCCCTCGGCATCAACTGGATCCATCCACCCCCATGTCGGATCCGAGCCTCCTCACTGTCGGATCCCTTTCCTCCTCTCAAACTCAGACTAAGGCCGGCGGGAAGGAGCTAACCACTCGATCCATTGATCCCAGGGACGTCCCCACGTCTGCGTGCATTTCAGACCCCCCCAGTAATGTAGTGTGTCATCACGCCGTAGTGCAGCTCCACATCGCTACGTTTGTGGTGCACCATAGTTTCTAATGTAGCTCGGCACCTCACCCCTGTGCAGTTCGGCCCATGGGGTCGACGTCTTCCGGTGACTGCAACTCTGCACATGGGCGTGCAGTTTTTCCAACGGGCGAGTGCAGCTCGGCCAATGGGAGCGCGCAGTTTGGCCCATGGCTTTTCGGTGAACTCGCGTGTGCACGTGCAGTTCCCCGAACTCTGCACACGTCGTCATTTGTTAATGAGAAGTTCACTATGTATGTTGGAGATGTTCTCTCCGTACGGGTCCTTTTTTGGGTAGTTAGCTTCTTTCGCGCGTGAACTCTTTTAACACTTTTTTTGCTTTTGGGGGGTTTAAATCTGGCCCAGTGCAGTTCGTTTGGTATGTTGGAGAGGTTCATTTTCATGAAAAAAGGTTGATACAACCCACTACGAGAAATATTGTGGCCCACTTCAGTCAAATGTATTTTTTTGTCAAAATAGATGCAGTCCGTTCACGCACTGCTTGCGGTTTGTGCGGCTCATGTATGAAGTTTTTTCTTTTATTTGTATAGAAAAAAGTTTCATCTCGTCGGGCACACAAGTATCCTATTTTATTTAGAATATGCAGTCTAGTGGCATGGTCTACTTTGCAGGTGCAGTATGCCACTCGGGTGTGATCTAGTGCAGCTCGTCGAGTCCTCAAATTGTGGTTCAGCTGGTCACAGTGTCGATTGTGTGTATATATTTGTGTGGCTGTGAAAAAAATGAAATGGGTATAAATGTTCTGAAGCTCACTTTGTTCTCCTATGTGGTTCACTATAAAACTCTATGGTTCACTATATCAATACAACACCTGCAGTGCGTTTGGTCCTGGTCCTCGGATGTGCTTCACTTTTCAGAGTGATGATGTTCGCTTGTGCACAATGTCGAAGTGCGATATTTTTTAGCAAAACAACAAAAAATGTTATGCGGTTCACTTCGATATATGTCGTGGTTCACTTGCCCTCGTCTCTGCGGTCCACTATCGTTAATAAAAAATGTTGAAAAAATACAACAAAAACTCGTCTGAGAAATTTTTTACGTTCCACAAAAGAAATCATGAAGTTCTCTTGACCGTCTGATGCAGTGCGGTTTTCAGTCTAAAGCAATGCGTTTTCTAGTAGATGCAGTACATACGACGATTTTGGTGTCGTGAAAAACAGAGTGTCCGCTTTTCGGTAAAATCAAAATTGCTCTTAAACCGTAAGGAATTAGAGAGAGTGTTCTACATGAAAATGTTGCGTCTCGACGATATCTTTCCGACGGTGTATCATTTTAATCATTCTGATGGGCGGTTTGAATTTTTTGCGAAAAATGTCCGCTGTCTCTCGTAGTCTGATACATCTCCAACGTATCTATAATTTTTGATTGTTCCATGCTATTATTTATGAAGTCTTGGATGTTTAATGGGCTTTATCATTCACTTTTATATCATTTTTGGGACTAACCTACTAACCCAAAGGCCCAGTCCAGATTGCTGTTTTTTTTGCCTATTTCAGGGTTTTGCAGAAAAGGAATATCAAACGGAGTCCAAATGGAATGAAACCTTCGCGAGAGATATTTTTGGAGGAAATCACGCACGAAAGACTTCGGGGCCAAGCTAGGGGATAGATGGGCCACCCTCGAGGGTGGGGGGCGCGCCCCCTTCCCAGGGCGCGCCCCCTGCCTCGAGGGCAGCCCGTGTGGCCCCCGTTTCCCCCTTCTTCCTATATATACCTACGTACCCCAGAAACTCCAGAGGAAGAGAGAAAACCCTAATTCCGCTGCCGTAGCTGCTGTTCCCGTGGAGATCCCATCTTGGAGCCTGTTCCGGGAGGGGGATCCATCACGGAGGCCTTCATCATCATCATCATCGCCCTCACCATGAGTTGTGAGTATTTTACCTTAGACCATCGGGTCCATAGCTAGTATCTAGATGGCTTCTTCTCTCTCTCTCCGGATCTCAGTACAAAGTTCTCCTCGGTCTTCGAGGAGATCTATTCGATGTAATCTCTTTTTGCGGTGTGTTTGTCGAGATCCGATGAATTTTGAGTTTATGATCAAGGTTATCTATGAAAGATATTTGGTTCTTCTCTAAACCTTTTATGTGTGCTCATAATATCCTTGCAAATCTCTTCGAATTATTGGTTTGGTTTGGCCCACTAGATCTATATTTCTTGCAATGGGAGAAGTGCTTGGCTTTGGGTTCAATCTTGCGGTGTCCTTTCCGAGTGACAGTAGGGGAAGCAAGGCACGTATTGTATTGTTGCCATCGAGGATAAAAAGATGGGGTTTTCATCATATTTCTTGAGTTTATCCCTCTACATCATGTCATCTTGCTTAAGGCGTTACTCTGTTCGTATGAACTCAATACACTAGATGCATGCTGGATAGCGGTCGATGTGTGGAGCAATAGTAGTAGATGCAGAATCGTTTCGGTCTACTTGTCTCGGACGTGATGCCTATATATAATGATCATGCCTAGATAGTCTCATAATTATTCGCTTTTCTATCAATTGCTCAACAGTAATTTGTTTACCCGCCGTAGAATATCGCTATCATGAGAGAAGACACTAGAGAAAACTATGGCCCCGGGTCTATTTCTATCATATTACTTTCCCGTCAATTTATGCCGTCGTTGTTTATTTGCTTTCTTTATTTTCTGTTTCTATACCAAAATACCAAAATATAATTATCATCTCTATCAGATCTCACTATCGTAAGTGACCGTAAAGGGATTGACAACCCCTTATCGCGTTGGCTGTGAAGTTCTTATTTGTTTGTGCAGGTGCGAGGGACTGGCGCGTGGTCTCCTACTAGATTGATACCTTGGTTCTAAAAAACTGACGGAAATACTTACGCTACTGTGTTGCATCTCCCTTTCCTCTTCGAGGGAATACAACGCAAGCTCAAGAGGTAGCAAGAATAATTTCTGGCGCCGTTGCTGGGGAGGCTTACGCAAAAGTCACATACCAAGTACCTATCACAAACCCTTATCCTTCGCATTACATTCATTTGCCTCTCGTTTTCCTCTCCCCCAATTCACCTTTGCCATTTTATTCGCCCTTCTTCCGTCGTGTGTTTTTTGTTCGCTTGCTTCTTGTTCGCTTGTGTGTGTTGGATGGCTTGCTTGTCATTATGGCTAGCCCCTTATCCGCTCCTTCGTCTCCCGAGTTTGAAGTACTTCACTTCAAGCAAAGGCAAGGAGAAAATTTAAAAGACACTTGGTTTAGGATGATGGAATCTTATCGTAAGTGCACCTTAGAAGTGAATTTTAGAATCTTGCTTCGCAATTTTTATGTTGGATTGAATATGTCTCATAGACAACTCTTGGATTGCGTTGCCAAAGGAAATTTTATCGAAGTTGATCCTAGTTTCGCGCATGAAATCATAGAGGGAATAGTGGGAACACTACCTCCCCAAAAGGAGTCAAACTCAACCTCGGAAGGGACGCAAGTTTTTGAGAAAATTTGCGAAGTAACACAAATATTACAAAAATCCCTTGAACCCCTTAAGAGTGTTAGTGGGAATCTCCACCGCATGAATATGTTGATTACCCTTTGTAATAAGCGGTTGGATGCTTTAGATCTTAAGATTTCTGAATATGAAGGGAAACGCAAAGAACCTCCCGGATTCGAGCTTGACACCATTAAAAGAGGAAAGATCAAAGATGGCAATACCTAGATCTATCTTGTATCGTGCCTAGTCAGGGGCGTAAAACAATAGCGCTTGTTGGGAGGCAACCCAATTTTATGTTTTTTGGTTTGTTGCTGTTAGGGAATAAATATTGAATCTAGCCTCTGATTATATGTGGTTCCATATTTTGTTTAGTGTTTGTGCCAAGTAGAACCTTTGGTAAGACTTGTGTGAAGTTTATATAATCTTGCTGTGAAAAACAGAATCGTTAGCGCTCGCTAAAGTATTCTTCAGATTTTACTGGAGCGTGCTTTTTAGTTGATTATTTTTTATTCTGATTGGTAGACAAATTGCGCAAATTTAACAATTTAGTTTGAATTTTTTGGATTTACAGAAGTAGGCAAACCCAGAAGATTACTACAGACTGTTCTGTTTTTGACAGATTCTATTTTTCGTGTGTTGTTTGCTTATTCCGATGCATCTATGAGTAATATTAGAGGATATGAACCATAGAGAACTTGGAGTACAGTAGGTTTAACACCAATATAAACAAATAATGAATTCCTTGCTGTACCTTTGAATGGTGGTTTGCTTTCTCTTACTAACGGAGCTCACGAGAATTTTTTTCTAAGTTTTGTGTTGTGAAGTTTTCAAGTTTTGAGTATTGCTTTGATGGACTATGGAACAAGGAGTAGCAAAGGCCTAAGCTTGGGGATGCCCATGGCACCCCAAGTAAATTCAAGATAATCAAAAGCCTAAGCTTGGGGATGCCCCGGGAAGGCATCCCCTCTTTCGTCTTCATCCATTGGTAACTATACTTGGAGCTATATTTTTATTCGCAACATGTTATGTGTTTTGCTTGGAGCGTCTTGTATAATTTGAGTCTTTGCTTGTTAGTTTGACACAATCATCCTTGCTGGACACACATATTTTATAGAGTTAAATATGGCCTAGAAATTGTTAGAACACTCTATGTGCTTCACTTATATCTTTTGAGTTGAATAGTTTTTGCTCTAGTGCTTCATTTATATCTTTTAGAGCATGGTGGTGGTAATATTTTGTAGAAATTGTTGAACTCTCATTCTTCACTTAGATCTATTTGAGAGTCTATTAAAACAGCATGGTAAGTTGTTTAGGCCAAAGGATCTAGTCTTCACATGATAAACATCCAATGTCAATGTAGTAAAAAAATTCACACCAAGTGCATTGAATAGAAAGAGATGTTGGATGCTTGATAATTGTTTTGAGATATGAGGATAGTGATATTAGAGTCATGCTAGTGGAGTTATTATGAAATTGAGAAATATTTGTGTTAAGGTCAGTGATTCCCGTAGCATGCATGTATGGTGAACCGTTATGTGACTAAGTTAAAACATGAGGTATTTGTAGAGTGTCAACCTTTGTGTGGAGGTCGGGGGCGCACGATCGTTAACTCCTACCAACCTCCCCCTAGGAGCATGCGTTGATTGCTTTGTTTTGATGACTCGTAGATTTTTGCAATAAGTACATGAGTTCTTATGACTAATGTTGAGTCCATGGATTATACGCACTCTCACCCTTCCACCATTGCTAGCCTCTCTTGTACCGCGCAACTTTGGCCGGTGCCATAAACCCACTATATATCCTTCCTCAAAGTAGCCACCATATTGTTCCTCAACACAGCCACCATACCTACCTATCATGGCATTTCCATAGCCATTCCGAGATATATTGCCATGCAACTTTCCATCGTTCCATTTATATGACACGCATCATATTGTCATATTGCCATGCATGATCATGTAGTTGACATCGTATTTGGGGCAAGGCGACCATGCATAATTTTTATACGTGTCACTCTTGTTTCATTGCACATACCGGTACACCGCCGAAGGCATTCATATAGAGTCATACTTTGTTGTTGTAGTATAGAGTTGTAATATTGTGTTGTAATAAAAGTGTGATGATCATCATTTTTAGAGCATTGTCCCATGGGAGGAAAGGCTGAATCTATAAAGCCCCTCCGCAAAAAAAAAGGCCAAAGAAAAAAAGAAAGGCCCAAAAAAAAGAAAAAAAAAGAAATAAAAAGGAAAAAAGAAAGAAAAAAAGGGACAATTGCTACTATCTTTTTCCACACTTGTGCTTCAAAGTAGCACCATGTTCTTCATTGTAGAGAGTCTCATGCTTAGTCACTTCCATATACTAGTGGGAATTTTCATTATAAAACTTGGCTTGTATATTCCAATGACGGGCATCCTCAAATGCCCTAGGTCTTCGTGAGCAAGCAAGTTGGATGCACACCCACTAGTTTCTTTTGTTGAGCTTTCATTCATATTTTGCTCTAGTGCATCCGTTGCATGGAAATCCCTACTCAATCACATTGATATCTATTGATGGGCATCTCCATAGCCCTTTGATACGCCTAGTCGATGTGAGACTATCTCCCTCTTTTTGTCTTCTCCACAACTACCTCTATTCCACCCATAGTACTATGTCCATGGCTCACGCTCATGTATTGCGTGAAAGTTGAAAGGTTTGAAAAGATCGAGCATGAAAACAAATGCTTGGCTGAAATCGGGGCTGTGCATGATATGAATATTTAGTGTGATAATAAGGGAGCATAGCCAACACTATATGATTTTGTAGGGATAACTTTCTTTAGCCATAGTATTTTGAGAAGACATGATTGCTTTGTTAGTATTGCTTGAAGTATTGTTATTTCTTATGTCAATATAGACTTTTGTCTAGAATCTTTCAGATCTGAACATTCATGCCACAATTAAGACAATTACATTGAAAAACTATATTGGTTAGCATTCCACATCAAAAATTCTTTCTTTATCATTTACCAACTCGAGGACGAGCAGGAATTAAGCTTGGGGATACTTGATACGTCTCCAACGTATCTATAATTTTTTATTGTTCCATGCTATTATTTATGAAGTCTTGGATGTTTAATCGGCTTTATCATTCACTTTTATATCATTTTTGGGACTAGCCTACTATCCCAAAGGCCTAGTCCAGATTGCTGTTTTTTGCCTATTTCAGGGTTTTGCAGAAAAGGAATATCAAACGGAGTCCAAACGGAATGAAACCTTCGCGAGAGATATTTTTGGAGGAAATCATGCACAAAAGACTTCGGGGCCAAGCCAGGGACAGAGGGGCCAACCTCGAGGGTGGGGGCGCGCCCCCTGCCTCGAGGGCAGCCCGTGTGGTCCCCGGTGCCCCCGTTCTTCCTATATATACCTACGTACCACAGAAACTCCGGAGGAAGAGAGAAAACCCTAATTCCACCGCCGTAGCTGCTGTTCTCGTGGAGATCCCATCTTGGAGCCTGTTCCGGGAGGGGGATCCATCACGGAGGCCTTCATCATCATCATCATCGCCCTCACCATGAGTTGTGAGTAGTTTACCTCAGACCTTCGGGTCCATAGCTAGTATCTAGATGGCTTATTCTCTCTCTCCGGATCTCAATACAAAGTTCTCCTCGGTATTCGAGGAGATCTATTCGATGTAATCTCTTTTTGCGGTGTGTTTGTCGAGATCCGATGAATTGTGAGTTTATGATCAAGGTTATGTATGAAAGATATTTGGTTCTTCTCTGAACTTTTTATGTGTGCTCATAATATCCTTGCAAGTCTCTTCGAATTATTGGTTTGGTTTGGCCTACTAGATCTATAGTTCTTGCAATGGGAGAAGTGCTTGGCTTTGGATTCAATCTTGCGGTGTCCTTTCCGAGTGATAGTAGGGGCAGCAAGGCACGAATTGTATTGTTGCCATCGAGGATAAAAAGATGGGGTTTTCATCATATTGCTTGAGTTTATCCCTCTACATCATGTCATCTTGCTTAAGGTGTTACTCTGTTCGTATGAACTCAATACACTAGATGCATGTTGGATAGCGATCGATGTGTGGAGTAATAGTAGTAGATGCAAAATTGTTTCGGTCTACTTGTCTCGGATGTGATGCCTATATACAATGATCATGCCTATATAGTCTCATAATTATTCGCTTTTCTATCAATTGCTCAACAGTAATTTGTTGACCCGCCGTAGAATATCGCTATCATGAGAGAAGCCACTAGAGAAAGCTATGTCCCCCGGGTCTATCTCTATCATATTACTTTCCCGTCAATTTCTGCTGCCGTAGTTTATTTGCTTTCTTTATTTTCTGTTTCTATACTAAAAATACAAAAAATATAATTATCATCTCTATTAGATCTCACTATCGTAAGTGACCGTAAAGGGATTGACAACCCCTTATCGCGTTGGCTGCGAAGTTCTTATTTGTTTGTGAAGGTGTGAGGGACTGACGCGTGGTCTCCTACTGGATTGATACCTTGGTTCTCAAAAACTGAGGGAAATACTTACGCTACTGTGCTGCATCTCCCTTTCCTCTTCGAGGGAATACAACGCAAGCTCAAGAGGTAGCATAGTCAGCCACATGATTTTCAAAAGTAACTAAAAACTATAATGATTCTCAAAACCACTTCAACATATGAAAGTTGCGTCTCCTCCGTAGCTTTTCAATGGCATATTACACGCCTCGTTTCGACAAATGGTTGAAAAACTACAGCCAAAACAGTACGAAAATTGCAGTGAAATCGAACAATTACAAATCCGCGATTTACTAAATTGAAAACTTCTCTTAAACCGTAATGAATTAGAGAAAATAATAAATAAGAAAAAGATGTGCCTCGACGATATCTTTCCAACGGTGTGTCACTTGCTTCATTCCGACTAGAGGTTTAGAAAAAAATGCGAAAAACGTTCACTGTCACTCGTTAAGTGCCGCACCGTTTTCAAAACTGCTCTTAAACCGCGAAAAATCTTGAAAAGTGTTTAACATGAAAAAGTTGCACTTAATCCATAGCTTTTCAACCGTATATTACACGCCTCATTCTGATAAACGGTTAAAAAAATAGATCGAAAAAGGTACCGAAAAAACACAACGTGCGGTCTTTTTGCGACGGGAAGTTCATTTTCCTGAGTAATGCAGCACACTTGGTTCAAAAAATGAAGTGCACTTGCGTTGAGCGTGCAGTGCGGAAGTGTTATCAGATTAGTTATTCTGCTAATATTAGCAGAATAGACCGGCTATATATATATAGGGTGGGTCTATTATGATAACACCCTTAAGAGTGTTATTCTGCTAACAGCGGCCTTATTCTGCTAACAGTCCAAACTAGTCAGCCTCCGAACGGAACCAAATGGCCCGTCCAGCGCCAACACCACCGGGTGCATGCCCCCATTACCTCTCGTTCCACCTTCTTCTTCGCCGTTGGGCTGCCGTGCTAGCCGGTGCCCCACCCCTTTCTACTACCTTCTACGCCACCTCATAGGTGCATCCCCGCTGCCCCGGCTCCTTCCCCAATGCACCACCATCCTCATCGCCCAAGCAACTCCCTGTCCCCAGATCCATGGCCGCCGCGCCGCCCCGGCTGGTACCTTCAACACCGGGCCGCCATGCTCGCCGCGGGCCGCCCCACCTTCCCCCGCCTTCCACCACTCCTGGTTCGCTTCGCCCCGTCACTCCCTAGCGCGCCACCTCCCACCGCCCAGCGCCATCCCCGACATCCTCGGCGTTTCTCCCCCCGCCTGGCCACAAGTCAGCCACCGCTCTCCGACGCGCGGCTCCCAGGCGAACTGAGCCCACCACCCCACCACATCGTGTCGTCGCGCACCTCCTTTAGTAGTGTTGCAGCCACATCCTCTGCCGCCAGATCTGAGATGCAGCGGCCAGATGGCAGCGCCCTCTTCCTCCTGCGCTAGATCCCTTCCATGGCATCCCTCCCAAGCACAAGTGTCACCATCATAACCGTTATCTCCCTCTCGTGCGTGGTCATAGGGCAGAGCTTGAAGGTGGAGAGCCCAGCGACGAGAAACGCATCTCAGTTCACTCCACCACGCCGGTGAATGAGTGGGCCAGGAGCTCCATGGTGGTGACATGTGCGGCACTGCAGCGAGCGTCGCCTCCCCTGCACTATTGTCGCCGCAGCGCCCTAACCCCATCTTGGTCGCCTGTGTGGGATTGCAGCAACATCAACAGAGTGGAGGCAGTGCCCAGCAAGCCTTCCCCTTTCTTTCCCCTTCACCTTCCTTTTGTCGGCCTCCCATCGACCCCGGTGACGCCTCACTGTGCACGCAGTTCGGGTGTCCATGTGATTCAGCCCGGCAACTGTGAATGTGCGGCTGAGTGGCATGAGATGTGGTTCGGTGTTCATGTAGGTACAGTTCCTGGGCACGCCGACGACGACGGCAGCAACACCTTGGTCTCCGGCGAGCTTCTCGGTCGCATTTCTTCCTGCGGAGGACCAGTGCAGTTGGTTTTTCCTCCGAGGGTTGCCGAGAGGTGGAAAGGGGGCCTCTCCGCTGCTTCCAAATCTGACCCCGTCTCCTCCTCATCATTCAGGTGATCTCCCGCTACACACTATGCAGCACGACAACGAGGGGCTCCCTCCCCAGCGTGTGTCACCACCTCCTATCCCCTTCCTCTGCCCCCATGATGGACTGCATCCGTGCAGTACGTATCCCACAGCGGTAAAGTTCGCGTGCCCGTGTGCAGCTTCGTCCTCCCTGGCGAGCAGCTCCAGCAGCGTTTGCCATGGGGATCGTTGAGTCCAGTCACAACACACGTGCAGTTCGGCTGGCGCATTGAGGTTCCCTCGCGCGTGTAGTTTGAGCCGCCCCCTGTGCTATTTGGTTTTGACGCCTGACAAACAGTTCACTACAACTGGTGTTGATCAACAAGGATCCGATTGTGTATTTTTTTTAGAAACGCCTATTTTTCTTTTAAGTAGTCTTTGTAAAGTTTTGGCCTATTTGTGGACTCCCATTTGATTGCAGCTCATGCGGACGATGCTCATTCGTGTAGCAGCTCATTACCCCTCTGTATGAAGTCCAATTTGGTTCACTTTTAAGAGTGATGTTGTTTACTTGTGCCCAAAAATGAAAGTGCTAAAAATTTAGGGCAACAACAAAGATAGTAATGAGGTTCACTTCGATATATGTCACGGTTCACTTGCCTCCTCTCTGCGGTCCACTCTCGTTCACAAAAAATATGAAAAAAAGACAACAAAAACTCGTCTCGGAAAATTAACGTCTGACAAAGGAAACCATGAAGTTCACTTTCCTGTCCGATGCAGTGCGGTTTTCAGTTTGAAGCAGTGCGCTTTTCTGTCCGATGCAGTACACACGACGATTTTGGTCTCGCGAAAAACAGAGTGTTCGTTTTTTGGTAAAATCAAAACTGCTCTTAAACCGCAAGGAACTAGAGAGTGTGTTCTACATGAAAAAGTTACGCCTCATCACTATCTTCCCAACGGTGTATCACTTGAATCATTCCGACGAGCGGTTTGGAAAAATTTCAAGAAAACATGGCCGTTGCCACTCATCATCCGCCGCACGATTTTCAAAATTCACTTAAAACCGTAAGGAATCTCAAAAACATTTCAACATATGAAAGTTGCGCCTCATTCATAGCTTTTCAACGGTATATTACACGCCTCCTTTCGACAAACGGTTAAAAAAAACTGGTGTGAAAATAGTACCGAAAAATTTAAAAAAATTCAAAAACCGAATCCCGCGATTTAGTAATTTTGAAACTTCTCTTAAATGGTAACGAATTAGAGAAACTAATACATATCAAAAATATGTGTATCGACGATATCTTTCCAACGGTATATAATTTGCTTTATTCCGACGAGCGGTTTAGAAAAAAACGAGAAAAATTGCTCGCTGCCACTCGTCATGCGCCGCACCGTTTTCGAAACTGCTCTTAAACCGTGATGAATCTCCAAAAAATTTCAACGTGCCGAAGTTGCGCCTAATCCATAGTTTTTCAACGGTATACTACACACCTCGTTCCGACAAACGATTTAAAAACTGAAGTGAAAATAGTACCAAGAAAACACCCGGGTGCAGTTTTTTGCGACGAAAGTTCACTCGCTTGAGTACTGCAGCCCACTTGGTTAAAAGAATGATGTGCACTTGCATTAAGCGTGCAGTGCAGAAGTGTTATCAGAATAGTTATTCTGCTAATATTATCAAAATAGACCGGCTGTATATGTATGTATGTATATATACATACATACATACATATATATATATATATATATATATATATATATATAGGGATTGACTATTCGTCACCCTGGGTGAGGAATAGTTATTCTTCACCCCCCCTCCCCCTCTATTTTACCACCAATACACTATAATTGTACGTTTCGTAAATTTTGTCTTATTTCTGACGTAAAAAGAGACCGTAAGAAAATATATAATCGCTGTAAAAAATATTTTATGTTATGTAAAATTACAAACGTAAAAACATAGTGTAAAATATACATAAACTACACATTTTCTTGTCTTATGACCTATATATGAAAGTTGCTCAGAAAAATGTGACGTATCCGAATATGCTATCCACTCATCAGTCATGTGCCTCTAACATGATGAACATGGATCCTTATCCAATTCATCTATCCGAAAACTGTCAAACGTCGGGAAAACATTCACAAATGTTTGCATGCTTCGTCTGTAACGTGTAGCACTGCGTTAGGTCACCTCTAGCACTGCATATTTCCATGTCATGCATCGTGATGCATTTGTTTGCTTGCATTTGTTGTTTCTTACCCCTTTTCTCTCTGGTAGACCCCGAGACTGACGCTGCTCCCCAATAAGACTACGCCCCTAACGTCCAGCCACTTGCAGCAGAGCTTCCAGGCAAGCAAAACCCCCTTGATCATTCCTATATCGCCTATTCTTTCTCTATCATGCTTGCATTAGACTTTGCTACTGTTTTTCGATAGCTCATATTCTAATGCATAGCCTACTTTTGTAACATGCTATTGTACTTTACCTGATATCCTATATGATTAGTATAAGTTAGTTAGTGATCCACCAGTCATCCCTCACCTTGTCCCTATTGCCCCCCGCTTTGTTACCAGATAACTCGATCAACGTGGTCGATGTGCATATACCGACACATCACCGCACACCCTCTTAGTTGTACGACTCTGCAGAGGTACTATCGAATGCCGAGGGTGATACCTCGTTACACACTCCTGATGATATCTCTGCAGTGTAGATAATTGGCCGTCAATTACGAACAGTGATTCCTTTTTCACCACTCCCGATGACGACTATGTCGTGCAATACCTCAAGTGTGAGCCCTTCGAGGGTGATTCCTCCAAGTTTAACTTGAAGGTTACATCGAGTGGGAATCCATCGAGGGTGATTCCTTAGATTTCCCGATGATGTTACCGACACACATTTACCTTTACATGTTCCCCATCTACTATTTCTACGGGGCTGAAGGGACCGGCGGTACCACCCTGGTAGAGGTGGACCCGAGTTCTCGACAGTCTCTTGTGAGTAGGGTTGACCTTGAGGGTACTTGCGAGATAATTACGCGTCACGGCCGGGCATTCTTAGCCCTTGTCGTAAGTCCGTGAGACGGGACCACAAATCATGGATCATTGATCGTCTCTGCACGCTCCCAAGACACTAACGGGTTTGAATATGTTATCTGAGTAGGCCTCTTGCCTTTTCACACTAACCACCACGCGGCAGTAAGTATGGGGACTCTGCGTTGTACAATTCTCTGAAAGCTCTTCGGACGTCAGCGATTGAGCGGTCCACGCCCGGTTGGACGGGAACCACCCGCATGTATATTAGGGGGTGGGTCTGCTCTAGGCCGTGTAAGCAACGCACAGGAGTGCAAAGAGTGATGGGCCCAAGACCCCTAGGCGCTTAGGATGTAGACCAGCGTGCTGGCCTCTCTGTTGACCCTAGGTAGGACTACAACATGTTGTTCAGGCGAGGATAGGCATGACCTGTGTCCGGACTAAGCTAACCGAGCATGTTGGGTAAGTTGGTGCATGTAACGAACGCTCGAAGTTGTATCCTGATCTACTACAACTAGAACAGGTTACTTGTGACACTAAATGGATATGATGGCTCCGAGATTGCTTTCTCGTATGGATTCGAGGAAGGATCTCTGGGCATTACAACATACTTACTACTTTATGATACTACTCTACTCTCTTCTGTTGCTGCAAGATGATGCAAGATGCTAGTCTTCGATAGGCTAGGCCTTCACCTCTGGTCTGGCAGTTCTGTAGTATCGTCCACAGTTACAGCTCTTTCCTATTGATACCTATGCATGCCTAGCATAGATCTGATGTAAGTCTTGCGAGTACTTTGGATGAGTACTCATGGATGGTTTGCTACCTTCCCCCCTACTTTCGTATTTCCAGATGTTGCTATCGGATGATGGAGCCCAGGAGCCAGCTAATCCTGCCGACGACTACTACTACCCTGACGGAGCCTACTACATGGAAACTGCCGACGACTAAGAGTAGATAGGAGGCTCCCAGGTAGGAGGCCTGGGCCTTTTTGATCCATGTTGTATTTTTTGCTAGCCTTATTAAGGCAGACTTGTTTACTTATGTCTATACTCAGGTTTTTTTGATTCTGTTGACTCTTGTGTAACTCGAGTATGTATACGAGCCCTCGAGGCCCCTATCTTGTAATATAAAGCTTGTATGTTTGAATTTGTGTTTAGATTTATGTTGTGATATTTTCGTCGTGAGTGTCTGATCTTGGTCGTGCACATTTGCGTGTATGATTAGTGCACGATTAAGTCGGGATGTCACACCAGCGCAATCAATAAAGGTAGTGCAACTTGAGGAGGACAAGATTGTCATCATCTAGCTCAAGTGGACTTTTCGCAAGACAAATGTTTGCCCTTGATAGGTTTTCTACCTTGCTAGTCTCATGGTGCTAGCCTGGACACCGAGTAATAGGATTGATTGACGTACTATCAAGGGGGGCTCTCGAGGGAGTAGCTTGATTGTATCGTTCCTAAAGAGCTCAAATCATTGCATCCTTGGCATCATCTTTCTTGGTCCTTGTTTGGCTTTTCTCTATGTGAGTTATGGAGCTTGTGGTCGTCTTCATGGCAAGATCGACTTCACCAAAAATGGATTTCACATGCTTCATTTTTTGTGTTTTTGATGTTGGAGTTTCTGCAGGTTCTTCACCGATGGAGGTTTCACAGCTCTATATCATTGGTATTTTTCTACATTTTCATTGGATAGTACATGTCATCATCTATCCAACAAGCTTAATTTGTCGTATTCGGATCACATTTGCAGAAGTTATGGTAGTTCTAGTTTTCTTACATCCATTTGTTTTGCTTGGGCTAGTTTGAAGAACTCTAGTGGTAGTACCGCTTCAAGCGGTACTTCCACATTCAAGTGTTGCGGGCACCATCGCTCGCTTCTGTGCATACTTATTTACATCGGCAGTAGTAGGACGGTAGTAGCGCGTGTTAGTACTGATCGTGCCCCGGCAGTAGTACCGTTTTATGCAGTACTTGCGGTCCTACTTCCACGCTCTCTTCCACCCAGTCCGTGCTTCGGTAGCCCATCCCCATATCCACGGTAGTAGGTGCTACTTCTCGAGCTTGCGTTGTATTCCCTCCAAAAGGAAAGGGAGATGCAACACAGTAGCGTAAGTATTTCCCTCGGTTTTTGAGAACCAAGGTATCAATCTAGTAGGAGACCACGCGCGAGTCCCTCGCACCTGCACAAACAAATAAGAACTTCGCAGCCAACGCGATAAGGGGTTGTCAATCCTTTTACGGTCACTTACGAAAGTGAGATCTGATAGAGATGATAGTTTATATTTTTTGTATTTTTGTTCGTAAGAACATAAAATAAAGGTGATAAAAGTAAAGTAGATGTAGATTGATATGTTGAAAATAGACCCGGGGGCCATAGTATTCTCTAGTGGCTTCTCTCATGATAGCGATATTCCACGGCGGGTAACCAAATTACTGTCGAGCAATTGATAGAAAAGCGAATAATTATGAGACTATCTAGGCATGATCATTGTATATAGGCATCACATCCGAGACAAGTAGACCGAAACGATTCTGCATATACTTCTATTACTCCACACATCGACCGCTATCCAGCATGCATCTAGTGTATTGAGTTCATAAGAACAGAGTAACGCCTTAAGCAAGATGACATGATGTAGAGGGATAGACTCAAGCAATATGATATAAACCCCATCTTTTTATCCTTGATGGCAACAATACAATACGTGCCTTGCTGCCCCTACTGTCACTGGGAATGGACACCGCAAGATTGAACCCAAAGCCAAGCACTTCTCCCATTGCAAGAACTATAGATCGGGTAGGCCAAACCAAACCAATAATTCGAAGAGACTTGCAAGGATATTCTGAGCACGCATAAAAAGTTCAGAGAAGAACCAAATATTTCTCATATATAATCTTGATCATAAACTCACAACTCATCGGATCTCGACAAACACACCGCAAAAAGAGATTACATCGAATAGATCTCCTCGAAGACCGAGGAGAACTTTGTATTGAGATCCAGAGAGAGAGAACAAGCCATCTAGATACTAGCTATGGACCCGAAGTGTGATAGCCTGGCTTATTAGGGATGATAGACTACTCATATCAATAAGGAATTCCTTCTTTTCCGGGAGCCTATTCGGATAGAACTCCAAAGTTAAGCGTGCTTAGCTTGGAGTAGTTTCAGGATGGGTGACCGACCGGGAAGTTGCTCCCGGGTGCGCACGAGTGAGGACAAAGTGCGCAGAAAAGACTAGTATTGATATGTGAGGCTAGTCTAGATCCCACCAGGAGTAATGACCACCGGCGGGTGTGTCCGGGGCGTTACAAGTTGGTATCAGAGCCGACCCTCACGGTTACACGGATGTTTGCGGACAGTTTGCAGCCATGTTGTGCATGATGTTTGTGACCCGTCGTGGGACACGGCATGGCACAAGTGCGGTCCTGGAAGCACAGACGGTTGTGCCAAGAGGGAACGTTCCTCTGGCCCGACGAGGACGTCGGTTCCTCTGAGTGAGGGTGTATGTGATAGCCTGGCTTATTAGGGATGATAGACTACTCATATCAATAAGGAATTCCTTCTTTTTCGGGAGCCCATTCGGATAGAACTCCAAAGTTAAGCGTGCTTAGCTTGGAGTAGTTTCAGGATGGGTGACCGACCGGGAAGTTGCTCCCGGGTGCGCACGAGTGAGGACAAAGTGCGCAGAAAAGACTAGTATTGATATGTGAGGCTAGTCTAGATCCCGCCAGGAGTAACGACCACCGGCGGGTGTGTCCGGGGCGTTACACGAAGGTCTGTGGTAAACTACTCACAACTCATGGTGAGGACGATGATGATATGATGATGAAGAACTCTGTGATGGATCCCCCTCCGGTGGAGCTCCGGAACAGGCTCCAAGATGGGATCTCACGGGAACAGAAGGTTGCGGCGGTGGAATTAGAGTTTTCTCTCTGTTGCTGAAGGTTTCGCGGTACGTAGACTTATATAGGAGGAAGGAGGACACCGGGGGAGTCAAAGGGACCCCACGAGGTAGGGGGCGCGCCCTGGGAAGGGGGGCGCCCCCACCCTCGTGGGCCCCTCGTGGCTCTTCTGACGTCGTTCTCAAGTTCTCCGTGCGTGATTTTCTCCAAAAATATCTCTTGCGAAGGTTTCATTCCGTTTGGACTCCGTTTGATATTCTTTTTCTGTAAAATCCTGAAACAGGCAAAAAACAGCAATCTGGATTGGGCCTTTGGGTTAATAGGTTAGTCCCAAAAATGATATAAAAGTGTAAGATAAAGCACATTAAACATCAAAGACTTCATAAATAATAGCATGAAACAATCAAAAACTATAGATACGTTGGATATGTATCAAGCATCCCCAAGCTTAATTCCTGCTCGTCCTCGAGTAGGTAAATGATAAAGAAAGAATTTTTGATGTGGAATGCTAACCAACATAGTTTCTCAATGTAATTCTCTTAATTGTGGCATGAATGTTCAGATCTGAAAGATTCAAGATAAAAGTCTATATTGACATAAGAAATAATAATACTTCAAGCATACTAACAAGCAATCATGTCTTCTCAAAATACTATGGCTAAAGAAAGTTATCTCTACAAAATCATATAGTCTGGCTATGCTCCCTCTTCATCACACAAAATATTCATATCATGCACAACCCCGATTTCAGCCAAGCACTTGTTTTCATACTCTATTCTTTCAAACCTTTCAACTTTCACGCAATACATGAGCGTGAGCCATGGACAAAACACTATGGGCGGAATAGAGGTGGCTGTGGAGAAGACAAAAAACAGGAGGGAGATAGTCTCACATCGACTAGGCGTATCAACGGGCTATGGAGATGCCCATCAATAGATATCAATGTGAGTGAGTAGGGATTGCCATGCAACGGATGCACTAGAGCTAAAAATGTATGAAAGCTCAACAAAAGAAACTAGTGGGTGTGCATCCAACTTGCTTGCTCACGAAGACCTAGGGCATTTGAGGAAGCCCATCGTTGGAATATACAAGCCAAGTTCTCTAACAAAAATTCCTACTAGTATATGAAAGTGACTAAACATGAGACTCTCTACAATGAAGAACATGGTGCTACTTTGAAGCACGAGTGTGGAAAAAAATATAGTAGCAATTGTCCCTTTTGTTTTGGGCCTTTTTTTTCTTTGGCCTTTCTTTTCTTTTTCTTTCTTTTTTTGCGGAGGGGCTTTATAGATTTAGCCTTTCCTCGCATGGGACAATGCTCTAATAATGATGATCATCACACTTTCATTACAACTCGATACTACAACAAAGTATGACTCTATATGAATGCCTCCGGCAGTGTACCGGTATGTGCAATGAAACAAGAGTGACATGTATGAAAAGTTACGCATGGTGGCCTTGCCACAAATACTATGTCAACTACATCATCATGCATGGCAATATGACAATATGATGCGTGTCATATGAACAGAACGGTGGAAAGTTGCATGGCAATATATCTCAGAATGGCTATGGAAATGCCATGATAGGTAGGTATGGTGGCTGTTTTGAGGAATAATATGGTGGCTGTTTTGAGGAAGGATATAAGTGGGTTTACGGTACCAGCGAAAGTTGTGCGGTACAAGAGAGGCTAGCAATGGTGGAAGGGTGAGAGTGCGTATAATCCATGGACTCAACATTATTCATAAGAACTCATATACTTATTGCAAAAATCTACGAGTTATCAAAACAAAGCAATCAACGCATGCTCCTAGGGGGGAGGTTGGTAGGAGTTAACCATCACGTGCCCCCGACCTCCACACAAAGGTTGACACTTTACAAATACCTCATGCTCTAACTTCGTCACATCACGGTTCACCATACGTGCATGCTACGGGAATCACTAACCTTAACACAAGTATTTCTCAATTTCATAATAACTCCACTAGCATGACTCTAATATCACTATCCTCATATCTCAAAACAATTATCAAGCATCCAACATCTCATTCTATTCAGTGCACTTAGTGTGAATTTTTGTACTATATTGACATTGGATGTCTATCATGTGAAGACTAGTTTTATAGCCTAAACACATTACCATGCTGTTTTAATAGACTCTCAAATATATATAAGTGAAGCATGAGAGTTCAACAAATTCTACAGAATATAACCACCACCGTGCTCTAAAAGATGTAAGTGAAGCACTAGAGCAAAACCTATTCAACTCAAAAGATATAGGTGAAGCACATAGAGTGCTCAAACAATTCCTAGGCCATATTTAACTCCCTCAAATAGGTGTGTCCAGCAAGGATGATTGTGGCAAACTAACAAGCAAAGACTCAAATTATACAAGACGCTCCAAGCAAAACACATATCATGTGGTGAATAAAAATATAGCTCCAAGTATAGTTACCGATGGATGAAGACGAAAGAGGGGATGCCTTCCCGGGGCATCCCCAAGCTTAGGCTTTTGATTATCCTTGGATTTTACTTGGGGTGACATGGGCATCCCCAAGCTTAGGCCTTTTCTACTCTTTGTTCCATAGTCAATCAAAGCAATACTCAAAACTTGAAAACTTCACAACACAAAACTTAGACAAAAATTCTCGTGAGCTCCATTAGTATAAGAAAGCAAACCACTACTCAAAGGTACTGCCATGAATTCATTCTTTGTTTATATTGGTGTTAAACCTACTGTATTCCAACTTCTGTATGGTTCATACCTCCAAATATTATTCATAGATGCATTGAAATAAGCAAACAACACACGAAAAACAGAATCTGTCAAAAACAGAATAGTCTCTAGTAATCTGCAGGTTTCACATACTTCTGTAACTCCAAAAAATTCAAACTAAAATGGTAAATGTGAGGAATTTGTCTATTAATCATCTTAAAAAAGAATCAACTAAATAGCACGCTCCAGTAAAATCTGACGACCACTTTAGCCAGCGCTAACGATTCTGTTTTTAACAACAAGATCATATAAACTTCACACACATCTTCCCAAAGGTTTTACTTGGCACAAACACTAAACAAAACATGAAACCACATCTAAACAGAGGCTAGATGCAATATTTATTCCCTAACAGCAAAAAAACAAAAAATATAAAATTGGGTTGCCTCCCAACAAGCGCTATCGTTTTACGCCCCTAGCTAGGCACGATACAAGATAAATCTAGGTATTGCCATCTTTGGAAGGCAATCCATAAGTGGCTCTCATGATAGATTCATATGGTAATTTGATTTTCTTTCTAGGAAATTGTTCCATGCCTTTCCTTAACGGAAATTGGAATCTAATATTTCCTTCCTTCATATCAATAATTGCACCAATCGTTCTAAGGAAAGGTCAACCAAGAATAATAGGACATGAAGGATTGCAATTTATATCAAGAACAATGAAATCTACGGGCACATAATTCCTATTGGCAACAATAAGAACATCATTAATCCTTCCCATAGGTTTCTTAATAGTGGAATCCGCAAGATGCAAATTTAAAGAACAATCATCAAGTTCATGGAACCCTAGCAAATCACACAAAGTTTTTAGGATAGTGGAGACACTTGCACCCAAATCACACAAAGCATAGCATTCATGATCTTTTATTTTTATTTTGATAGTAGGTTCCCACTCATCATAAAGCTTTCTAGGGATAGAAACTTCTAACTCAAGTTTTTCTTCATAAGATTGTATCAAAGCATCAACTATGTGTTTGGTGAAAGCTTTATTTTGACTATAAGCATGCGGAGAATTTAGTACGGATTGCAACAAGGAAATACAATTAGTCAAAGAGCAATTATCATAATTGAATCCCTTGAAATCCAAAGTTGTGGGTTCATCACTATGCAAAGTTTTAATTTCTCCACTCCCACTTTTAACAATTTTAGCATCAAGATCTAAAAACTCCGAATCATTGGGACACCTTAAAGCAGAGTCATCTCCAATCCTATTTTCATCAAAATTTATACTAGAAAAGAAGGATCTAATAGGAGACACGTCAATAAATTTCAGATCTTCATCTTTATTTTCATGATCTTCCGGTTTAGCAGCCATCTTATTGATCAAGGTGGACTGTTTATCTGAAATTAGGGCAATTAAGTTCTCAAGATGAGAAAACTGAGATTTTAAACCATAAAATTCCTTAGACATATCATCAAGGTCTTTATTCATATACTCCATAAACTTTTTCTGTTCTTTAAGCTCACTTCTGAAAAAGTCATTATGCTCAAATTGTATAGTCATAAAATGTCTAACATTGTTTTCAATCTCCTCCAGCCTCTTGAGGTGAGGGTCAACACTAATGGGGAGAGCCATAGTGACAGGCAAGCAATCCAACACACAAAAGGAAACAAAGAGCAAGCGAACGATAAACACACGGCGGAAGAAGGGCAAATTAAACGGCAAGGGTGAAGTGGGGGAGTGGAAAACGAGGGGCAAATAAATGCAATGCGAAGGGTAAGGGTTTGTGATAGGTACTTGGTATATGACTTTTGCGTAAGCCTCCCCGACAACGGCGCCAGAAATTCCTCTTGCTACTTCTCGAGCTTGCGTTGTATTCCCTCCAAGAGGAAAGGGAGATGCAGCACAGTAGCGTAAGTATTTCCCTCAGTTTTTGAGAACCAAGGTATCAATCCAGTAGGAGACCACGCGCGAGTCCCTTGCACCTGCACAAACAAATAAGAACTTCGCAGCCAAT
This sequence comes from Secale cereale, assembly GCA_902687465.1. Lineage (NCBI taxonomy): Eukaryota > Viridiplantae > Streptophyta > Magnoliopsida > Poales > Poaceae > Secale > Secale cereale. The sequence goes on along the minus strand of LR738710.1, from coordinate 436,797,667 downwards.
GCGATAAGGGGTTGTCAATCCCTTTACGGTCACTTACGAAAGTGAGATCTGATAGAGATGATAGTTTTTATATTTTGTATTTTTGTTTATAAGAACAGAAAATAAAGGTGATAAAAGTAAAGTAGATGTAGATTGATATGTTGACAATAGACCCAGGGGCCATAGTGTTCTCTAGTGGCTTCTCTCATGATAGCGATATTCTACGGCGGGTAAACAAATTACTGTCGAGCAATTGATAGAAAAGCGAATAATTATGAGACTATCTAGGCATGATCATTGTATATAGGCATCACGTCCGAGACAAGTAGACCGAAATGATTCTGCATCTACTACTATTACTGCACACATCGACCGCTATCCAGCATGCATCTAGTTTATTGAGTTCATAAGAACAGAGTAACGCCTTAAGCAAGATGACATGATGTAGAGGGATAAACTCAAGCAATATGATATAAACCCCATCTTTTTATCCTCGATGGCTACAATACGATACGTGCCTTGCTACCCCTATTGTCACTCGGAAAGGACACCGCAAGATTGAACCCAAAGCCAAGCACTTCTCCCATTGCAAGAACTATAGATCGAGTAGGCCAAACCAAACCAATAATTCGAAGAGACTTGCAAGGATATTATGAGCACACATAAAAAGTTCAGAGAAGAACCAAATATTTCTCATAGATAATCTTGATCATAAACTCACAATTCATCATATCTCGACAAACACACCGCAAAAAGAGATTACATCGAATAGATCTCCTCGAAGACCGAGGAGAACTTTGTATTGAGATCCAGAGAGAGAGAACAAGCCATCTAGATACTAGCTATTTACTCGAAGGTCTGTGGTAAACTACTCACAACTCATGGTGAGGGCGATGATGATGATGATGATGAACTCCGTGATGGATCCACCGCCGGTGGAGCTCCGGAACAGGCTCCAAGATGGGATCTCACGGGAACAGAAGGTTGCGGTGGTGGAATTAGGGTTTTTTCTTTGTTGCTGAAGGTTTCAGGGTACGTAGACTTATATAGGAGGAAGCAAGACACCGGGGGAGTCACGGGTGCCCCACGAGGCAGGGGGCGCGCCCTGGGATGGGGGGCGCACCCCCACCCTCCGTGGCTCTTCTAATGTGGTTCTCAAGTTCTTTGTGCGTGATTTTCTCCAAAAATATCTCTTGCGAAGGTTTCATTCCGTTTGGACTCTGTTTGATATTCTTTTTCTGCAAAACCCTGAAACAGGCAAAAAACAACAATCTGGACTGGGCATTTGGGTTAGTAGGTTAGTCCCAAAAATGATATAAAAGTGTAATATAAAGCCCATGAAACATCAAAGACTTCATAAATAATAGCATGAAACAATCAAAAATTATAGATACGTTGGAGACGTATCAGCAGGCCGCGTTAGTACCACTTGATGCGGTACTACCATTCTACTCTCCCTCTACTACCGTTGGTTCATTATGTCCTGAGACACTCCGCGGTAGTATCACTGGTGAGAAAGATAGTACCGCTCCGGTGGTACTACCACTCCTACATGTACTTGCTCACAAGTATCAGTCTGAACTACCGTACTAAGCGGTAGTACCGCTCGCATGAGTGGTAGTACTGCTTGTGTGCGACTTGTGGGCATAACGGTTGGATTTCTCCCCCACCTATAAAGGGGGGGTCCTCTTCCCCAATGGATCTTATCCTTCGAGCTCATGTCGCCCTCCCATCGTTGAACCTCTTTGAGCTTGTTATCTCTCAATCCCGACAATGATTCTTGCTCCTTCTTGAGGGAAAAGAGAGAGGAGATCTATATCCACATTTCCACCAATACATCTCTCCTCTAAGTGAGGGGGACCCCTTGGATCTAGATCTTGGACTTCTTTGTGTTCTCTTTGTTGTTCTTCCTCTCATATTCCTCCATAGCTTCTGTTCTTGTGGTGGGATTTGTGAGGGAAGGACTTGGGCCCTCCATGCGCCCATGCCTTTGCATTTGGTGCATATGTTAGAGTTCTCCACGGTGATACGTGGAAGTGAAAGTTGAGTAGATTCTGCCTCTTGGGTCCTTTGGCGCCCTAGATGGTTGGTGGTGTCATAGAGCTCAATCATTATGGTGTAAAGCTCCGGACAAGTTCAATAGACTCCAATTAAGTTGTGGAGAGTGCCCCGAGAAATTTGTACGGGTTTGGTGACCTCCCTCAAGAGTCCCTTAGTGGAATCACCACATATTGCATTGTGCGAGTGCGTGAGAAGATTATGATGGCCCTAGTTGCATTTTTGGAGCATTATGCCTCCACACCGCTCCAAACAGAGATTAGCATCCGCAAGGGTGCAAACTACGGGATACATCAATGTCTCCATATGCCTTAGTTATCTCTTGCCCAAGCACTTTACTTATGCACTTTACTCTGTGATAGCCACAATGTTTCATGTTATATATCTTGCTATCACTTAGTTGTGTATCTTGCTTAGCATAAGTTGTTGGTGCACATAGATGAGCCTAGTTGATTTAGGTTTTGTGCTTGACAAATTAAACACTAATTTATTCTGCATTTGTTCAATCCTAAACCGTAATTATTTTAATGCGCCTATTCAGCCCCCTCTAGGCGACATCCACGATCTTTCACATAAAAATAGGCAAAAAAACAGAAATTGTCACTAGGCACCAAGTTAATTGGTTAGTCCATAAAAATCATATAAAAGTACACCAACACCATATAATATTGATGTAAACATGACATGAATACTTTATAAATTATAGATACTTTGGCGACATATTACGTCGCGGCCGGCTTCCAAAGACAGGCAATGCAGAAACGCGGGTCGAGGGTGAAAATGGGAGGCACTGGGACAGGGCGGCGAGGTGACGGAGACGAAGTTCATATCAAGAGAAGTTGTGGTGCCTTGATGTGTACTATGTTGTTTTCAGCAATCCATAATATGTGTAGCAATTTAGATCGGGTCTTCTTTATTCAAGGTAATTGTGACGCCCCGAGACCGATGCGCCAGGTGTCAGCCAGTTATTCGTCATCGTTGCCATGTCATTTGCTTGCGTGTTGCACTTTGCCTTGTCATCATGTGCATTTCATCAGCATTTTATCAAAACTTGCATTCGTTCGAGTTCCCCAGTTCTCTCTGTTGCCCGTTCTGAGCCCAGACACACTCGCATGCGCCCGCGGCAACTCCGAATATTTATTTATAAGTGGCCGGAAAATGTTCTCGGAATGGGTTGAAACTTGACGTGTGGTCTTATTATAGTATAGACAGACCGCCTGTCAAATTTCTTCGCATTCAAAGTTTGTTTGATAGCCCAACCGATAAACATATAGCGGCACTATAGCCGGATAAACGTCGGATGTTTCGGTGTTCCGAAACAGTCGCCGGCCCCCCTCTCTCTCTTCTCTCGTCTTAGTCTGATGCCTTCTACACAGCCCACTTTTACCCCTCGACTGCACGTCTGAAGCTGCCCAGAACCCGACCCGGGTTTTCGTTACTGATGTGTCCGGATCATCCCCAAACATCCCTAAAATATCATCGATTATTTTTTGGATTCCCTACCTCTTTATTCTCGTCCGTCCGATTACGATCGGAGGGACGAGATACCCCTAAACCTAACCCACTTACTATATAACAGTGCAACCCTAAAACCTAGGGCGCTTGTCCCATCAGTCTCGTCCCCGCCGCCACTCCACCAAATCCTCTCGGGATCCCCTCCCGATCCCGCAACCAATCCACCCACCTCGCCTTCAGCGCCCGACCAACCGGCCACCTCCGACCGTGCCTCCTCTGGTTTTCCCTCGTCCACCAACAGGAGCTGCAGCTCCGTCGCCCGCTCCCTCGATCCAACCGACAGGAGGTTGATCCCGAGCCCCTTCCTCAACCATCGCCACCTCGTCATCCTCTGTCGCCGGCGCGCCAAGCCCGATCGCCAGCGGTTCCCTGCCACGACACCTCTCCTGCACCGAATGCCTTCAGGAACGAGCTCCCTGCCTTCCCGTTCGTCTTCAAGCTCCGCTATCGCCAGCTCCGACGATCCCCGTCTGCCCCGCCGCGCCGCCAGATCCACGCCAAGCCGCCGTCGTTGCTCTGCTCCCCGCCATGGCTGCTCCAGCCCGAGCCCCGCCGTCGCGTGGAGTCACCGCCGCCTGGATCCGCCATCCCGCGGATGGATCCGCGCGTCCGCTCCGTCCCTGCCGTCCCGCCGGAGTACCCTACCTTGCCGTCCTCGTGCTGCGTCGCCACCGCTGCTCTGCTTCGCCTATGCCTCCTCTGGTTCGAGCGAACAGGCAGATGTTCGCGCCCGCTAAGAGCCGCCCGAACCGCATCGCCAGATCCCCTGTGAGCCGCATCGTGCCAAGGTCCCGCCTCCCCTGGCCTGTCGTCGCGATTCAGGCCCACACGCGCCACATCCGGCCTGCCCGGCCTCCTCCCCTACTGGGCCAGGCCCATGGGTGAGCTCCCCACAGCCCCCTCTTTCCGCACCAGTTTCGGTCCTTGTTGTTTTTTTAGGCCAGCGAATTTAACTAATTTCCTGAGGCTGCCTGTTTTATAGTTTAGCCCTCAAACTTCATGCATATAATAACTTCACAACTGTGCATCTTATGCAAAAACTTCATATATGTAAAATGCTTAGAATTTTGTGTAGGTTCATAATAACAAACTTTCATGCATGTTTAAAGTGTTTAAATGGACGTTTGCTTTTGTTTGCTTAAATAACATGTTAAAATGGTTTTTTTCATAACTAAATAACCGTAGCTCCAAATTTAATAAACTTTATATGTAAATGGGGTAGAAAAATGTGTAGAATAACTTGTTGCACTTTGTTTTGCTGTTTAACAACATTAAAATATGTTTTAGGTAGAATAGTACCAAATTCATAATATGCACATGAGGAGTTCCCGGAATTGTTGTTGTAGTTTCCGGCCTCTTTTAAACTTGTTGACTTGTGTTGTTTTTGTGTGCTTCCTAACTTGCCATGTATTGCTTCCTGTGTAGACTGGTCATGCATCATACCTTGACATGTATTGCATCATATAGACTTGAGTTGTTTCCCTGTGCTTCCTACCTTGCCATGTATTGCTTCCTGTGTAGACTTGTCATGCATCATACCTTGACATGTATTGCATCATATAGACTTGTGTTGTTTTCCTATGCTTCCTACCTTGCCATGTATTACTTCCTGTGTAGACTTGTCATGCATCATACCTTGACATGTATTGCATCATATAGACTTGAGTTGTTTTCCTGTGCTTCCTACCTTGCCATGTATTGCTTCCTGTGTAGACTTGTCATGCATCTTACCTTGACATGTATTGCATCATATAGACTTGTGTTGTTTTCTGTGCTTCCTACCTTGCCATGTATTGCTTCATGTGCAGACTTGTCATGCATCATACCTTGACATGTATTGCATCATATATAGACTTGTGTTGTTTTCCTGTGCTTCCTACCTTGCCATGTTGTGCTTCCTGTATAGACTTGTAGTGCATCCTATATAGAACTGTCTTGCATCATACTTAGTTGAGCATATTGTCATGTCTCGTGTTGTGTGTTTACCGTGTTGCTTGCTTCTTCTCGTTAGTGCTTGTTCCGTTGCGTTCGTGAGGATTCGTTCGTCTACCCGTGGTTCTTCTTCAAGGCTTCTTCTTCGTCTTCTTCACGGATCCGTTCTTCTTCCTTGCGGGATCTCAGGCAAGATGACCATACCCTTGGATACCTTTACTATCATTGCCATTGCTTAGTTGTCTCGATGCTATCGTTATATGTCGCGCTACCCATCCTTTATGTAAGCCTCTCCTTGTTGCCATGAAACCTCTAACCTTTGACACCTTCCTAGCAAAAAACCATTGTTTGGCTATGTTACCCGCTTGCTCAGCCCCTCTTATAGCGTTGTTAGTTGCAGGTGAAGATGAAGATCATTCCAGGAGGGAACTTGTTGTTGGTATATCACAATATCTATTATTATTATTAACACACCTATATACTGGGCATGGGTGGAAGGCTTGGCCTTTTGCTCGGTGTTTTGTTCCACTCATGCCACCTTAGGCGCCGATAAACCGGCATTATGTTCCTTGATTTTGCGTTCTTTACACAGTTGGGTATATGGGGACCCCTCGACACTTCGTCTTTGAATAAAACTCCTCCAGCAAGGCACAACATTGGTTTTAATTTGCCTCATAATAACAACTTAATTAATTAATTGCATAGGGGGTCATGTCCCCGGGTTCTTAATTCTACATAACAGGGGGGGCCAGTGTTGATGGTGTTGGTCCCAAACTAGATCCACTTGCGGTGCCACCCAGTTATCTGGGGTCTTCGGTTGTTGTACGTAGTGCTCATCTGGACGTGGCCTGAGACGAGATACGCGCGGCTACCATCAGGGTGTCGGCACGCCGGGAGGTCTTGCTGGACTTGTTTTACCATTGTCGAAATGTCTTGTGCACCGGGATGCCGAGCCTGATCGGATTTCCCTAAGATAAGGGGTGATGATATTATATTTATCACTTCAGCTGATCGTGAGAGCTTGTGATGGGCTAAGTTGGGACACCCCTGCAGGGTTATGATCTTTCGAAAGCCGTGCCCGCGGTTATGTGGCAGATTGGAATTGTTAATGTCCGGTTGTAGAAAACTTGACAGAGGATCCAAAGTAAAACACACAACTGTGTGAGTAACCGTGACTGTCTCTTTTCACCTTGAGAAGAGAACACGGTGGGGTTATGTATGACTCGTAGGTAGTTCAGGATCTTTAGCGATCACTACTAGTTTGCGACCCTTTGCGTAGATGCTCATCTTATTCTTGTACTCGTAAGCTAGCCACCATATTATGCTTAGCCGCCGCTGCAACCTCACCACTTTACCTCTTCCTACCCATAAAGCTTTGCTAGTCTTGATACCCATGGATATGGGATTGCTGAGTCCTCGTGGCTCACAGATACTACAACACCAGATGCAGGTACAACTGAGTACGATGCAGGAGATGGATCATAACTTCAGTGGGAGTTCGATGAAGAGCGTAGCCGTATGTATGTGACATTTTCGACAATCAGTAGTGGTTTCTACTAGGGGCGATTCGGACCTGTGGCTTTATGTATTTGGTATCTTTATTTTGGATCTTCACCCGTAGTCGGGTTGTGATGTTATTTGGATGATGATTTGCTTATGTAATGAATTGTGTGACGTGGCGAGTGTAAGCGAACTATCCTTTTGCAATTCCATCCCTATTTTTACATGAGTCGTGCAAACATACCGAACTTGAGATCATTCCAGAATGGGCTTATACCTTTAAGTCGTGCCTCGACACGTAGGAGGTATAGTCCCATCCTGGGCATTATAAGTTGGTATTCAGAGCCTTCTCCGACCTAGGAGCCCCCACTCATTGATCGAATCGTTGACTGTTGAGTCTATGCACACACTTGAAAATGTTTTGAGTCCTATATATATATATATATCGGAGAGTAGGATTTCTTTTTGCTCCTCATCCTTTTTCACTCTGGCGAGGACTCCTGACGATTACTTATCTCTTCTACTCTCAAAAATTCACCAATTTTTTTAGGATCACGCGAGTATTGTTTGGATTGTTCCGATGTCTTTGTGACGAGAACATTGTTCTCGATGCCTCCTGTCATTTAGGGGTTGTGGCAGTGTCCCGGGGAGTTGAGCTCCGAGGTGTTGTCGTCACAAATATATCGCATCAGTTCTGGAATACTTAAAACGACCGACATCGAAAACTCTCCTATGCGGTTAGTGGCAAGATAACCCCGACATCACCCAATACTGGGGAGGTAGTTCGGGAGTATTGCCATAGCTTGTATAGCAGATGCGTTTTGAAGGTCCGAGGTAGACGGTTTCCGGAAACAACTGGTTATTTGTTGAAGGATGGATACAGCTGGATGTAGGATTAGAGTTGAGTGCGCGATGCTTCCCCTGTATCCCCAACACCTGATTGCATAACTGGAAACTTTCGGAAATTAATACGTGGGTTCATCTAGTAGTTCGTAGGCATTCTTCCAATGAATGCATGATATGGAGTTTGGGGTTCTACATTGAGTGAAGTAGTTTTATGGGCGTTGTTCCGACCGGGAGTTGCATCTTAAAGGGTCCTTGCCTATGTTGATCCGGGGATTGCAAAACCCTTTTGTAACACGTTCCATAAGCTTTCAGCACGAATATGTGGAATGAAACATCTATCTTGTATTTGTTCTATCTGCTCCTTGTTGTTTTCATTTACCTTTTGTTCTCCCAAGTGGCTTCTCGACAAGTTGATGTACCATCAAGCTATGGAATTCATTCGTTCAATTCTCTGTTCAGATGATATTGTGAAGATTATGTTGCAACATATCTATCCGTTGTTTTGATTTGATTCTAGTATTCGAGTTGCTTTGATGTCAAGTGTTGATTCCATACCTTTCCTAAGCGGTGTTCTCATATTTCTATGGGGGTGCTAGTCCTTCTTGATCATCAAGATTTCTATGTTAAATTCTTTCAGTCGGCGTGCTACTCTTCGAGTTACCCGATCCTTTTAATATGTGCAAGATCAAGTCTTGGTTTTCCTCAATGGTGCTTGTTTCATTCATCCCAAGTTATCTTTGTTTCCCTGCCCTCCCTCCCTTCTTATTCTAGGAGTCAGAAATTCTAGAATGAAATATCCATTTTATTAATGTGATGTTTCTTCATTCGTTTCGTTCAATTTCATTATCCGGTGATTCTCAAGAAGATACTCAGGAAACTTGTAGCGACCCGACCCAAATGGATCGAAGTCTCTGTTCTTAAGTGTCATCCCTGGATCGGTATGCTGACACACACAGTACTCGATGAATTATAACAGAGTTCAATCACACACTTTATTACATCGAGGTCCTCAAAAGAGTATTTATTACAATAATATGGCCAAAGGCCATCTGGATAAAATAACTGCAGAAGCATCAAAAGTAAAATGAGTCCATCAACTTCACGGCAAACTGAGTGCAGAACAACGACCTATCGCACCTTTACTCCTCGTCGGAAAACTCTGCAACATGAGACGTTGCAGCCGTGTAGGTCAGCACATGGAATATGCTCGCAATTTCACACCATAGAGTAATAATAATGAAAAAAACTATCTCTATATGCAATTTTAGCTGGTGGAGGCTCTAAGTTTAATTTTTTGCATAAAGCCAATTTTACCCTACAATAAAGGAATAAATTTTTATTTACTACTAAATTAAAAATGCCATTATTGAGAAGTTTCCTCCAACTCAATCCCAAAATTCCCAAGTTATTAGTAACCCAATAATTTCATTAAGAAGAGTGATGAGATCAACCAATAATTCACTTCTAGATACTCAAGTTGTCCGTAACCGGGGACACGGCTAATCATGATTAGTTTGTACACTCTGCAGAGGTTTGCGCACTTTTCCCCACAAGACTCGACCACCTCCATGATCGGAAGATCGAGACATAGTCTTTCTGAAGTATTTCCTCCAAACCCTGGGTAGACCGGTACACCTACTTTCCCTACATCAGCTAGTCTACCACGGAAAGAGGTCACACAACTTACTCAACTATGCCAGAACCCATAATGGCTTGTGGCTGCACACGGAAGTTTCTAGGCATGAAATATCTTATGATCCCTTTGAGCCTGGGTGGCGGACCTAGGGTAATCACACGGGTACTCCGGGATTCCCCTTGGGCAAGCACTGGTTTCTCTAGGTGCCCCAAACAATCCACCCAGATATGTATTAAAGTTGCCACCTTATGTTGTCCCAAAATTATTATCTCTCGCAATTTGCATGTATCACACATACCAATCCCCGTCTACGAGCATGGCTAAGCAATATATGATATAACAAATATTCCCGGGGTGATCAAAGGTCATAGGTTCCTACCAAATGATCTACATAGCATAACCACATGGTCCCAATCCTACTCATGCAATCTTTGAGGGTGAAATTAATGCATAGTAAAAACTGGGTATTTAAACTTATGATCAAAGTGTGAATTTGCCTTGCTGACGTTCGTTGAACTCTAAAGATTCGTAGTAGCAAGCTTCGCACTCCGGATGATCTAGCGTAAGCAAGCAATAACATACATAAGCATACAAGCAAAGATCCAAAAAAGAAAACAAATAAAAGACTTTGAAAACTCCAAACATACCAAAATAACGTTTCTGTACAGAATATAATTTTCACAGCAACAAAAATAAATGGTTTTGGTTTTAACAGAAGGTACATGTCACAAGCTTCGATTTGCAAAAAGAATCACCCAAAACGGAGTTATGAAACTCAAGTTATGGCCTAACGAAGTTTGAATTCAGATCTGTTTGAATTCAAATTTTAAAATTTTCCAAAATATTTTTCGTTTGGTTCTCTGGATAGAGGGGATTTTTATGAAATCGTAGGAAAAATAATCAACTAATTCCGATCTATAGATTAAAAGATATGAATTTTCAAAGATTGCGCATTTTTCTGGAAATCAATTACGGGATTCAATATGAACTGCCACGTGTCGCGCTGCTATAGGAAGATACCCCTTCGTTTTTTCCAGATCAGAGAGAGGAACCTATTGGATCGAGCAGATCAAAGGGAGAGGGCTCACCGGAGAGAGGAGATCTGTTCGCTGGAGTGCTCTGGTTCGGCGGGATCCGACGTCGGAGTTGGTTCTGGAGAGAGGCGAGTGTGGAACGGGGTAGGCGGCACCGGGTCGAATCCAAGACACAAGGCGGGGCTCCCAACTTCTTCGTGTAGCAACCAGGAGAAGCCGCCGGAGTTGGGGTAGCTCCGGCGAGCAATTTCTCAAAGCAAGAAGCGGCTCAAAGAGGGGTTTTCGGGAAGGGAAGTGAGGAGGAAGAATGCTATCGCGGAGGCCTATTTGTAGGGTCAGGGGGTGGTCGGTACAGGTAGATCTGGGGGCTCAACGTGGCCATTAATGGCTGTTTTGTGCGTGTACGTTTCAAGGCTTCGTGCGTCCAATTAAAACAACAATGTTGGGTTTTAATTCCCTGAATGAGTTCTGCTGACATTCCTCTACAAGTTTCATGTTGGCGGCAAGTCGTAACGGGGGATGAATTGAGTGGGAGGAGGAGGGATCGAGGTACAGGCGTCCATGGTTGTTGCTCTGTGTTCATGTTCGTGTAACGATGAGAGGAGGAAGATGGCCATTGATTGGGCTGGAAGATATGGGCCTTAGTGGGAGAAGTTGGGCCAAGGGCAAAGGAGAAAAAAATAGAAGAGATAGATGGGCTAGATAGGCCGACAGAGAGAAATCTTAACTAAAATCAATATTAGACTAGATAATCAATAAATTGTTCGCTCTCTCAGAATTATTATTTAGATCTGAAGAAAAATGTTCACATAATAATATGGTCTTATATATGACCTTGTGAACATTTATCCGGCCTAAAATGCAAATAAAAAGAACATTTTTGTTAAACTAGTAAAGTAAATTGCAAATAAAACCCAACAAATATATTTTGGTTCCAAATTCAAATTCCAATATTTTCCTTCTGATTTTGAAGACGTCATTTTATCTTCTCTCTTTATTTTATTTTTGGAATAATGGAAATGAATTTTTTTTGGAACCAAGTTTGATCCAATTTCCAAATTTTGAAATTTCAAAAGTGGGTTTTAGGGAAACTTCCAACTCTCTCTTTTGGTCCTTGGGTTGCTCAAAGTTCCTTGGATCAAAATCAAATAATACAAATGGGGCAAAAATGCATAAATCATGGATGCATATGAATGATCTATTTATAAACATCCAAATTGAAAAATTTGGGATGTTACAAACCTACCCCCCTTAAGATGAATCTCGCCCTCGAGATTCGGGTTGGCGAGCAAAAAGGTGTGGGTGATCTTGTCGAAGATCTTCTTCGCGTTCCCAGGTGGTTTCTTCCTCAGTATGATGACTCCACTGAACCTTGCAAAATTTGATGACCTTGCTGCGGGTAACCCTGCTTGCTGTTTCGAGAATCTTGACGGGCTTCTCCTCATAGGTCAAATCACTATCCAATTGTATGGCTTCTAGTGGCACTGTATCTCTCAACGGAATATCAGCCATCTCTGCATGGCACTTCTTCAACTGGGAAACGTGAAACACATCATGAACTCCTGACAAGGCTTGGAGTAACTCCAGCTGATACGCAACTTCTCCTCTGTGTTCCAAAATTCTGTATGGCCCCACAAATCATGGTGCTAGTTTGCCTTTAACTCCAAACCGTTTAACTCCTCGAAGTGGAGACACACGAAGATATGCTCTATCTCCAACTTCATAAGTTACTTCCTTGCGTTTAGTATCGGCATAACTCTTCTGTCTGGATTGGGCTATCTTACGTCTGTCACGGATCAACTTGACTTTCTCCTCCGAATCTCTGATAAGGCCGGGACCAAATAATTTACGGTCTCCAACTCCATCCCACATTAATTGTGTCCTGCACCTCCTTCCGTACAAAGCTTCGAAAGGGGCCATCTTCAAACTAGCTTGATAGCTGCTGTTATATGAGAATTCTGCGTATGGAAAATTATCATCCCAACTAGATCCATAATCTAGCGCACAAGCTCTCAACATGTCCGCCAGAATCTGATTGACTCTCTCAGTCTGCCCATCTGTCTGCGGATGAAAGGCTGTACTGAACTCTAGCCTGGTACCCAAAGTTTCGTGTAACTGATGCCAAAACTTTGAGGTAAATTGTGTTCCTCTATCTGATATGATGGTCCTCGGAACTCCATGCAGACATATGATCCTGGTCATATATATCTTGGCCAACTTAGCACTTGTATATGTGGTTTTCACGGGGATGAAGTGAGCTACCTTGGTCAAGCGATCAACTACTACCCAAATAGAATCATAGCCTGATCGTGTCCTGGGTAATCCTGTAATAAAGTCCATGCCAAGCTTGTCCCACTTCCAATCCGGTATCGGCAAAGGCTGAAGTAATCCTGCTGGTTTCTGGTGCTCTTCCTTAACCCTTTGACATACGTCACATACTTCGACATACTCGGCAACATCCTTTTTCATACATGTCCACCAGAAACTTTCCTTCAAGTCCAAATACATCTTGGTGTTGCCTGGGTGTATCGAGTAAGGCGAATCATGAGCCTCCTGAAGAATCAACTTCCTGATCTCTGTGTCATTTGGCACATAAATACGCTGCTCAAACCATAAGGTTCCGTGTTCATCGTCACGAAATCCTTCTGCCTTTCCTTGGTTCATCCTTTCCTTTATTTCTGCAACACCTTTGTCTAACTTCTGAGCTTCTCGAATCTTTCCCAACAAGGTGGATTAAATTTCCATTGTGGTAACAAAACCTCGTGGTACTATCTCCAATCGGAGATCTCTGAGATCATCAATTAACTCTTGAGGTAATCCTCCTGCTGTGAGGGTATTGACATAACTCTTGCGGCTCAATGCATCTGCCACAACATTTGCCTTTCCTGGGTGATAGAGCAATTTCATGTCATAATATTTGAGCTCCAACCATCTTCTCTGCCTGAGGTTCAACTCCTTCTGCGTGAAGATGTATTTCAAGCTCTTGTGATCCGTGTAAACATCACAATGATTTCCAATAAGAAAATGCCTCCAGGTCTTGAGCGCATGCACTACGGCTGCTAACTCCAAATCATGCATGGCATAATTCCTCTCATGAGGTCGAAGCTGACGTGAGGCATATGAAACAACTCTTCCTTCTTGCATAAGAACACCTCCAAGTCCCTGACGAGAAGCGTCGCAATACACCTGAAAATCTTTGCGTATATTCGGAAGAATTAGCACTGGGGCTGTGACCAAATGTTTCTTCAACTCCTGAAAACTAGCCTCACATTCTTCGGTCCAATTAAACTTGGTGTCTTTCTTCAATAACTCTGTCATGGGCTTCGAGCTCTTGGAGAAATTCTCAATAAACCTCCGATAATATCCTACGAGTCCAAGGAAACTGCGAATCTCTCCGACTAAGGTGGGTGCCTTCCATTCGGTGACGGCTTCAACTTTCGAAGGGTCCACCGCTATTCCTTCCCTTGATATAACATGTCCGAGAAATCCAACTTCCTTCAACCAGAATTCACACTTGCTGAACTTTGCATACAACTGATGTTCCCTGAGCTTCTCAAGAACCAAGCGCAAATGTTCCTTATGTTCTTCTTCATTCTCCGAGTAAATCAATATGTCATCAATGAATACCACAACAAACTTATCCAAGAACTCCATGAATACTTTATTCATCATATTCATAAAATAGGCAGGGGCATTAGTCAAACCAAAAGACATGACCGTATACTCATGAAGCCCATATCTCGTGGTAAAGGTTGTCTTGGGTATATCCTGTTCTCGAATCTTCAGCTGGTGATATCCAGATCGAAGATCGATCTTTGAGAAAACTTTTGCTCCTTGTAGCTGGTCAAACAAATCATTGATCATCGGCAGAGGGTACTTGTTCTTGATCGTCACCTCATTCAACGCACGGTAATCCACAACCATTCTCAAGGATCCATCCTTCTTCTCAACTAGAAGCACTGGGGCTCCCCAAGGTGATGAACTCGGTCGAATATAACCTTTCTCCAATAATTCCTTAATCTGCTTCTTAATTTCCTCCAGATCATTTGCGGGCATCCGGTACGGTCTCTTGGATATTGGTCTAGTGCCTGATAACAATTCAATCAAAAACTCTATGTCCCGATCCGGTGGCATGCCTGGTAGTTCCTCCGGAAAAACATCGGGACAATCCTTCACAACTGGTACTTCTTCCTGAACAACTCCCGAAAGAGAATTCACTTGAGTCCTCCTTGGCGTATGCCTCGACACATACTTGATCCGTTTCCCCTCTGGGGTGGTGAGAAGAATCGACTTACTGGCACAATCAATATTCCCTTCATACTTGGATAGCCAGTCCATGCCTAGAATTACGTCCAATCCTTGTGATTCTAGGATGATGAGGTCTATGGGGAAAACGTGTCTCCCTATGGTCAATGGCAACTGAAAACATCCCCGACTAGCCATATTCTCTGCTCCTGGGGAACTCACTAACATTGGTGTTTTAAGGGCTACGGTCAGCAACTTAAACTTATCCACAAACCCCCTTGATATGAATGAATGCAATGCACCAAGGTCAAAAAGAACAAGGGCTGTGAATGAATAAATCAAGAACTTACCAACAACGGCGTCAGACTGGTCATAAACTTCCTCAACATTGACATGGTTCACCTGACCTCTGGTAAAAGGATTTGGCTTCTTTACAGAGCTTCCATTGACATTTCCGTTCTTCGCCTCGGGACATTCGGTGGCGTAGTGTCCGTTCTTCCCGCACTTGAAACAAGTAATGTGGCTCAGATCCTTCTTTGACGGTGTAGCGGGGTTGGAGTGATGCTGATTGTTGTTTCCTCCGTTTCCATTGCCATTCCTATGGCCTTTATGGTTGTGTCCATTCCCTCCATGATGTGAATGTCCTCCATGGTTATGGTGAGTGTGTCCACCATACTTGCCAGATCCTGATCCATTATTTCCTGAGTACGGGGTATAGCGGGGCTTCTGCTGAACTCTAGAGTTGTACTTTCCCTGTCCGTACTTTCTCTTGCGGTTTTCCACCTGTTGCTGCTTGCCTTCCAGAATGAGAGCCTTGTCAACCAACTCTTGATAATTGTTAAAGGTAGCCACGGTCAATTGAAGTCCCAGATTATCGTTTAGTCCCTCCAGAAATTTCTCCTGCTTAGCGGCATCATCAGCCACGTCTCCGGGAGCATACCTGGATAACTTGCTGAATTTCTCCACATAATCACCCCATGGAACGATTACCCTAGCGTAAGTTGCGGAACTCACGCTTCTTCAGACTCATAGCTCCGGCTGAAACATGTGCGGTACGGAACGCGTGCTGGAACTGATCCGAAGTCACATTTGCTATGGGGAATGTGGTGGTGTAATTCTCCCACCACGACGCTGCTGGTCCATCCAATTGATGTACGGCAAAGCGCACCTTCTCTACGTCAGTACATCCTGCGGTGGTCAGCTCCCTTCCGATCTTGCGAAGCCAGTCATCTGCGACGATCGGCTCCGTGCTGCTAGATAATACTGGTGGGTTCAACCTCAGAAAACGGGTAAGGTTGTCGACCGAGGGTGGTGGCGGTGGGTTGTTGTTGTTGTTCTGGTTCTGATTCTGGATGAATAGCTGCATGAGGGCATTCTGGTTCTGGATCAACTGGGTAAGTTCCGGCGGAAATTCCGGGTCACGTCTCGGAGGCATCTGTTCAGTTTAGAGTGGATGAGAAATTAGAATAGAATATGGGCCTAATGAGAGAAATCACTACCCATATGCTTATGATAGCAATAAAACTTCAAATCAAGCAATTCACACAAATCACATCACACAAGCAAAACCTACAGGTAAGGTCATATCCACAAGAGATATGATCTCTTCATACTACCGCAATCATTCGTTGGACTCCATTTGGTTGTGCTGGTCTGAACTAAATCTTCTCAAATCAAAGTCAATTCTAGCTTCTTCTTCTTCGTCAATGATGTCTTCATGGGTCTTGGTCTCATCAACTGAGCAACTTGGTCTTGGGGTTCAACAACTATTTGAATTGAAGTAGAGAAGAGATAGAAATGAATAGAGAAGAGTACAGACCAACGGATATATAAGGAAGTGGTAAAATAGAGTTTTCTTCCTATGGTTTTCCATTTCCTAGTGGTCGAGTCCTACAGTCAGCGTGTGCTCTGATACCATCTTGTAGCGACCCGACTCAAATGGATCGAAGTCTCTGTGCTTAAGTGTCATCCCTGGATCGGTATGCTGACACACACAGTACTCGATGAATTATAACATAGTTCAATCACACACTTTATTACATCGAGGTCCTCAAAAGAGTATTTATTACAATAATATGACCAAAGGCCATCTGGATAAAATAACTGCAGAAGCATCAAAAGTAAAATGAGTCCATCAACTCCACGGCAAACTGAGTGCAGAACAACAACCTATCGCACCTTTACTCCTCGTCGGAAAACTCTGCAACATGAGACGTTGCAGCCGTGTAGGTCAGCACATGGAATATGCTGGCAATTTCACACCATAGAGTAATAATAATGAAAAAAACTATCTCTATATGCAATTTTAGCTGGTGGAGGCTCTAAGTTTAATTTTTTGCATAAAGCCAATTTTACCCTACAACAAAGGAATAAATTTTTATTTACTACTAAATTAAAAATGCCATTATTGAGAAGGTTCCTCCAACTCAATCCCAAAATTCCCAAGTTATTTGTAACCCAATAATTTCATTAAGAAGAGTGATGAGATCAACCAATAATTCACTTCTAGATACTCAAGTTGTCCGTAACCGAGGACACGGCTAATCATGATTAGTTTGTACACTCTGCAGAGGTTTGCGCACTTTTCCCCACAAGACTCGACCACCTCCATGATCGGAAGATCGATACATAGTCCTTCTGAAGTATTTCCTCCAAACCCGGGGTAGACCGGTACACCTACTTTCCCTACATCAGCTAGTCTACCACGGAAAGAGGTCACACAACTTACTCAACTATGCCAGAGCCCGTAATGGCTTGTGGCTGCACACGGAAGTTTCTAGGCATGAAATATCTTATGATCCCTTTGAGCCTGGGTGGCGGACCTAGGGTAATCACACGGATACTCCGGGATTCCCCTTGGGCAAGCACTGGTTTCTCCAGGTGCCCCAAACAATCCACCCAGATATGTATTAAAGTTGCCACCTTATGTTGTCCCAAAATTATTATCTCTCACAACTTGCATGTATCACACATACCAATCCCCGTCTACGAGCATGGCTAAGCAATATATGATATAACGAATATTCCCGGGGTGATCAAAGGTCATAGGTTCCTACCAAATGATCTACATAGCATAACCACATGTTCCCAATCCTACTCATGCAATCTTTGAGGGTGAAACTAATGCATAGTAAAAACTGGGTATTTAAACTTATGATCAAAGTGTGAACTTGCCTTGCTTACGTTCGTTGAACTCTAAAGATTCGTAGTAGCAACCTTCGCACTCCGGATGATCTAGCGTAAGCAAGCAATAACATACATAAGCATACAAGCAAAGATCCAAAAAAGAAAACAAATAGAAGACTTCAAAAACTCCAAACATACCAAAATAAAGTTTCTGTACAGAATATAATTTTCACAGCAACAAAAATAAATGGTTTTGGTTTTAACAGAAGGTACATGTCACAAGCTTCGATTTGCAAAAAGAATCACCCAAAACGGATTTACGAAA
The DNA here is from genome assembly GCA_902687465.1 of Secale cereale. Taxonomy (NCBI): domain Eukaryota; kingdom Viridiplantae; phylum Streptophyta; class Magnoliopsida; order Poales; family Poaceae; genus Secale; species Secale cereale. The sequence goes on along the minus strand of LR738710.1, from coordinate 436,779,471 downwards.
CTCAAGTTATGGCCTAACGAAGTTTGAATTCAGATATGTTTGAATTCAAATTTTAAAATTTTCAAAAATATTTTTCGTTTGGTTCTCTGGATAGAGGGGATTTTTATGAAAACGTAGGAAAAAGAATCAACTAATTCCGATCTATAGATTAAAAGATATGAATTTTCAAAGATTGCGCATTTTTCTGGAAATCAATTACGGGATTCAATATGAACTGCCATGTGTCGCGCTGCTATAGGAAGATACCCCTTCGTTTTTTTCCAGATCAGAGAGAGGAACCTGTTGGATGGAGCAGATCAAAGGGAGAGGGCTCACCGGAGAGAGGAGATCCGTTCGCCGGAGTGCTCTGGTTCGGCGGGATCCGACGTCGGAGTTGGTTCCGGAGAGAGGCGAGTGTGGGACGGGGTAGGCGGCGCCGGGTCGAATCCAAGACACAAGGCGGGGCTCCCAACTTCTTCGTGTAGCAACCAGGAGAAACCGCTGGAGTTGGGGTAGCTCCGGTGAGCAATTTCTCAAAGCAAGGAGCGGCTCAAAGAGGGGTTTTCGGGAAGGGAAGTGAGGAGGAAGAATACCATCGCGGAGGCCTATTTATATGGTCAGGGGTGGTCGGTACACGTAGATCTAGGGGCTCAACGTGGCCATTAATGGCTGTTTTGTGCGTGTACGTTTCAAGGCTTCGTGCGTCCAATTAAAACAACAATGTTGGGTTTTAATTCCCTGAATGAGTTCTCCTGACATTCCTCTACAAGTTTCGTGTTGGCGGCAAGTCGTAACGGGGAATGAATTGAGTGGGAGGAGGAGGGATCGAGGTACAGGCGTCCATGGCTGTTGCTCTCTGTTCATGTTCGTGTAACGATGAGAGGAGGAAGATGGCCATCGATTGGGCTGGAAGATATGGGCCTTAGTGGGAGAAGTTGGGCCAAGGGCAAAGGAGAAAAAAATAGAAGAGATAGACGGGCTAGATAGGCTGACAGAGAGAAATCTTAACTAAAATCAATATTAGACTAGATAATCAATAAATTGTTCGCTCTCTCAGAATTATTATTTAGATCTGAAGAAAAATGTTCACATAATCATATGGTCTTATATATGACCTTGTGAACATTTATCCACCCTAAAATGCAAATTAAAAAAAACATTTTTGTTAAACTAGTAAAATAAATAGCAAATAAAACCCAACAAATATATTTTGGTTCCAAATTCAAATTCCAATATTTTCCTTCTGATTTTGACGAAGTCATTTTATCTTCTCTCTTTATTTTATTTTTGGAATAATGGAAATGAATTTTTTTTTGGGACCAAGTTTGATCCAATTTCCAAATTTTGAAATTTCAAAAGTGGGTTTTAGGGAAACTTCCAACTCTCTCTTTTGGTCCTTGAGTTGCTCAAAGTTCCTTGGATCAAAATCAATTAATACAAATGGGGCAAAAATGCATAAATCATGGATGCATATGAATGATCTATTTATAAACATCCAAATTGAAAAATTTGGGACGTTACAAAACTTCAAGTTCATCATTCTTTTGTTCTCAAATTCTCCGGTGGATTTAATTCAAGATATCAGTGTTGATCTTATCCTTTTCTTCATTTCACAATGTTTTCTTATTCCGGTGCACCAATTAATCATTCTCCTCTTGCTATTCTTCTCCGGAGTGCTGAAGATAGCTCGGAAGATTCGTGCTTCAATTCTTAACCCGTTCAGCTATTTTGAAGATTCTCATCTTACTCAAGCCATTTAATTCAATCGGTGCAACATCTCTTAAGCAATATTTTCAATGGTGTGTTCTCTTCGGTGGGCTCATAACCCACAGGTCTTTTCCCACGATCTTACCTGACTCTTCTATTTTCTGGTGTTATACTCAAATTATTTTCAAGTTTTACGTAAGAATGGTTTTCTCATCGGTCAAATCTATCCTCCAAGATTGCTTTCAAACTCTTTTCATCATTGGTTCAACCTTTTAATTCTCATTACGGAGTGCCTAAACAATTCTTCATGATATTCTCGTCGTTCTTCTCAACATGTGAAGACCGGAGAAGAGCTTCTCTTAAATATCGGCCCGTTCTCTTGATGAGTCGTGGTTCTAGCTTCATGCCATCCTCATTATTGTTCCGATTGTGGGGAATTCTTTTTATACCCGTCCGAAGCATTTCATGAATTCTTTCCATTATGATCCTCCGAAGGCCATCATGTTAGAAGATTCCTTGTTCTCAGTTTTCAACTTCGTCCTCCAAATATTCTTCATCGATGCCTCTCCGTTCGTCTCCATATTCTTACGGTGGTTCGTTCAAGATTTATCTTCCTTTGTTATCGTATTAATTCATTCGTTCTTTCAAAAAAATCCTATCGGTGATTCATTGAAGACTTTCTCAAGTTTGTGCGAGGTCTGTCTTTAATTCTTTGCAACAAGAATAAGTAGTGTGCCAAATCCATTGCTTGTCGTCAATTTAAATTGATGAAGGATATGCATAACATAATTCTTATTCTTATTTCATCCAGGTGGATTAATCCCTTTGCTTAGAGTTTATTCATGAGGAGTAAATTCTAGGTTTCAAGTTGTTCATCTTGTTTTCCGGAGCTCCAAGTTATTTCTATTATATCATTTCAAAGCTCCATCTAATTCATCGCAGGCCTTGAATCTTATTCTTTTCATCTTTCACTTCTCATGCTTTCAGTACCAGAGTTCTTCTTGGTGGTTCATCATGATTTAATTCATCCCCGAAGTCTTCATCAAGATTCTTGTGCGAGGAGTTCAAGTAGTCTTCTTCATGCATTCCGAAGTGCAATTCTTTCTACCATATCGTTTGAGATGGTGTTATGTCATTCTTGACGTTTTCTTCCATGTTTCATGATTCACAAGTTGTCAGGAATGAGATAGTTAAACCCATCATTTTCTTTGTTCAGGAGATCTTTCCAATCCTCAATTTATTCGTTGAAGTTATCTTGGGTTATAATTCACCTATTGCTTTCCCTGAGAATTGTTGCTATTTATGGTGCATATAAATGACCCAAGTTCTTCATTTATCATTTCGGTGAAATAAGTTTTTTGTCTCCTTGTTAACCTCAATCCAACCAATTGTTTTCTGCTAGTGGATGGTTGTCACCTAATGATGTTGAGATGTTTTCCGTAAGCCCATATCAAGCTTATTCATTTCGTTGTTGATTTTCTATCAACCCCATTCAACCCTTCTTCGTAAGGATGCTTTAAAAATCATTTCTAGTCGAAGATGTTCTTCTTCTTTGATCTTTTCACTCCATTATTAGTTCCGAAGGCATTGTGATATTGACCTCTTTGTCCCATAATCTCATTTTGTCAAGATCATGTTCTTTTCCTTGTTTATTTATTCAACTAGAGTGATGTGCCCAACGTTCGAGTTCTGTCATCTAATCAAAGATTTTCCTCTCTTTTCAACTGGAGTGCTGTCTGAAATCCTTCTTACCCCTCGTGCCATTCTTTCAATTGTTTCGGAGGCAATGTGCTGTTGATTTCATCAAGTATCATCCAATCTTCTCTAGCTCATGTTAATTCCTTCGATTTTCAGATGGAATGCTGTCAAATTCTTTCGTTCTTATTCCTTCTCTAGCTTTATTCAACCGGAGTGGTTAAATTCTTCCATGATCCGTGAGCTCTTGTTTAATGTCTTTCAACATACAAGGTTTTTGTAATGTTCCTTGCTCCTCATTTTACCGGAGTGCTCTTAACTTCGTTCATCTCCGTTGTATTCTTTCTTCAAGATTGTTCAACCTCTCAAGGTTCGTGGTTTCACTCGTTGGTCGAAGAAGCAACTTATTTTTACCTCTTCCTTTTCCGTTTTATCCGGTGCCATCTCCAGGATCTCGGGTCGAGATCCTCTGTTAGTGTGGGAGAGTTGTGACGCCCCGAGACCGATGCGCCAGGTGTCAGCCAGTTATTTGTCATCGTTGCCATGTCATTTGCTTGGGTGTTGCACTTTGCCTTGTCATCATGTGCATTTCATCAGCATGTTTTCAAAACTTGCATTCGTTCGGGTTCCCCAGTTCTCTCTGTTGCCCGTTCTGAGCCCAGACACACTCGCACGCGCCCGCGACAACTCCGAATATTTATTTATAAGTGGCCGGAAAAGGTTCTCGGAATGGGTTGAAACTTGACGTGTGGTCTTATTATAGTATAGACAGACCGCCTGTCAAATTTCGTCGCATTCGGAGTTCGTTTGATAGCCCAACCGATAAACATATAGCGGCACTATAGCCGGATAAACGTCGGATGTTTCGGTGTTCCGAAACAGTTGCCGGGCCCCCTCTCTCTCTTCTCTCGTCTCAGTCCGATGCCTTCTACACAGCCCACTTTTACCCCTCGACTGCACGTCCGAAGCTGCCCAGAACCCGACCCGGGTTTTCGTTACCGATGTGTCCGGATCATCCCCAAACATCCCTAAAATATAATCGATTCTTTTTTTGGATTCCCTACCTATTTATTCTCGTCCGTCCGATTACGAGTTGGAGGGACGAGATACCCCAAAACCTAACCCACTTACTATATAACAGTGCAACCCTAAAACCTAGGGCGCTTGTCCCATCAGTCTCATCCCCGCAGCCACTCCACCAAATCCTCTCGGGATCGCCTCCCGATCCCGCAACCAATCCACCCACATCGCCTTCAGCGCCCGACCAACCGGCCACCTCCGACCGTGCCTCCTCTGGTTTTCCCTCGTCCACCAACAGGAGCTGCAGCTTCGTCGCCCACTCCCTCGATCCAATCGAGAGGAGGTTGATCCCGAGCCCCTTCCTCAACCGTCGCCACCTCGTCATCCTCTGTCGCCGGCGCGCCAAGCCCGATCGCCAGCGGTTCCCTGCCACGCCACCTCCCCTGCACCGAATGCCTTCAGGAACGAGCTCCCTGCCTTCCCGTTCGTCTTCAAGCTCCGCCATCGCCAGCTCCGGCGATCCCCGTCTGCCCCGCCGCGTCGCCAGATCCACGCCAAGCCGCCGCCGTTGCTTTGCTCCCCGCCATGGCTGTTCCAGCCCGAGCCCCGCTGTCGCGTGGAGTCATCGCCACCTGGATCCGCCATCCCGCGGATGGATCCGCGCGTCCGCTCCGTCCCTGCCGTCCCTGCCGTCCCGCCAGAGTACCCTGCATCGCCGTCCTCGTGCTGTGTCGCCACCGCTGCTCTGCTTCGCCTATGCCTCCTCCGGTTTGAGCGAACAGGCAGACGTCCGCACCCGCTAAGAGCCGCCCGAACCGCATCGCCAGAGCCCCTGTGAGCCGCATCGTGCCAAGGCCCCGCCTCCCCTGGCCTGTCGTCGCGATTCAGCCCTAGACGCACCAGATCCGGCCTGCCCGGCCTCCTCCTCCCCGACTGGGCCAGGCCCATGGGTGAGCTCCCCACAGCCCCCTCTTTCCGCACCAGTTTCGGCCCTTGTTGTTTTTTTAGGCCAGCGATTTTAACTAATTTCCTGAGGCTGCCTGTTTTACAGTTTAGCCCTCAAACTTCATGCATATAATAACTTCATATATGTAAAATGCTTAGAATTTTGTGTAGGTTCATAATAACAAACTTGCATGCATGTTTAAAATGTTTAAATGGCTGTTTGCTTTTGTTTGCTTAAATAACATGTTAGAATGGTTTTTTTTTTCATAACTAAATAACTGTAGCTCCAAATTTAATAAACTTCATATGTAAATGAGGTAGAAAAATGTGTAGAATAACTTGTTGCACTTTGTTTTGTTGTTTAACAACATTAAAATATGTTTTAGTCAGAACAGTACCAAATTCATAATATGCACAAGAGGAGTTTCCGGAATTGTTGTTGTAGTTTCCGGCCTCTTTTAAACTTGTTGACTTGTGTTGTTTTTGTGTGCTTCCTACCTTGCTATGTATTGCTTCCTATGTAGACTTGTCATGCATCATACCTTGACATGTATTGCATCTTGACATGTATTGCATCATATAGACTTGAGTTGTTTTCCTGTGCTTCCTACCTTGCCATGTATTGCTTCCTGTGTAGACTTGTCATGCATCATACCTTGACATATATTGCATCATATAGACTTGTGTTGCTTTCCTGTGCTTCCTACCTTGACATGTACTTCTTCTGTGTAGACTTGTCATGCATCATACCTTGACATGTATTGCATCATATAGACTTGAGTTGTTTTCCTGTGCTTCCTACCTTGCCATGTATTGCTTCCTGTGTATACTTGTCATGCATCATACCTTGACATGTATTGCATCATATAGACTTGTGTTGTTTTCTGTGCTTCCTACCTTGCCATGTATTGCTTCCTGTGCAGACTTGTCATGCATCATACCTTGACATGTATTGCATCATATATAGACTTGTGTTGTTTTCCTGTGCTTCCTACCTTGCCATGTTGTGCTTCCTGTATAGACTTGTAGTGCATCCTATATAGAACTGTCTTGCATCATACTTGGTTGAGCATATTGTCATGTCTCGTGTTGTGTGTTTACCGTGTTGCTTGCTTCTTCTCGTTAGTGCTTGCTCCGTTGCGTTCGTGAGGATTCGTTCGTCTACCCGTGGTTCTTCTTCAAGGCTTCTTCTTCGTCTTCTTCACGGATCCGTTCTTCTTCCTTGCGGGATCTCAGGCAAGATGACCATACCCTTGGATACCTTTACTATCATTGCCATTGCTTAGTTGTCTCGATGCTATCGTTATATGTCGCGCTACCCATCCTTTATGTCAGCCTCTCCTTGTTGCCATGAAACCTCTAACCTTTGACACCTTCCTAGAAAAAAAACCTTCTTTGGCTATGTTACCCGCTTGCTCAGCCCCTCTTATAGCATTGTTAGTTGCAGGTGAAGATGAAGATCATTCCAGGAGGGAACTTGTTGTTGGTATATCACAATATCTATTATTATTATTATTATTAACACACCTATATACTGGGCATGGGTGGAAGGCTTGGCCTTTTGCTCGGTGTTTTGTTCCACTCATGCCACCTTAGGCGCTGATAAACCGGCATTATGTTCCTTGATTTTGCATTCCTTACACGATTGGGTATATGGGGACCCCTCGACACTTCGTCTTTGAATAAAACTCCTCTAGCAAGGCCCAACATTGGTTTTAATTTGCCTCATAATAACAACTTAATTAATTAATTGCATAGGGGGTCATGTCCCCAGGTTCTTAATTCTACACAATAGGGGGGCCAGTGCTGATGGTGTTGGTCCCAAACTAGAGCCACTTGCGATGCCACCCAGTTATCTGGGGTCTTCGGTTGCTGTACTTAGTGCTCATCCGGACGTGGCCTGAGACGAGATGCGCGCGGCTACCATCGGGGTGTCGGCACGCCGGGAGGTCTTGCTGGACTTGTTTTACCATTGTCGAAATGTCTTGTGCACCGGGATGCCGAGCCTGATCGGATTTCCCTAAGATAAGGGGTGATGATATTATATTTATCACTTCAGCTGATCGTGAGAGCTTGTGATGGGCTAAGTTGGGACACCCCTGCAGGGTTATGATCTCTCGAAAGTTGTGCCCGCGGTTATGTGGCAGATTGAAATTTGTTAATGTCTGGTTGTAGAAAACTTGACAGAGGATCCGAAGTAAAACGAAACAACTGTGTGAGTAACCGTGACTGTATCTTTTCACTTTGAGAAGAGAACACGGTGGGGTTATGTATGACTCGTAGGTAGTTCAGGATCTTTAGCGATCACTACTAGTTTGCGACCGTTTGCGTAGATGCTCATCTTATTCTTGTACTCGTAAGCTAGCCACCATATTATGCTTAGCCGCTGCTGCAACCGCACCACTTTACCTCTTCCTACCCATAAAGCTTTGCTAGTCTTGATACCCATGGATATGGGATTGCTGAGTCCTCATGGCTCACAGGTACTACAACACCAGATGTAGGTACAGCTGAGTACGATGCAGGAGATGTCTCAGAACTTCAGTGGGAGTTCGATGAAGAGCGCAGCCGTATGTATGTGACGTTTTCGACAATCAGTAGTGGTTTCTACTAGGGGCGATTCGGACCTGTGGCTTTATGTATTTGGTATCTTTATTTTGGATCTTCACCCGTAGATGGGTTGTGATGTTATTTGGATGATGATTTGCTTATGTAATGAATTGTGTGACATGGCAAGTGTAAGGCAACTATCCTTTTGCAATTTCATCCCTATTTTTACATGAGTCGTGCAAAGATACCGAACTTGAGATCATTCCAGAATGGGCTTATACCTTTAAGTCGTGCCTCGACACGTAGGAGGTATAGTCCCATCCTGGGCATTATAGTAACATAGCCGAATATACCTCTGTTATTTTTATATTTGTTAATATGCACTTACTTTATTCATGATGATCGGGTCTTCGTTTACTTTTGTTCCTCAATCATAGTCTGGCTGAGGCCATGCATGGAGAAGGTGAGCTCCTCATGCATTTCTATACATGCGTTATAAACTGAGTCATCAACAAGTATGGTGATAGCCAGCGTACGGTGCCCTCAAACTATGTGATGATGATGTCAAAAGAACAATAGCTATGCAACATAGTGGTGGATTTTGACATTGTGGGTTTTTGTTGTGAATTCTATTTGAATATTTTGTGAATTCTCTAATTAGTCTTTAGCGAAACAATAATCTAATTAAGCTTTCCTTACGAGTGTTGTGAGAGGATAATTTCACTATCGAAAGTTTGATTCAATATCTCAACGATGGCAATTGTGTGTACAATTGTTCAACACCTGCTTTCTGACCTATGTAGGAAATTTGGTTGAAGCTCTCAATGATGGCTATTTCATCTATTGTTGTTCAACCCCCATTGTCTGACCGGTAGCAAATTTTTACTTACTAAGAGTATATACAACCCCTCAAATCCTATCCAAATGTCGGGAAGGACAACCCAGTCACTGTCTGGACATTAGATAGAAGGAGAAAGGTAACCCGACCGGACCCTCGATAGGAAAAAAGGGAAAACAGAGGCTCAAAGCGGATACACCCATACACCGACTGAACGCGTTCGTGGACATTTGAGAAGCCAAAATTGCCTATTTTGGTCGTAGATGCCCTAAGGAAATGTATTATTTGGGATTTTGGTCCTTTTGTTGGTGTGTTTTACTTCCTACACTTGCTAATGCATTTTTTGTCCCACTCGGTTTTGGTGGTTTTTTTACCCGTTGCAATGCAAGGACCTTATATCCAGTACCAGATGATACCCCACATGTTGTTGCGGGAATATTTTGCAACATTTTCAATGTGATTCGTTCTATGGAACATGAATATTTGAAGTAATAATATAAAACGCTAAAACTAAAAATACATATAATTTATTATGTTTGATTATTATATAGTTGTAAAATGTTTATTAAATATATATATTATAATAGAATGAAAATTCATGTTTGCACATATGGGTATTTTTATTGGCATGCATGTCATGATGATGTTGCATGCTGATAGAAATAGTTAGTGGAGGGCTAGCTATTTAGAAATAGAAGATTATGTATAAAAGCACATGATGATCTCATCCATTCAGCCACCTATATCCGACGCCCCATGACGCTTGAATGTTGTATCTAAGGGAGTCCTGGATTTAGGGGTCCTCAAGTGTCCGGGCTATTGAAGCTGTTTCGGATTGATGGGCCGTGAAGATAAAAGCAGAAGGCCACTCCCCATGTCCGTATAGGACTCCTATGTGTGTAGAAAGGCAAGATAGATGTCCGAATGTAATGATTTGTTCCTCCCCAAGTCATCTTTATGTAACCCTTGGCCTCCTCCGACGTGTATATAGGCCGGAGGGTTTAGTTCGTAAGGGCTAGCAGAATCACAATTACGTAGGCTAGACTTCTAGGGTTTGGCCATTACGATCTCGAGGTAGATCAACTCTTGTAACCCTATACTCATCAAGATCAATCAAGCAGGAAGTAGGGTATTACCTCGATAGAGAGGGCCCGAACCTGGGTAAACATCATGTCCCCAGTCCCATGTTACCATCGATCCTTAGACGCACATGTTAGGCACCCCTACCAGAGATCTGCCGGTTTGGACACCGACAATGGTGCTTTCATTGAGAGTTCCGCTGTGTACTCGCGAGAAGCGATAGGTGGCTCGTCTCATTATCAATGATGACATCACCTTCGAAAAAGGGTCTAGCTCCTGGCCAGGTCCTCCAGCTCGGCGGGTTTGCCATATGCGCCCACGTGGCCTTCAGGCCGACCACATCCCCTGCAGTCACCGAGCACCACTCTTGCATCGGTTCCGAACACTCCAAAGATGCGAGTCTGATAGGCTCCTCGTCTTTAAACGAGTTGCTCAATCGCATTGCTGCCTTGGGGATTTCAACATCCAATGATCTAATCAGGCCTAAACCCAATCAATAGGAAGACAATTCCACCCCGATCACTCACCTGGTGGCAGCCGTCGAGGAACGGGCCGAAGTCACTTCTCCTCGTAAACCGGAGACCGGCTATGTACGGATCTCTGAACCCTTTGAGCCGAACACCCCTCCCTTAGGCGGGACCCCACATCTTTCAAGATCAGGGACAGACACCAAGCCTGGGGAACGCCTAGCTCACATTGGGCCCGTGTTGTTGACACTGGAGGTTTTACAAGACCCGGACACAATATTGGGTCGGGATTCAAATTTTACAACACCCACCCACCACAGTCAATACTCTCCAAGTAACTCTCGCCCTCTAGACGTATGTGACTTAATGTACGTGCGGCAGCAGCCCCAGGAGACGGTCCATCACTTCTGGGCCAGATTCCTACTTGCTAAAAACAATATCATGGACTGCTGCGACGATGACACGGTTCTAATCTTTCACCGCAATTGCACGGATGAGGGAGTCTTGAATGCCCTCAACCGCCATCGCTTCCGGAGTTTCACAGAGTTGTTGCAATTAGTATGAAAGTACTGCGCCATGGAAATTACTTGGAAGTCCCAGAATACCCATCTGGAATAGCCTGTTTTCGAACAAAACGTTGCTAAGGCAAAACGAACATACCCTAACAGGGCATCCGATCATATATCTGTCGGCAAGAAACATAAACCTTTTACAGGACATAGATCCATTCTGGACGCACTCCTAGATAAACCTTGCCCAATAGATGCAACCCCGGGCACAATCCCAACCCACAGCCTTCGAGCAAGTTGGGCACTCCGGTAGGTAGTCAAAAGCGGTGAAGCCATCCTGGCCGCTGCAACTCCAGAAGAGGACAATTTTGAAGTCCTCGCGGTCCTCGAGAACTTCTCTTCAAACAACCGACTCAAGAGAGCACATCGTGAGCTCGCCGAGGTTCATCAAATAACCGCCGCAACCCCATGGAACGACGCGGCAATCACTTTCACCGCCGATGACGAACCGCGAGTCCGGACAGTCCGAGCCCCAGCCGCTCATGTACTAAATCCAATAGTAGATGGCTTTTGCCTCACCAAAGTACTCATGGACGGCGGCAGTGGACTCAACCTCATATACGAGGACACGCTTGAAAAAATGCAGGTCGATAAAACCCGCATTGAGCAAAGTAACACAACCTTTAGAGGAATCATCCCCAGCCGGGAAGCCCGGTGTTCGGGGAGTATTAAATTCAACATAGTGTTCGACACGCCCGAGAACTACAGGTCAGAAGAGCTACTCTTCCACATTGTCCCATTCAACAGCGGATACCACGCCCTTCTAGGGAGAGACGCTTTCTCATGCTATCAAGCCATACCCCATTACGGCTACATGAAGCTTAAAATGCCAGGGCCCAATGGAATAATGTCAGTCATAAGTGATCCGGACAGAGCACTCCGTACCGAAAACAAAATTGCATCCTTGACCCTGAAGGCACTATCCGAAGCCTTTGCGGCCGAAGAACTAACGACCTTACGATCCACGATGGACAAGGACGACGTAGTACTTGATAAAAGATCTAAGTCTACCTCCTTCATACTAGCAGATGAAATTATCAAATTTCAGGTACATCCAATGGACCCCACCAAAACACCATCCATTGGAGCACAACTCGATCCAACGGTAGACAACACTTTGCGCGCATTCCTACAAGAAAACTAGGACATAATCTCCTGGCACCCTTCAGACATGCCTGGGATCCCACGCAGGCTGGCCGAACACAGCCTCAACATCATCAAAGGGTTCAAACCAGTCAAGCAGTGGTTGCGACGATTTTCTGAACCCAAAAGACAAGCTATGGGGGAAGAGCTAGCCAAGTTACTGGAGGTCGGATTCATCAGGGAAATTAAACATCCAGATTGGCTAGCCAATTTGGTCATGGTACCGAAGAAGGATAAATCATGGCGCCTTTGTGTTGACTTCAAAGACCTGAATAAGGCTTGCCCTAAGGACTCTTTTCCGCTGCCCCGCATCAATGAAATCATCGATGCAATAGCAGGACATGACTCATTATGCTTCCTCGACGCTTACTCCGGATACCATCAGATAAAATGAAGGAATCCGACCAGGCCGTGATGATGTTTATCACTCCGTATGGGCCCTTTTGCTTCAACACTATGCCCTTTGGGATCAAAAATGTTGGTGCCACGTATCAATGCATGCTTCAAACATGCTTAGAGAAACAAATTGGCAAGACAGTGGAGGAATACGTCGACGATGTAGTCATCAAGACCAAACACGTCAAAACATTGGTTGACAATCTCCGCCTCACGTTCGATAACCTCCGAACATATGACATATGGCTCAATCCAGAAAAATGCGTCTTCGGCGTCCCGGCCGGAAAGCTGCTAGGGTTTATCGTATCCCATAGAGGAATTGAGGCGAACCTAGCTAAATTCCGAGCCTTGTTAGAGCTAGCTACGCCAACCGATCTAAAACAAATCCAAAAGCTAGCAGGGTGTGTGGCGGCCTTAAGCTGCTTCATCTCCAGACTAGGAGAAAAAGCATTACCACTTTGTAGACTACTGAGGCACATGGACAACTTCGTATGGACAGATGGGGCCACGGCCGGATCGGAAGAAATAAAAACCGTATTAGCAGGCAAACTAATCCTAGCCGCTCCAAGTGTTGGCGAGCCAATGCTGCTTTATATCTCAGCCACTCACCAGGTAGTGAGTGTTGTACTCGTCGTCGAACGAGAGGAAGAGGGACATAAATTCCCTGTCCAAAAACCATTATACTACGTATCAGAGGTTCTCACACCGTGCAAGTCACGATACCCTCATTATCAGAAAATTGCCTATGCGGTGTTCATGGCATCTCAGAAGCTCCGACACTACTTTCAAGAGTGTTCGATTATAGTGGCATCCGAAGTACCACTCAATGATATCCTAAATAATAAAGACGCCACATGCCACATAGCCAAATGGGCCATCGAGCTCTTGCCGTTCGAAATAACATACAAACCACACTGCACTATTAAATCTCAGGTGGTGGCTGACTTTGTCGCAGAATGGACTGAGGCCGAACTCCCTAAAGAGTACGGAGCATACTCCCACTGGACCATGTATTTCGACGACTCCAAAATGCTAGCCAGACCAGGGCCCAGCGTCATCTTGATATCTCCTACACGGGATACAGTCCGCTACGTGCTGCAATACGGACTCAAACAATGCTGCTGAATATGAGGCACTACTACATGGACTCCGCATGGCCGTATCCATAGGCATACAATGCCTCGAGGTACGTGGAGACTCAAACCTCGCAATATCTCAGGTAAACGGTGAATTTGATGTGAAGGATTCAAAGATGGCAGCTTATCGAAATGCCATATTAAAAATATCATCTTGATTTGAGGGGCCAGAATTTCACCATGTCGCTCGGGACAGTAATCAGGGTGCAGATAGACTCGCTCGCATGGGTGCCAAACGCGACCCGGTCTCGCCTAACACCTTTGTAGAAAGGTTGTTTAAGCCATCAGTTACATGGTAGGACGAGAGTGGAGATGCTAATGCAGACCCAAACACGCCCCCATCAGTCGAACTCCATACAGTTGTCATCAGGGATTCGAATATGGAAATAACATCTTTGGCTCATGAGATCATGGTTGCTATAGCCCCCTGGACCAAACCGTTCTTGGCCTACCTTAATAGGCAGGAGCTCCCCGATGACCAAAATGAGGCCCGCCGCATAATTCGGCGTTCTAAAGCCTATAAAGTTCGTGAAGGTTAACTATACAAGAAAAGCACTACTCGTGTTCTCCAAAGGTGCATCTTTGAAGAGGAGGGACGGGAGATTCTAGCCGAAATACATGCAGGAATGGGCGGCCATCACGCTGCAACTCTGTTCTCGTAAGCAAGGCTTTCCGAACAGGTATCTTCTAGCCAACTGCCCGAGCAGCTGCTCAAGCCCTAGTCCAACATTGTGTTGGATGATAGCTTTTCGCAAATCAAAGTCATATGTATCCCACCTCTCTGAGAACCATCCCTATAACTTGGCCATTTGTAGTCTAGGGGATGGATACGGTTGGACCCCTTAAAGGGCGGAGTCACAAAAACAAATATTTGCTCGTCATGATGGACAAATTCACTAAATGGATAGAAGCCAAACCAGTCAGAACGGCTGAGTCAGGGCCAGTGATAGATTTTATATCAAGTGTAGTACACATTTATCGTGTCCCGCGTAGTATTATCATAGATAATGACTCCAACTTCATAGCCTATGAGGTGAAAAACTGGTGCGCCAAGTTACGTATTTAACTAGATTACGCCTCTGTGTACCACCCTCAAACAAATGATCAAGTCGAAAGGGCTAATGGCTTAGTAATGAGTGGCATTAAACCTCGACTGGTGCGCTCCCTACGGGGGTCAGATAAACACTGGTTTGAGGAGATCAACTCCGTACATTGGGGGCTGCGGACCACACCTAACCGGACAACCGGATATACGCTTTTTCATGGTGTACAGTGCAGAGGGTGTTTTGTCCTGCGATATTATTCATGACTCGCCTCGAGTGCGCATGTATGAAGACCGAGAGGCCGATCTAGCTCGATCGGTAGGACAACCTAGACGGCCTTGAAGAGGAGCGCGATATCGCGCAGGCTCGTTCCGCATTCTATCAACAACAGGCTAGGCGATACCAGAGCAGAGAAGTGCGGGCCAAAACATACAATTTTGGTGAACTCGTTTTGCGCCTCCCGGAGAAGAAAAATGATAAGCTCAAACCAAGATGGGAGGGCCCCTTCATCATTGATGAAGTACTCATCGGAGGAGCCTATCACCTTCGAAACGCATCACATAATCGCCTTGAGCCGAATCCATGGAACGCTGCCAGGCTCCAAGGATTCTACAGATAGTTCGGTAGCACCTTTTATCTCTCTTTTTGTTTACGTCTCATCCCTTGATTTTTCTTTTTTTTCCTCTTCATGTTTTGTTTTTTCCTTCCCGAGTGTTCGGCTAAACCGAATTGTTAGGGGTGAACATTTCAAAAATGTATATACCTCAAAATACCTGGGGGCTTCCATAACGAAGACTAGTATTCCAAGCTTATTGCTTATAGTACCCGTGTCGTCTGTTTCATACAGCCTCTTAGCCATTATATGCACCTTTATTACTTAAGTTTTTGCCATGCTGGGTTGCCTGGATCCTGTGTTTATACCCGATGTTCCTGATTGTTCGGCTAGGGTGTAATGGGAGCACGTCTGTGATTGTTACAACTGGGTAAGCCGGACCTGTACCTCGGACGGGTGAAGCTGAAAGCTAGCATTCTTAAGGGAATCATTGGTCGGCAAACAAACGACGAATTGCTTTTTTGGCACATAATTTCTCAATATTAAAGGATAAGCTTCCTGTAATCCTATATTTTTTAGGATCAAAGCCTAGGCATGCACACATACACATGCTGACCCAGGGAAAGGAACCCTTAACGGAACTATTCTCTCTGGAAGATGTTTCTTATGTTAAACAGTAATATAACATAACTCCCTGAACGAAATTTTTTTGTTCAAGCAAAAATGACCGGATTGCTTGGTTTCCAAACATACTAAGTGTTTAGCACAAGTATAGTATCCGGAAACACTCCAGCCTTTGGGTTTAGGAGATGGAAGCCGAAGATCTACCATGACAGACCTTTTAAAGTTTGGTTCAGATAAGTTTGATGATAAAGTACATTATTACATGGAATCAAACGCCTAATCTTCATATATGCCATCTATAAGACTGTCTAACTTAGTCATGTTGTGAAAACTTTGCGGCTACCATTACTTGGTCATACACGAAGCTAACAGGAATTTCTTGACCGTATGGTCCCCGAGGTCCAACCCGGGCCATATGATTTGGATCAAGCCCAGTATACCGCATTTTCACCATGGTCCAGGACTCTCGTGCACCTTCTCGGCATGCCGATGCCTTCCATAGTTCAAAACGATGCCGAGCTCCTTTGAATAAGTTCGCCAGCTCCTCCATAATTTCTGGAGGAGAATCGGAAGGCCATAAGGCTTTAGTCATGCTTTTCATGGCTTTCCGAACTCGCTCATGTACTTTGGAGAGCTCTTGTAGCGCGTCACCTTGAAATCCGGATACTTCTTCTTCGGGCCTACCAGTTAACAAAACTGCAAGAATGGCATTATAAAGCTATGAATCATGGATAAATATAAAGATTAGGGTAAAGGTCATACTGAATATGCCGCCTTTTAACTTTTTATTCTCCTTCAAAGCATCCGACAGTTGGGCCCATAGATCATTTAGCTCTTTGGCTTGCTTGATACTTTCATCTAGTAGTTTGTTCTTTTCATTAATGGTCCGTGTTAGAACATGTTGACCAACGGCTTCTTGCCCTTCGGCATGTCTTTTGTCTGCCTAAGCAGCCCTTAGCTTCTCCTCCAGTCGATCTGTCGATTCCGCCACTGAAATTGAAACACTATATGCTTAAACATCATTGACAGCGCATAATCGTATTTTTTGGACACTATTCGTCCTTACCATCAGAACCCTTCTTGGATTTCTTCAAATCTTCTAGCTCGGTGGTGACAACATTTAGCTTAATCCGGTTCGATTCAAACTCCTTGGATAATGCGTCATTCCTTTCCTTGGGAACATGCGAGAATAAACGATCCTTAAATCAGTTAGGCCAACTGCTTCAAGTCTCGGGGGCTACTGGCATATGCCTATTAAATTTACAAATGTCCTTACCCGCATATCTTTTGAGAGCAGGTGAGTGGCTACAGTGAGTCCATCCCGAGCAGTTCGGATATACGCATCCGCGGAACTGAGGGCGTTGAACGCCTCCCCGGTAAAAACGGTATCACTCATGGCCTCTTTGCATCGCCGATGGTTCATCGCGCTCTCCACTTCAGAATTTGTAACTGATACATTATCTGAATCCTCCTGGAGAGGACAATCCGGCATTACGCCCGCATTGGCTCTTGTCCTTGTGGATGGGCCCGGAGCCAGACTTCTTGGTGTTTGGCCATCAAGGCCCTCAGACACAGTTCGGTGTACACTCCTCCTGAAATGAGATAAAGGGAAAATATAACAATCCGGCCTTGCTACTGAGCGCATGTTGAAAACATACCTCTTCGATGAAGGAGGGGGATCGATGGTGCCTCTCGTTTCCTTTCGCTTTGAAGACTCGCCCTGCGCAGGCGTTGTCTTCTTAAGAGATGCCCTTGAAACAGTACGGTGAGACGATCGTCGCCCCTTTGGAGCATAAGATAGTGCGGTGGGCAAGGTGCGAAGGGGAGGCTCTCTTTGAGGGGATGTCTCTTGGGTACTTACGCGGGAGGAGGGAAGAAGGCCAGGGTAATCAGCTACAATGGCCACTTCTGTGCCATCATGGCTCGCCTGATGAAAGACTCTGTCAGTAAGTGCTGGAGATATGCCCTAGAGGCAATCATGTATGATGATATTTCCTATGTGTTTATGAATAAATATAGTCCTTGGATGTAATCAATGATACTTGTTGGCAAGTACGTGACTTGTCTGTGAGATCTTGTGTTGTATGATACATCCTAAATTGTCCCTAGTCACAAGTGACGTGTGGGCACACATCGGACTAGACTAGCATATGACACGCTGGATAGCTCGGTCTCACTAGCCATGGAGCATTGGATGCTAACCGGATAATATGGACTTGGAAAGGTCTGGTCGGATTCGACATAGTCGGATCCGAGTCGAGATAAGGTCCGAGTCGGACAGACCCAACTACGAGACGCAGCGATATGTCATCTGTGAGTCTCTAGTACAACATACGTTCTATGTCCTAAGACCTGAGCTGACGCATGTACTCAGGATGGTGACAGACTAGCTTTGGGCCGACCAAACGCTACTCCGTGACTGGGTAGTTACAAAGGTAGGTTTCAGGCTTATCCAGACCCATGCTGCGAGACGTTGTCGAGCAAGATGGGATTTGCCCCTCCGATCAGGAGAGATATACTCTGGGCCCCTCGTGTGATCCGACTAGGATAAGCATGGCCATATGCTACTTCTCGAGCTTGCGTTGTATTCCCTCGAAGAGGAAAGGTAGATGCCGCACAGTAGCGTAAGTATTTCCCTCAGTTTTTGAGAACCAAGGTATCAATCCAGTAGGAGACCACGCGCGAATCCCTCGCACCTGCACAAACAAATTAGAACTTCGCAGCCAACGCGATAAGGGGTTGTCAATCCCTTTACGGTCACTTACGAATATGAGATCTGATAGAGATGATAGTTTATATTTTTGGTTTATAAGAACAACAAATAAAAGCGATAAAAGTAAAGTAGATGTAGATTGATATGTTGAGAATAGACCCGGGGGCCATAGTGTTCTCTAGTGGCTTCTCTCATGATAGCGATATTCTATGGCGGGTAAACAAATTATTGTCGAGCAATTGATAGAAAAGCGAATAATTATGAGACTATCTAGGCATGATCATTGTATATAGGCATCACGTCCGAGACAAGTAGACCGAAATGATTCTGCATCTACTAATATTACTCCACACATCGACCGCTATCCAGCATGCATCTAGTGTATTGAGTTCATAAGAACAGAGTAACACCTTAAGCAAGATGACATGATGTAGAGGGATAAACTCAAGCAATATGATATAAACCCCATATTTTTATCCTCGATGGCAACAATACAATATGTGCCTTGCTGCCCCTACTGTCACTGGGAAAGGACACCGCAAGATTGAACCCAAAGCCAAGAACTTCTCCCATTGCAAGAACTATAGATTTAGTAGGCCAAACCAAACCAATAATTTGAAGAGACTTGCAAGGATATTATGAGCACACATAAAAAGTTCAGAGAAGAACCAAATATCTTTCATAGATAACCTTGGTCATAAACTCACAATTCATCGGATCTCGACAAACACACCGCAAAAAGAGATTACATCAAATAGATCTCCTCGAAGACCGAGGAGAACTTTGTATTGAAATCCAGAGAGAGAGAAGAAGCCATCTAGATACTCGCTATGGATCCGAAGGTCTGTGGTAAACTATTCACAACTCATGGTGAGGGCGATGATGATGAAGAAGAAGAACTCCATGATGGATCCCCCTCCGGTGGAGCTCCGGAACAGGCTCCAAGATGGGATCTTCACGGGAACAGAAGGTACGGTGGTGGACTTAGGGTTTTCTCTCTGTTCACGGAGGTTCTGGGGTACGTAGACTTATATAGGAAGAAGGAGGGCACCGGGGGACGGTCGAGGGGGCCACGAGGCAGGGGGCGCGCCCTGGGAAGGGGGCGCGCCCCCACCCTCGTGGGCCACCTCTTGATCCCCTGACGTGGTTCTTAAGCTCCATGTGCGTGATTTTCACCAAAAATATCTCTCGCAAAGGTTTCGTTCCGTTTGGACTCCGTTTGATATTCTTTTTTCTGCAAAACCCTGAAACAGGCAAAAAACAACAATCTGGACTCAGCCTTTGGGTTAGTAGGTTAGTCCCAAAAATGATATAAAAATGAATGATAAAGCCCATTAAACATCCAAGACTTCATAAATAATAGCATGGAACAATCAAAAATTATAGATACGTTGGAGACGTATCAAGCATCCCCAAGCTTAATTCCTGCTTGTCCTCGAGTAGGTAAATGATAAAGAAAGAATTTTTGATGTGGAATGCTAACCAATATTTTTTTTAATGTAATTCCCATAATTGTGGCATGAATCTTCATATTAGAAAGATTCAAGATAAAAGTCTATATTGACATACGAAATAACAATACTTCAAGCATACTAACAAAGCAATCATGTCTTCTCAAAATACTATGGCTAAAGAAAGTTATCCCTACAAAATCATATAGTTTGGCTATGCTCCCTCTTCATCACGCAAAATATTCATATCATGCACAACCCCGATTTCAGCGAAGCACTTGTTTTCATACTCTATCTTTTCAAACCTTTCAACTTTCACGCAATACATGAGCGTGAGCCATGGACATAGCACTATGGGTGGAATAGAGGTGGTTGTGGAGAAGACAAAAAGAAGGCAGATAGTCTCACATCAACTAGGCGTCTGAACAGGCTATGGAGATGCCCATCAATAGATATCAATGTGAGTGAGTAGGGATTGCCATGCAACGGATGCACTAGAGCTAAATATGAATGAAAGCTCAACAAAAGAAACTAGTGGGGGTGCATCCAACTTGCTTGCTCAAGAAGACCTAGGGCATATGAGGAAGCCCATCGTTGGAATATACAAGCCAAGTTCTATAATGAAAATTCCCACTAGTATATGAAAGTGACTAAACATGAGACTCTCTACAATGAAGAACATGGTGCTACTTTGAAGCACAAGTGTGGAAAAAGATATAGTAGCAATTGTCCCTTTTCTTTTTTCTTTTTTTGGGCCTTTTTTTCTTCTTTGGCCTATCTTTTTTTTGCGGAGGGGCTTTATAGATTTAGCCTTTCCTCCCATGGGACAACGCTCTAATAATGATGATCATCACACCTTCATTACAACTCGATATTACAACTCGATACTACAACAACAAAGTATGACTCTATATGAATGCCTCCGACCGTGTACCAGTATGTGCAATGAAACAAGAGTGACATGTATAAAAATTATGCATGGTGGCCTTGCCACAAATACAATGTCAACTACATGATCCTGCAATGGCAATATGACAATATGATGCGTGTCATATGAAAGGAACAGTGGAAAGTTGCATGGCAATATATCTCGGAATGGCTATGGCAATGCCATGATAGGTAGGTATGGTGGCTGTTTTGAGGAATAATATGGTGGCTGTTTTGAGGAAGGATATATAGTGGGTTTATGGTACCGGCGAAAGTTGCGCGGTACAAGAGAGGCTAGCAATGGTGGAAGGGTGATAGTGCGTATAATCCATGGACTCAACATTAGTCATAAGAACTCATATACTTATTGCAAAAATCTACGAGTCATCAAAACAAAGCAATCAACGCATGCTCCTCGAGGGGAGGTTGGTAGGAGTTAACCATCGCGCGCCCCCGACCTCCACACAAAGGTTGGCACTCTACAAATACCTCATGCTCTAACTTCGTCACATAGCGGTTCACCATACGTGCATGCTACGGGAATCACTAACCTTAACACAAGTATTTCTCAATTTCACAATAACTCCACTAGCATGACTCTAATATCACTATCCTCATATCTCAAAACAATTATCAAGCATCCAACATCTCATTCTATTCAATGCACTTGGTGTGAATTTTTTTACTACATTGACATTGGATGTCTATCATGTGAAGACTAGTTTCTTTAGCCTAAACACATTACCATGCTGTTTTAATAGACTCTCAAAAGTATATAAGTGAAGCATGAGAGTTCAATAATTTCTACAAAAATATTACCACCACCGTGCTCTAAAAGATGTAAGTGAAGCACTAGAGCAAAAACTATTCAATTCAAAAGATATAAGTGGAGCACATAGAGTGTTCTAACAATTTTCTAGGCCATATTTAACTCTCTCAAATAGGTGTGTCCAGTAAGGATGATTGTGACAAACTAACAAGCAAAGACTCAAATTATACAAGACGCTCCAAGTAAAACACATATCATGTTGCGAATAAAAATATAGCTCCAAGTATAGTTACCAATGGATGAAGACGAAAGAGGGGATGCCTTCCCGGGGCATCCCCAAGCTTAGGCTTTTGATTATCTTGAATTTACTTGGTGTGCCATGGGAATCCCCTAGCTTAGTCCTTTTCTACTCCTTGTTCCATAGTCCATCAAAGCAATACTCAAAACTTGAAAACTTCACAACACAAAACTTAGACAAAACTTCTCGTGAGGTCCGTTAGTATAAGAAAGCAAACCACTACTCAAAGGTGCAGCAATGAATTCATTCAATGTTTATATTGGTGTTAAACCTAATGTATTCCAACTTCTCTATGGTCCATATCTTCCAATACTACTCATAGATGTATCGGAATAAGCAAACCACACACGAAAAACAGAATCTGTAAAAAACAGAACAATTTGTAGTAATCTGCAGGTTTTGCCTACTTCTGGAACTCCAAAAAATCCAAACTAAATTGGTAAATTTGCGGAATTTGTCTACCAATCATCTGTAAAAATAATAAACTAAAAAGCATGCCCCAGTAAAATCTGAAGACTACTTTAGCGAGCGCTAACGATTCTGTTTTTCATAGCAAGATCACATAAACTTCACACAAGTCTTCCCAAAGGTTCTACTTGGCACAAACACTAAACAAAACATGAAACCACATCTAATCAGAGGCTAGATGCAATATTTATTCCCTAACATCACGAAAAAAAATATAAAGTTGGGTTGCCTCCCAACAAGCGCTATCGTTTTACGCCCCTAGCTAGGCACGATACAAGATAGATCTAGGTATTGCCATCTTTGGAAAGTAATCCATAAGTGGCTCTCATGATAGATTCATATGGTAATTTGATTTTCTTTCTAGGAAAGTGTTCCATGCCTTTCCTTAACGGAAATTGGAATCTAATATTTCCTTCCTTCATATCAATAATTGCACCAATCGTTCTAAGGAAAGGTCTACCAAGAATAATAGGACATGAAGGATTGCAATCTATATCAAGAACAATGAAATCTACGGGCACATAATTCCTATTGGCATCAATAAGAACATCATTAATTCTTCCCATAGGTTTCTTAATAGTGGAATCCGCAAGATGCAAATTTAAAGAACAGTCATCAAGCTCATGGAACCCTAGCAAATCACACAAAGTTTTTGGGATAGTGGAGACACTAGCACCCAAATCACACAAAGCATAGCATTCATGATCTTTTATTTTTATTTTAATAGTAGGTTCCCATTCCTCATAAATCTTTCTAGGGATAGAAACTTCCAACTCAAGTTTTTCTTCATAAGATTGCATCAAAGCATCAACTATGTGTTTGGTGAAAGCTTTATTTTGACTATAAACATGCGGAGAATTTAGCACGGATTGCAACAAGGAAATACAATCAATCAAAGAGCAGTTGTCATAATTGAATCCCATGAAATCCAAAGTAGTGGGTTCATCACTATGCAAAGTTTTAATCTCTTCACTCCCACTTTTAGCAATTTTAGCATCAAGATCTAAAAACTCCGAATCATTGGGACACCTTAAAGCAGAATCATCTCCAATCCTATCTTCATCAAGATTTATACTAGAAAACAAGGATCTAATAGGAGACACATCAATAACTTTCATATCTTCATCTTTATTTTCATGATAACTAGAAGACCACGCTTTAATATAATCCTCTCTTTTAGCACGCATCCTAGTGATTCTTTCTTTGCATTCATCAATGGAAATTCTCATGGATTTGAGAGACTCATTGATATCATGCTTAGGTGGGATAGATCTAAGTTTCAAAGAATCAACATCAAGAGTAATTATATCCACACTTCTAGCCAATTCATCAACCTTAAGCAATTTTTCTTCAAGCAAAGCATTGGAATTCTTTTGCGAGATCCTAAACTCCATAACACTAGTTTCAAATTCAGAAGGCATCTTTCCATAAGAGTTGTTGTAGGAATTACCATAATTATTAGAGGAATTGCTAGGAAAAGGCCTAGGATTAAAATTACCTCTATAAACATTGTTACCAAAATTATTCCTACCAACAAAATTCACATACAAAGATTCATTGTTATTCTCAATCAAAGTGGACAAAGGCATATCATTAGGATCAGAAGAAGCACTCTTAGCAGCAAATAATTTCATAAGTTTATCCATCTTTCCACTCAAAACACTAATTTCTTCAATAGCATGCACTTTTTTACTAGTAGATCTTTCGATGTGCCATTGAGAATAATTAACCATAATATTATCTAGGAATTTGGTAGCTTCTCCTAAGGTAGTTTCCATGAAAGTGCCTCCGGCGGCTGAATCTAAAAGATTTCTAGAAGCAAAATTCAAGCCAGCATAAAAGTTCTGAATAATCACCCATAGATTCAAACCATGTGTAGGGCAATTACGTATCATCAATTTCATTCTCTCCCAAGCTTGTGCAACATGCTCATGATCTAGTTGCTTAAAATTCATAATATCGTTTCTAAGAGAGATGATCTTAGCAGGAGGGAAATACTTAGAGATAAAAGCATCTTTGCACTTATTCCACGAATCAATACTATTTCTAGGCAAAGAGGAAAACCAAGTTTTAGCATGATCTCTAAGTGAAAACGGAAATAACTTCAATTTAACAATATCATTATCCATATCCCTTTTCTTTTGCATATCACACAAATCAAAAAAGTTGTTTAGATGGGTAGCGGCATCTTCACTAGGAAGGCCGGAGAATTGTTCTTTCATGACAAGATTCAACAAAGCAGCATTGATCTCACAAGATTCAGCATCGGTAATAGGAGCAATCGGAGTGATAATAAAATTATTGTTGTTGGTATTGGAGAAGTCACACAATTTGGTATTGTTCTGAGCCATAGTGACAAGCAAGCAATCCAACACACACAAGCAAACAAAAGCAAGCGAACGATAAACACACGGCGGAAGAAGGGCAAATAAAACGGCAAGGGTGAAGTGGGGGAGAGGAAAATGAGAGGCAAATAAATGTAATGCGAAGGATAAGGGTTTGTGATAGGTACTTGGTATATGACTTTTGTGTAAGCCTCCCCGGCAACGGCGCCAGAAATTATTCTTGCTACTTCTCAAGCTTGCGTTGTATTCCCTCGAAGAGGAAAGGGAGATGCAGTACAGTACCGTAAGTATTTCCCTCGGTTTTTGAGAACCAAGGTATCAATCCAGTAGGAGACCACGCGCGAGTCCCTCGCACCTGCACAAACAAATAAGAACTTCGCAACCAACGCGATAAGGGGTTGTCAATCCCTTTACGGTCACTTACGAAAGTGAGATTTGATAGAGATGATAGTTTATATTTTTGGTATTTTTGGTTTATAAGAACAGAAAATAAAAGCGATAAAAGTAAAGTAGATGTAGATTGATATGTTGAGAATAGACCCCGGGGCCATAGTGTTCTCTAGTGGCTTCTCTCATGATAGCGATATTCTACGGCGGGTAAACAAATTACTGTCGAGCAATTGATAGAAAAGCAAATAATTATGAGACTATCTAGGCATGATCATTGTATATAGGCATCACGTCCGACACAATTAGACCGAAAAGATTCTGCATCTACTACTATTACTCCACACATCGACCGCTATCCATCATGCATCTAGTGTATTGAGTTCATAAGAACAGAGTAATGCCTTAAGCAAGATGACATGATATAGAGGGATAAACTCAAGCAATATGATATAAACACCATCTTTTTATCCTCGATGGCAACAATACAATACGTGCCTTGCTGCCCCTACTGTCACTGGGAAAGTACACCGCAAGATTGAACCCAAAGCCAAGCAATTCTCCCATTGCAAGAACTATAGATCTTGTAGGCCAAACCAAACCAATAATTCAAAGAGACTTGCAAGGATATTATGAGCAACATTAAAAGTTCAGAGAAGAACCAAATATCTTTCATAGATAACCTTGATCATAAACTCACAATTCATCGGATCTCAACAAACACACCGCAGAAAGAGATTACATCGAATAGATCTCCTCGAAGACCGAGGAGAACTTTGTATTGAGATCCAAAGAGAGAGAAGAAGCCATCTAGATACTAGCTATGGACCCAGAAGGTCTGTGCTAAACTACTCACAACTCATGGTGAGGGCGATGATGATGATGAAGAAGAAGAACTCCGTGATGGATCCCCCTCCGGTGGAGCTCCGGAACAGGCTCCAAGATGGGATCTTCACGGGAACAGAAGGTACGGCGGTGGAATTAGGGTTTTCTCTCTGTTCATGGAGGTTCTGGGGTACGTAGACTTATATAGGAAGAAGGAGGGCACTGGGGGACGCTCGAGGGGGCCACGAGGCAGGGGGCGCGCCTTGGGTAGAGGGCGCTCCCCCACCCTCGTGGGCCACATCTTGATCCCCTGACGTGGTTCTCAAGCTCCGTGTGCATGATTTTCTCCAAAAATATCTCTCGCAAAGGTTTCATTCCGTTTGGACTCTGTTTGATATTCTTTTTCTGCAAAACCCTGAAACAGGCAAAAAACAACAATCTGGACTGGGCATTTGGGTTAGTAGGTTAGTCCCAAAAATATATAAAAGTGAATGATAAAGCCCATTAAACATCCAAGACTTCATAAATAATAGCATGGAACAATCAAAAATTATAGATACGTTGGAGACGTATCACCATGCGACAAGGATTATGAGATAATCCGGTTTGGGTTGGCATCACTGGAACGAGAAAGAGGTCGGGCTAGCACAGGGATGACAGACTCGCCTTGAGCCCGGCAACATATATCGTGTGGGAAAGGGAATGGAAGTGTGACATGTTGTATAGGTTCGCTAACCAGCTTCATAGTCAGCTTGGTGGTTGGCACGCCTTGCTAGAGGTGGCTACCAATCATACAGGTTGGAGATGATCCGAAATGTGATCAAGCCGACTTGAACCTAAGGGGTCACACGCTTAAGGGAAGGAACCTGTGAGGTTCGATCCGACTCCATGAGTCACACTTGGTCTTACTCGGACTCGGATACAGACCGAACAAACTTTGGGCTTTAGGGTCCATGCGAGGCCCAAGTGTTGAGCCCGCGACGGATGCCTATAAATAGTGGAGGTGCGGCACACTGATTCGGTTGATCGCTTCAGCGCCGTCATTAGGGATTTGCATGTGTTGCAACTAGCCACCTCCACTCGCCGCCGGTTGTGTGATCGGACCTAGCAGTCCGCCGCACGACGTTCCTCCTGCACGCGCGGATATTGTTAGAAGCGATGCACTTGCGCCGCTCCGGCGAACCTGTTCGCGGGATCTGATCGTCTACGTGGGAGATCGACGAGGAGGAGACGACTTCGGAGACGCGCTGCCCAACTCTACTTCCGCTGCACGTCACTGCACGTCTAGTGGTAACGATCTGTGATCCACCTCCCTTAGCATGTTCCTGGAGGTTCTGCGCATAAGAATTTTTTTGCAGTCGACGCACTCTATGGTAGAACCCAAAAGTAAGCTCCATGAATATGTCTGAATCGTCTTCAAATCCATGATCTTTGTCGTGAGCATGGTCCTCTGGCTGCGGAGCAGGGTAGTAAACCCCCTCGATTACCTTCCTCCACTCCTATTGAAAACAGCGGGATTTAGTTTGGTTGACATATTTTGGAAAAAAGATTGTATAAAACTGAAAAGTCAAAAATACTCACCGGTCGATGGGGTTATACATGGAAAAACCTTCCCGACATTCCAAGCGGACGAAGTCTTACTTTTCCCCCTTATAGAGATCGGTCAGGATGGCGGCCAAAGCGGCAGGGGTATCTGGAACCTTGCATAGGCAACGGGAGGCATCGTCTTGCTCGTTATAGTGCCACATGGGAAACCCTCTGGACTGAAGTGGCTAGACGCATCACATTATCGTAATAGCCATGACTTCAACTATTGAGAGTTCGGAATGGGCAAGTATTCGGATCTTACTCACTAACCTCTTACACTCCGTACTATCCTCTTCCTTGGGACTTCGGGGACGTCGGTTGAAGCATTTTTTCAGAGGGGCGCTGGAGAACTCGGGAAGACCTTGTCGAATTGGGTCTGGAAGTCCAGCATCTTCGATGTAAAAGCACTCCAAAGGCCACTCTTTAGATGCCTTCTTGGGAGTGCCGGACAGGTAACCTGTCCCTGCTATGCGCCACACTTCGGCGCCGCCCACCTCGAATATGGATCCCTTTTGGGAGCGAGGTATGAGGCAAAATAATTTCCTCCATAGCTTGAAATGAGCCTCACAGCCCAAAAATAACTCGCAGAGAGCTACGAAACCCGCAATATGCATGATGGAGCCTGACGTGAGATTGTGCAACTAGAGCCCATAAAACTCGAGAAAACCTCCGAGGAAAGGATGGATTTGAAATCCTACGCCTCTCAAAAGGAAGGGGACGAAACACACCCGCTCCTCTTTAGTGGGGTTGGGGAAGTTTTCCGTCAAGGCTTCGTCGTCGATGGAGGTCAATCCAGCCCGAACGGAGACAAGATCCGCGGGAGGGAGATATCCCTCCGTCTGAAGTCTGTTCATATGGGCATGAGATATCGAGCAGCTTTCCCAGTCGCTCGCTTGAGGGCCGAGAGGGCGTGAGGAGGAGCCGGGAATGCTGGCCATGTTGGAAGTATTTTCTGTGGCTGGCTCTGAGGGTTTTTGTGTGGTGTGGAATGGCATATGAAATCTCATCGCTTTAAATATACGCCATCCCCACACGACCGAGGGGTTATTTGTAAAAATTACATGGACTTTCTGACACGTGGAAACCGATGCGACGGTGGGAAGGAATCAACATGGCGCAATCAAGAGCCGAATTATCGCTTGTTCCGAAGAAGAACCTTGCTTGCAAGACCAAAGACATTAAGTTGAATACAACCTCGTCATTGAAGGCAAGTTCGGGGGCTACCGAGGGAGTCCTGGATTTAGGGTTCCTCGAGTGTCCGGGCTATTGAAGCTGGGTCAGACTGATGGGCCGTGAAGATAAAAGTAGAAGGCCAATCCCCGTGTCCGGCTAGGACTCCTATGAGGGTAGAAAGGCAAGATAGATGTCCGGATGTAATGATTCCTTCCTCCCCAAGTCATCTTTATTTAACCCTCGGCCTGCTCCGGCATGTATATAAGTCGGAGGGTTTGGCTCATAAGGCCTAGCAGAATCACAATTACATAGGCTAGACTTCTAGGGATTGGCCATTACGATCTCGAGGTAGATCAACTCTTGTAACCCTATATTCATCAAGATCAAACATACAGGAAGTAGGGTATGACCTCGATAGAGAGGGCCCGAACCTGGGTAAACATCGTATCGCCAGTCCCTTGTTACCATCGATCCTTAGACGCACAGCTTGGTGATGACCCACAAATGTAGGGGATCTATCGTAGTCCTTTTGATAACTAAGAGTGTCGAACCCAACGAGGAGCAGAAGGAAATGATAGGCATTTTTCAGTAAGGTATTTTCTGCAAGCACTAAAATTATAGGTAACAGATAGTTTTGTGATAAGGTAATTGGTAGAAAGTAACAAAAGGTAAAAGTAAACAAGGTGCAACAAGGTGGCCCAATCCTTTTTGTAGCAAAGTACAAGGCTGGACAAACTCTTATATAAAGGAAAGCGCTCCCGAGGACACATGGGAATTGTCGTCCCAGTTTTCGTCACGATCATCTGATTCGCGTTCGGTACTTTGATAATTTGGTATGTGGGTGGACCGGTGGTTGGGTGATGTCCTTACTTGGACAAGCCTCCCACTTATGATTAACCTCTAATGCAAGCATCCACAACTACAAAAGAAGTATTAAGGTAAACCTAACCATAGCATGAAACAAGTGGATCCAAATCAGCCCCTTACGAAGCAACGCATAAACTAGGGTTTAAGCTTATGTCACTCTAGCAACCCATCATCTACTTATTACTTCCCAATGCCTTCCTCTAGACCCAAATAATGGTGAAGTGTCATGTAGCCGACGTTCACATGACACCACTAGAGGGGAGACAACATACATCTCATCAAAATATTGAACGAAGACCAAATTCACATGACTACTAATAGCAAGACTTCTCCCATGTCCTCAGGAACAAAAGTAACTACTCACAAAACATAATATTGTTCATGATTAGAGGGGTATTAATATGCATAATGGATCTGAACATATGATCTTCCACCAAATAAACCAACTAGCATCAACTACAAGGAGTAATCAACACTACTAGCAACCCACGGGTACCAATCTGAGGTTTGGGTACACAGATTGGATACAAGAGATGAACTAGGGTTTGAGAGGAGAGGGTGCTGGTGAAGATGTTGATGAAGATAGCCCTCCCCAAGATGGGAGACTTGTTGGTGATGACGGTGGTGATGATTTCCCCCTCCCGGAGGGAATTATCCCCGGCAGAACAGTTTTGCCGGAGCCCTAGATTGGTTTCCGCCTTGGTTCCGCCTCGAGACGGCGGCGTCTGGTCCCGAAAGCCTCCTTATGATTTTTTCCAGGTCAAAACACCTCATATAGGAGAAGATGGGCATCGGGGGCCTTCGGGGGGCCCATGAGACAGGGGCGCGCCCAGAGAGGGGGGGCGCCCCCCACCCTCGTGGACAGCAGATGGCCCCCCTTGTGATCTTCTTTCGCCAGATATTTTTTATATTTTCTGAAATGGAGTCCTGTGAAGTTTCGGGGCTTTTTGAGTTGTGCAGAATAGGTTTGCAGAGTTTGCTCCTTTTCCAGCGCAGAATTCCAGCTGCTGGCATTCTCCCTCTTCATGTAAACCTTGTAAAATAAGAGAGAAAAGGCATAAGTATTGTGAAAAAACATGTAATAACAGCCCATAATGCAATAAATATCAACATATAAGCATGATGCAAAATGGACGTATCAAATCCCCCAAGCTTAGACCTTGCTTGTCCTCAAGCGAAAGCCGATATCAAAAAATATGTACACATGTTTAGAGATAGAGGTGTCGACATGAGGGCATCATGATCATTCTCATAACAGCAACATATATATATATATTGTCATATGATTCTTTTGCTAAAGTAACAATTCATTCACAATATCAAGCATGAATCATAAACTTCATTGAAAACTAACAAACTTTGATCTCGGTCATTGAAGCAATTGCAATTTATTGTAACAACGGAAAGAGTCAATATAAGAGCTTTTCAGCAAGCCTACATACTCAACTATCATATAGTCTTCCACAATTGCTCACACCCACAGAATACTTATAGTTATGGAGTTTTAATTGGACACAGAGAAAGATAGGGGCTTATGGTGTTGCCTCCCAACCTTTTACCTCAAGGGTAATGCCAACAGTAATAGACCATGAAAACTTACATCCAAGTGGGTATATATGTCAGGATCTTTCCAACACAATTGTGACGCCCGGATAATTAGGCTACAATAATCCTATGTAAATGATGCCACGTCACCACTGTTACTGTTGCTATTCTCGCTTAGATTCAAATCAGGTTCGAATTCTTATTCAAATTTAAGTCCAAGTTTAAAAATTTCAAATGTCAAAACTAAAATGTTCTAAATGTGTCAAAATAAATCATGAGTAAATATGATGAAGGTACCACATTTTTATAAAATGCTTAAATGCTCTAAAACAAATAAATCACAGGCCAAAACTATTATTTAAATGCTTTTAAATGTTAAACAAATATTAAACTAGTTTGTTTAGTGACCAAACTTTTTGTGGGAGTGGCCTATATTGTTATGCTAAGTTAGGAGCAAGGGTTAACTTTTTGTAAAACTATTTTTTTGTAACTAAAATAAAGAAACCAGAAACGATTTAAAAGAACAAACAAAACACAAGGCCCCCCCTTCCCCACTGGGCCTCTTGGCCCAGTCGGCTCAGCCGACCAGGCCGGCCCAGTCGGCCCCTCCTCGCTCCCCTTAACCCCACCCGACCAGAAACCCTAACCCACGACCCGCACCCACTTCCCCCCCCCCACTCCCTCGTCTCTCCCTCTTTCCCCCGATTCAGATCGGATCGGGGCTGACCCCGTGACCATCACTCAGAGCTGCCTCGCCGACCCCCTGCCCTCGTCCTCGCACCCCCGTCCCCTCTCCCACGACGGTGCCCCTCGCCGCGCCGACCGCGACCGCGCCCTCGACGAAACGAAGTCGTCGCTCTCCGTCGCCACCACTACCTCGACGAACCATCTCTGTCGTTCGTCCCCGACCTCCTCCCCACTAGACCATGACGTGCATCGCCGCCCCTCGTCTCTCCAACGCGGGTGAGGCTCGGGATTCGGCCTTATCCCCTCCCTCTCCCCCATTGACGATTGCACGTGCCGCTGCCTACACCCGCAGCCATGGCGCCCGCTCCGCCCATCTCCGCCGCCTGCCACTCGCTCGTCGGCCGCGACCCGCGCCCCACCTCGCCTCCACGCGACCCGACCGCCGCACCTCCTGCCCGCCTTGGCTTCGCGCTGGCGGCCGCCCTCGCCGGCTCCAGGCGCCGGCCCTCGCCCCGGCGATGGCTGCCCGCCGCGCTCGCTCCACGGCGCCGGCCCTCCGTGGCCTCGCCGCCGCTGG
>LR738710.1:436724474-436739270 GCA_902687465.1 Secale cereale | reverse complement strand
GTTTAAAAAAAGAGATAAAAAAGAATTAAAAAATGAATAAATAATAAAATTAATAATTAATTAATTAATTAATCAGACATTTAATTAACTTAATTAAGTCAGTTTAATTAACCTAATCACGTAGTTAAGCTAATTAACTATACATAATTAACCTGGTCAATAACTAACGACCCCCACATGTCAGTTTGACTAGGTCAACTCAGTTGACTGCTTACATCACCCTGACGTCATGCTGACGTCATAATCACATTATCTAATTAAACTAAATCTGTTAATTCTAATAATGATTTAAATCTTTAAAAATTAATATAAAATAATCCGTAACTCGGATGAAAATACTTTATATATGAAAGTTGCTCAGAATTTCGAGATGCATCCGAATACGCAGACCGTTCGTCAACCACACGTCCCTAGCATACTGAAGCTGCAACTTTCCCCCTCCATTTCATCCGCCCGATAACGCGAAACACCGGGAATACTTTCCCGGATGTTTGCCCCCTTTGTCGGTAACACCTCCTACCGCGTTAGGTCACACGTAGCACCGCGTATTGCCATGTTATGCTTTGTGGTGCGATGTTTGCTTTATATTTATTGTTTCTTCCCCTTTTTATCTCCCATAGACACTGGGACTGAGACCGATGACGGTGCCACTGTGATCGACTGCGTCGACGACGACCCCTCCTTCTTGCCAGAGCAACCAGGCAAGCCAACCCCCCTTGATCACCAGATATCGCCCATTCTCTTCTCTCTTATTCTTGCATTAGATTTGCTATTGTTGATGATTCGATAACTCATATTCTGCTGCATAGCATGTCATTATTACTACCACTGTTGATACCTTTACCTGTTATCCTAATGCTTAGTATAGGATGCTAGTATTCCATCAGTGGCCCCACATCCTTGTCTGTCTAAGGTGTCCCGTCTTTCGATGAGATGGTGGTTATCGTTTTGGAGGAAGTCGACTTTGACGATCCGACTACGACCGTGCGAGGACGTCGCGCCTTAGCAATCGCTAAACCAACTCCGAGAGGTTGTTGACCACGCCGGAGCACGATCAACCTGACCACGAAGGTCTGTTTCCTGCAGGCAAACGAAGAACAAGCAAGAAACTAAGATTGCAATCTGGATATTGCGAATATAAGAGGAAAGCTTTATTGATCAAGGTGGGGTTCTGTGACGCCTTTGTCTGGTCGTTGAACACAAACGAAGTACGCGAAGTTGCAGCTATGGCGAACTTTTAATCTAAACAAAACCCAAAGTCTAAACGACGCCCTAAGGGCTGTATATATGAGGGAAAGAGGGGGGAATTTCGTGGCCCTTGGTGGAGGGGTCCGAAACCAACCCTAACTCTTGTTTCCCCACACATACGGACTCTAAAAACAGCCTATACTCAAGTATTTCGAAATTACATGGGCCTGGCCCACTAATAAGGTGACGCAGCACCTAAAATAGCCTCTGGACGAAATTTATGAAGTGGCATCTTGTATATTTCGTCCAAGGCTTCTCGCACTCATTATGGTGGCTTCAAAGTCCTGAAATCATCCATTGTAACTCCATTCTTGTCCCCCTTGCGCATGCCATCATCTCCATGCTTGATCTTGCTCCAATGTTCATCCTTCTTGTCCAAGCTAGGCCCTTCATTTGTAAGCAAGACAAATGTATCCAATTTAGGGAGCATCATATTCTCATGAACATTAGATTCATTACCAAGAAACGAAAGTACCTGGTAATTTAATTGGCGTGCGCGAGCTCTAGTAATTGGTCCTGTATATGTGTCAGTTGGAGCTGTGGGTGTAACCTTGTTAGTGATGTCCTCATCATCCTCCCCTTCTTGAATTGAAGTCGTCCTCGACGGAAGCTCATCTTCCTCACCCAAGTAAGGCTTCAAATCTGCAATGTTAAATGTGGGACTAACCCCAAAATCTGCAGGCAGCTCAAGTTTATATGCATTATCATTTATTTTCTCTAACACCTTGAAAGGACCATCAGCACGTGGCATTAGCTTTGACTTGCGCAAATTAGGAAACCTATCCTTACGCAAATGTAACCAAACAAGATCTCCAGGTGCAAAGACAACACGTTTTCTACCCTTATCTCCAACAAGTTTATATTTAGCATTCATGCGCTCAATATTTTCCTTAGTTAACTCATGCATTTTTAAGATCAATTCACCACGTTGTTTAGCATCAATATTAACCTTCTCCGAAGATGGAAGAGGCAACAAATCAATAGGTGCACGAGGTAGGAAACCATAGACAATTTCAAAAGGGCACATTTTAGTAGTAGAATGCAACGAACGATTATAAGCAAATTCAATATGAGGCAAGCATTCTTCCCACATTTTCTTATTATTCTTCAAAACAGCCCTAAGCATAGTAGACAAAGTTCTGTTGACTACTTCAGTTTGTCCATCAGTTTGGGGGTGACAAGTAGTACTAAAAAGCAGTTTAGTCCCCAACTTAGCCCATAAACATCTCCAAAAGTGGCTAAGAAATTTAGTATCACGATCTGAAACAATAGTATTTGGCACACCATGCAAGCGAATAATTTCACGAAAGAACAAATCAGCAACATTAGCAGCATCATCGCTTTTATGACATGGTATAAAGTGTGCCATCTTCGAGAACCTATCCACGACAACAAATATGCTATCCCTCCCCTTCTTTGTTCGAGGTAAACCCAAAACAAAGTCCATAGATATATCTTCCCAAGAACACTAGGGACAGGCAAAGGCATATATAAACCATGAGGATTGAGTCGTGACTTAGCTTTTTGACATGTAGTGCAGCGACCAACAAAACGCTCAACATCCCGTCGCATCTTTGGCCAAAAGAAGTGTGTAGCAAGTACGTCCTCCGTCTTCTTCACGCCAAAGTGTCCCATTAATCCTCCTCCATGCGCCTCCTGCAACAACAAAAGACGAACAGAGCTAGCTGGAATGCATAGCTTGTTAGCACGAAACACAAATCCATCATTAACGACGAACTTGTTCCATGTTCTCCCTTCTTTGCAATTCTGCAATACATCTTTAAATTCAGCATCATGCACATATTGATCTTTGATGGTCTCCAAACCAAATATTTTAAAGTCAAGTTGTGAAAGCATAGTATAACGACGAGACAATGCATCAGCAATAACATTTTCTTTTCCCTTCTTGTGTTTAATAACATAAGGGAAAGTCTCTATGAATTCAACCCATTTAGCATGTCTACGGTTCAGTTTTGCTTGACTTTTAATGTGCTTTAAAGATTCATGATCAGAATGTATAACAAACTCTTTGGGCCATAAATAATGTTGCCATGTCTCCAAAGTCCGAACAAGGGCATATAATTCCTTATCATAAGTAGAATAATTCAGATTAGGCCCACTCAATTTTTCAGAAAAGTATGCAACAGGTTTACCATCTTGTAATAACACACCTCCTAACCCAATTCCACTAGCATCGCATTCAAGCTCAAAAGTCTTATTAAAATCAGGAAGTTGGAGTAAAGGAGCATGTGTCAACTTATCTTTCAATACTGTGAATGCTTCTTCCTGTGCAGTACCCCAAACAAAAGGCACATCCTTCTTAGTAAGCTCATTGAGGGGTGCAGCAATGGTGCTGAAATCTCTCACAAAACGCCGATAGAATCCAGCGAGGCCAAGGAAACTCCTCACGTGTGTGACCGTTTTGGGCTGCGGCCAACTCTCAATAGCTTCAATCTTGGCTTTATCAACCTCAATTCCCTGTGGAGTAACAACATAGCCAAGAAAAGAGACTCGGTCGGTGCAAAAGGTGCACTTTCCAAGGTTACCAAATAAAAGTGCATCACGTAGAGCAATAAAAACAGCACGTAAATGTTCCAAATGTTCCTCCAAAGATCTGCTAAAAATCAATATATCATCAAAGTATACTACCACAAATCGTCCAATGAAAGCACGTAAAACTTCATTCATTAATCTCATGAAAGTACTAGGTGCATTAGTTAACCCAAAAGGCATGACTAACCACTCATATAATCCAAACTTAGTTTTAAATGCTGTTTTCCATTCATCTCCCAATTTCATACGAATTTGATGGTATCCACTACGCAAATCAACTTTGGAGAAAATTGTAGAGCCACTCAATTCATCAAGCATATCATCTAGCCTAGGAATAGGATGACGATAACGAATAGTAATATTATTAATGCCTCTACAATCAACACACATACGCAATGTACCATCCTTTTTCGGCACTAGAATAATAGGAACAGCACAAGGACTAAGGGATTCGCGTATATAACCTTTGTGATGTAGGGTGGAACCCTAATCAGCGGATCTTTCACGTTTGGAGGTTGGCACACGATGAACACGGGGAAAACACGGAGAGAGATGGGGAAAACACACGAGAGAACACTCAAATCAACACGGAAGCAATCACACAAGTGCTAGATTCGCGATACAAGGTCGAGATACATGATCCAAAGTCAACAACGGTGATACAGATAGTCTTCTCCCGGAGGAGGTCTTGGAATCCCGTGGGATCTTCCCGTTAGGGGTCTTGAATCCAGAGGTGGATCTTCTCCGTAGAGGCGCACCGGTCTCGTGGGAGAAATCCACACAAGTGTCAAATGAGCTAAAACCACAGCTAACCCTAAACGGAAAGAGGAGAGGAGTATATATAGTCTACGGGGCGAATGGGTACATGGGCCTCGGCCCAGGGGCTGCACGCAGGCAGATCAGGGGCCGGATGTCCGGGCTACGGCCCGGATGTCCGGGGCTTCATGGGTCGCCGGATGTCCGGGGCGGGGGCCCGGATGTCCAGCCGGGGGAGGACGCGCCTCGGGTGCTCTCTGGACAGAGGCGCCGGATTTCCGGGCGCGGGGCCGGATGTCCGGGCCGTGCCTGGCCGGATGTCCGGGCCCTGGCCGGATGTCCGGGCCCTGTAGCCTCGGCTGCTGTTGGCCTTCTGTAGGTGACTGCCCAGGGGCCGGATGTCCGGGCCAGGGGGCCGGATGTCCGGGTCCTGGAGCTCTCTTCTGCCCTTCTCGATGCATCAGCTCGTCCGTGGCCTTGGGGACTTGTCCATCTTCAAGCTCTTCTCCGAAGTGGTCTCCTTCACACCTGAGCACACAAAGCACACTCGCTTGAGGTAGCAACCATGTCTCGCAAGATTCATAAGGGAGTTGGGCTAGGAGTGACGTCACCTCGGTCTCAAAAGCTCTAGCACGAGCACGTGTCATCGGTCCTTGAGGCACTTGAGGGGGTGAAGGAGGGTCCATGGTGATGGCCCTAGGATACACCGTATCATTGAAGCTATTGAGAGTTGGCCGCAGCCCAAAACGGTCACACACGTGAGGAGTTTCCTTGGCCTCGCTGGATTCTATCGGCGTTTTGTGAGAGATTTCAGCACCATTGCTGCACCCCTCAATGAGCTTACAAAGAAGGATGTGCCTTTTGTTTGGGGTACTGCACAGGAAGAAGCATTCACGGTATTGAAAGATAAGTTGACACATGCTCCTTTACTCCAACTTCCTGATTTTAATAAGACTTTTGAGCTTGAATGCGATGCTAGTGGAATTGGGTTAGGAGGTGTGTTATTACAAGATGGTAAACCTGTTGCATACTTTTCTGAAAAATTGAGTGGGCCTAGTCTGAATTATTCTACTTATGATAAGGAATTATATGCTCTTGT
Source organism: Secale cereale (assembly GCA_902687465.1). Classification (NCBI taxonomy): domain Eukaryota; kingdom Viridiplantae; phylum Streptophyta; class Magnoliopsida; order Poales; family Poaceae; genus Secale; species Secale cereale. The sequence continues at coordinate 436,733,614 of LR738710.1, read as the reverse complement.
TCGGACTTTGGAGACATGGCAACATTATTTATGGCCCAAAGAATTTGTTATACATTCTGATCATGAATCTTTAAAGCACATTAAAAGTCAAGCAAAACTGAACCGTAGACATGCTAAATGGGTTGAATTCATAGATACTTTCCCTTATGTTATTAAACACAAGAAGGGAAAAGAAAATGTTATTGCTGATGCATTGTCTCGTCGTTATACTATGCTTTCACAACTTGACTTTAAAATATTTGGTTTGGAGACCATCAAAGATCAATATGTGCATGATGCTGAATTTAAAGATGTATTGCAGAATTGCAAAGAAGGGAGAACATGGAACAAGTTCGTCGTTAATGATGGATTTGTGTTTCGTGCTAACAAGCTATGCATTCCAGCTAGCTCTGTTCGTCTTTTGTTGTTGCAGGAGGCGCATGGAGGAGGATTAATGGGACACTTTGGCGTGAAGAAGACGGAGGACGTACTTGCTACACACTTCTTTTGGCCAAAGATGCGACGGGATGTTGAGCGTTTTGTTGGTCGCTGCACTACATGTCAAAAAGCTAAGTCACGACTCAATCCTCATGGTTTATATATGCCTTTGCCTGTCCCTAGTGTTCTTGGGAAGATATATCTATGGACTTTGTTTTGGGTTTACCTCGAACAAAGAAGGGGAGGGATAGCATATTTGTTGTCGTGGATAGGTTCTCGAAGATGGCACACTTTATACCATGTCATAAAAGCGATGATGCTGCTAATGTTGCTGATTTGTTCTTTCGTGAAATTATTCGCTTGCATGGTGTGCCAAATACTATTGTTTCAGATCGTGATACTAAATTTCTTAGCCACTTTTGGAGATGTTTATGGGCTAAGTTGGGGACTAAACTGCTTTTTAGTACTACTTGTCACCCCCAAACTGATGGACAAACTGAAGTAGTCAACAGAACTTTGTCTACTATGCTTAGGGCTGTTTTGAAGAATAATAAGAAAATGTGGGAAGAATGCTTGCCTCATATTGAATTTGCTTATAATCGTTCGTTGCATTCTACTACTAAAATGTGCCCTTTTCAAATTGTCTATGGTTTCCTACCTCGTGCACCTATTGATTTGTTGCCTCTTCCATCTTCGGAGAAGGTTAATATTGATGCTAAACAACGTGCTGAATTGATCTTAAAAATGCATGAGTTAACTAAGGAAAATATTGAGCGCATGAATGCTAAATATAAACTTGTTGGAGATAAGGGTAGAAAACGTGTTGTCTTTGCACCTGGAGATCTTGTTTGGTTACATTTGCGTAAGGATAGGTTTCCTAATTTGCGCAAGTCAAAGCTAATGCCACGTGCTGATGGTCCTTTCAAGGTGTTAGAGAAAATAAATGATAATGCATATAAACTTGAGCTGCCTGCAGATTTTGGGGTGAGTCCCACATTTAACATTGCAGATTTGAAGCCTTACTTGGGTGAGGAAGATGAGCTTCCGTCGAGGACGACTTCAATTCAAGAAGGGGAGGATGATGAGGACATCACTAACAAGGTTACACCCACAGCTCCAACTGACACATATACAGGACCAATTACTAGAGCTCGCGCACGCCAATTAAATTACCAGGTACTTTCGTTTCTTGGTAATGAATCTAATGTTCATGAGAATATGATGCTGCCTAAATTGGATGCATTTGTCTTGCTTACAAATGAAGGGCCTAGCTTGGACAAGAAGGATGAACATTGGAGCAAGATCAAGCATGGAGATGATGGCATGCGCAAGGGGGACAAGAATGGAGTTACAATGGATGATTTCAGGACTTTGAAGCCACCATAATGAGTGCGAGAAGCCTTGGACGAAATATACAAGATGCCACTACATAAATGTCGTCCAGAGGCTATTTTAGGTGCTGCGTCACCTTATTATTGGGCCAGGCCCATGTAATTTCGAAATACTTGAGTATAGGCTGTTTTTAGAGTCCGTATGTGTGGGGAAACAAGAGTTAGGGTTGGTTTCGGACCCCTCCACCAAGGGCCACGAAATTCCCCCCTCTTTCCCTCATATATACAGCCCTTAGGGCGTCGTTTAGACTTTGGGTTTTGTTTAGATTAAAAGTTCGCCATAGCTGCAACTTCGCGTACTTCGTTTGTGTTCAACGACCAGACCAAGGCGTCACAGAACCCCACCTTGATCAATAAAGCTTTCCTCTTATATTCGCAATATCCAGATTGCAATCTTAGTTTCTTGCTTGTTCTTCGTTTGCCTGCAGGAAACAGACCTTCGTGGTCAGGTTGATCGTGCTCCGGCGTGGTCAACAACCTCTCGGAGTTGGTTTAGCGATTGCTAAGGCGCGACGTCCTCGCACGTTCGTAGTCGGATCGTCAAAGTCGACTTCCTCCAAAACGATAGCCACCATCTCATCGAAAGACGGGACACCTTTGCCTCTATCAGCACGTGGCATTAGCTTTGACTTGCGCAAATTAGGAAACCTATCCTTACGCAAATGTAACCAAACAAGATCTCCAGGTGCAAAGACAACACGTTTTCTACCCTTATCTCCAACAAGTTTATATTTAGCATTCATGCGCTCAATATTTTCCTTAGTTAACTCATGCATTTTTAAGATCAATTCAGCACGTTGTTTAGCATCAAAATTAACCTTCTCCGAAGATGGAAGAGGCAACAAATCAATAGGTGCACGAGGTAGGAAACCATAGACAATTTCAAAAGGGCACATCTTAGTAGTAGAATGCAACGAACGATTATAAGCAAATTCAATATGAGGCAAGCATTCTTCCCACATTTTCTTATTATTCTTCAAAACAGCCCTAAGCATAGTAGACAAAGTTCTGTTGACTACTTCAGTTTGTCCATCAGTTTGGGGGTGACAAGTAGTACTAAAAAGTAGTTTAGTCCCCAACTTAGCCCATAAACATCTCCAAAAGTGGCTAAGAAATTTAGTATCACGATCTGAAACAATAGTATTTGGGACACCATGCAAGCGAATAATTTCACGAAAGAACAAATCAGCAACATTAGCAGCATCATCGCTTTTATGACATGGTATAAAGTGTGCCATCTTCGAGAACCTATCCACGACAACAAAAATGCTATCCCTCCCCTTCTTTGTTCGAGGTAAACCCAAAACAAAGTCCATAGATATATCTTCCCAAGGAACACTAGGGACAGGCAAAGGCATATATAAACCATGAGGATTTAGTCGTGACTTAGCTTTTTGACATGTAGTGCAGTGACCAACAAAACGCTCAACATCCCGTCGCATCTTTGGCCAAAAGAAGTGTGTAGCAAGTACGTCCTCTGTCTTCTTCACGCCAAAGTGTCCCATTAATCCTCCTCCATGCGCCTCCTGCAACAACAAAAGACGAACAGAGCTAGCTGGAATGCATAGCTTGTTAGCACGAAACACAAATCCATCATTAACGACGAACTTGTTCCATGTTCTCCCTTCTTTGCAATTCTGCAATACATCTTTAAATTCAGCATCATGCACATATTGATCTTTGATGGTCTCTAAACCAAATATTTTAAAGTCAAGTTGTGAAAGCATAGTATAACGACGAGACAATGCATCAGCAATAACATTTTCTTTTCCCTTCTTGTGTTTAATAACATAAGGGAAAGTCTCTATGAATTCAACCCATTTAGCATGTCTACGGTTCAGTTTTGCTTGACTTTTAATGTGCTTTAAAGATTCATGATCAGAATGTATAACAAATTCTTTGGGCCATAAATAATGTTGCCATGTCTCCAAAGTCCGAACAAGAGCATATAATTCCTTATCATAAGTAGAATAATTCAGACTAGGCCCACTCAATTTTTCAGAAAAGTATGCAACAGGTTTACCATCTTGTAATAACACACCTCCTAACCCAATTCCACTAGCATCGCATTCAAGCTCAAAAGTCTCAATTCACGTTTTTTTTTTTTTTTTTTCGAGACCTACACAGGCAAGGAAACACGAAACCGAAACCTAGATGGATCTCGAGAACAAACCTAATATGAAAAGAACTCGGATTGGCGGTGGATATATGGTGGTAGGATATGGCAGCGGTGGTAGGTTATGGCAGCGGTGGTGGTATATGGATTCGGATTGGTGGTGGTATATGGATACGGATCGGTGGTGGTATGTGGCAGTAGTGATGAAGATGTTGCGGCGGCGGCGTGACAACTGTGAACAGAACTCGAAACTCTAAAGAACTAGACGCTAAGACCAGCAACTTGACACGACGATGCAACCGTAAATTCAACAAAGCAAATACAGAAAAGATTATGCAAAGGCTCAGATTGGTTCGGATGGGATGGACTAACCCTAATTTTTTTTTTTTGGCTTTTTCGTGGACTGTAGGTATGAAGAACAGACTCGATCTAATCTACGAAAAACTGTAAAATCTCACCGAGCAACCTGGAAATCTGATACCACTTGATAGAGGCTAAGGTGTCCCGTCTTTCGATGAGATGGTGGTTATCGTTTTGGAGGAAGTCGACTTTGACGATCCGACTACGACCGTGCGAGGACGTCGCGCCTTAGCAATCGCTAAACCAACTCCGAGAGGTTGTTGACCACGCCGGAGCACGATCAACCTGACCACGAAGGTCTGTTTCCTGCAGGCAAACGAAGAACAAGCAAGAAACTAAGATTGCAATCTGGATATTGCGAATATAAGAGGAAAGCTTTATTGATCAAGGTGGGGTTCTGTGACGCCTTTGTCTGGTCGTTGAACACAAACGAAGTACGCGAAGTTGCAGCTATGGCGAACTTTTAATCTAAACAAAACCCAAAGTCTAAACGACGCCCTAAGGGCTGTATATATGAGGGAAAGAGGGGGGAATTTCGTGGCCCTTGGTGGAGGGGTCCGAAACCAACCCTAACTCTTGTTTCCCCACACATACGGACTCTAAAAACAGCCTATACTCAAGTATTTCGAAATTACATGGGCCTGGCACAATAATAAGGTGACGCAGCACCTATAATAGCCTCTGGACGAAATTTATGAAGTGGCATCTTGTATATTTCGTCCAAGGCTTCTCACACTCATTATGGTGGCTTCAAAGTCCTGAAATCATCAATTGAAACTCCATTCTTGTTCCCCTTGCGCATGCCATCATCTCCATGCTTGATCTTGCTCCAATGTTCATCCTTCTTGTCCAAGCTAGGCCCTTCATTTGTAAGCAAGACAAATGTATCCAATTTAGGCAGCATCATATTCTCATGAACATTAGATTCATTACCAAGAAACGAAAGTACCTGGTAATTTAATTGGCGTGCGCGAGCTCTAGTAATTGGTCCTGTATATGTGTCAGTTGGAGCTGTGGGTGTATCCTTGTTAGTGATGTCCTCATCATCCTCCCCTTCTTGAATTGAAGTCGTCCTCGACGGAAGCTCATCTTCCTCACCCAAGTAAGGCTTCAAATCTGCAATGTTAAATGTGGGACTAACCCCAAAATCTGCAGGCAGCTCAAGTTTATATGCATTATCATTTATTTTCTCTAACACCTTGAAAGGACCATCAGCACGTGGCATTAGCTTTGACTTCCGCAAATTAGGAAACCTATCCTTACGCAAATGTAACCAAACAAGATCTCCAGGTGCAAAGACAACACGTTTTCTACCCTTATCTCCAACAAGTTTATATTTAGCATTCATGCGCTCAATATTTTCCTTAGTTAACTCATGCATTTTTAAGATCAATTCAGCACGTTGTTTAGCATCAAAATTAACCTTCTCCGAAGATGGAAGAGGCAACAAATCAATAGGTGCACGAGGTAGGAAACCATAGACAATTTCAAAAGGGCACATCTTAGTAGTAGAATGCAATGAACGATTATAAGCAAATTCAATATGAGGCAAGCATTCTTCCCACATTTTCTTATTATTCTTCAAAACAGCCCTAAGCATAGTAGACAAAGTTCTGTTGACTACTTCAGTTTGTCCATCAGTTTGGGGGTGACAAGTAGTAGTAAAAAGTAGTTTAGTCCCCAACTTAGCCCATAAACATCTCCAAAAGTGGCTAAGAAATTTAGTATCACGATCTGAAACAATAGTATTTGGCACACCATGCAAGCGAATAATTTCACGAAAGAACAAATCAGCAACATTAGCAGCATCATCGCTTTTATGACATGGTATAAAGTGTGCCATCTTCGAGAACCTATCCACGACAACAAATATGCTATCCCTCCCCTTCTTTGTTCGAGGTAAACCCAAAACAAAGTCCATAGATATATCTTCCCAAGGAACACTAGGGACAGGCAAAGGCATATATAAACCATGAGGATTGAGTCGTGACTTAGCTTTTTGACATGTAGTGCAGCGACCAACAAAACGCTCAACATCCCGTCGCATCTTTGGCCAAAAGAAGTGTGTAGCAAGTACGTCCTCCGTCTTCTTCACGCCAAAGTGTCCCATTAATCCTCCTCCATGCGCCTCCTGCAACAACAAAAGACGAACAGAGCTAGCTGGAATGCATAGCTTGTTAGCACGAAACACAAATCCATCATTAACGACGAACTTGTTCCATGTTCTCCCTTCTTTGCAATTCTGCAATACATCTTTAAATTCAGCATCATGCACATATTGATCTTTGATGGTGATAGAGGCAAAGGTGTCCCGTCTTTCGATGAGATAGTGGCTATCGTTTGGATGAAGTCGACTTTGACGATCCGACTACGAACGTGCGTGGACGTCGCGCCTTAGCAATCGCTAAACCAACTCCGAGAGGTTATCGACCACGCCGGAGCACGATCAACCTGACCACGAAGGTCTGTTTCCTGCAGGCAAACGAAGAACAAGCAAGAAACTAAGATTGCAATCTGGATATTGCGAATATAAGAGGAAAGCTTTATTGATCAAGGTGGGGTTCTGTGACGCCTTTGTCTGGTCGTTGAACACAAACGAAGTACGCGAAGTTGCAGCTATGGCGAACTTTTAATCTAAACAAAACCCAAAGTCTAAACGACGCCCTAAGGGCTGTATATATGAGGGAAAGAGGGGGGAATTTCGTGGCCCTTGGTGGAGGGGTCCGAAACCAACCCTAACTCTCGTTTCCCCACACATACGGACTCTAAAAACAGCCTATACTCAAGTATTTCGAAATTACATGGGCCTGGCCCAATAATAAGGTGACGCAGCACCTATAATAGCCTCTGGACGAAATTTATGAAGTGGCATCTTGTATATTTCGTCCAAGGCTTCCCGCACTCATTATGGTGGCTTCAAAGTCCTGAAATCATCAATTGAAACTCCATTCTTGTTCCCCTTGCGCACGCCATCATCTCCATGCTTGATCTTGCTCCAATGTTCATCCTTCTTGTCCAAGCTAGGCCCTTCATTTGTAAGCAAGACAAATGTATCCAATTTAGGCAGCATCATATTCTCATGAACATTAGATTCATTACCAAGAAACGAAAGTACCTGGTAATTTAATTGGCGTGCGCGAGCTCTAGTAATTGGTCCTGTATATGTGTCAGTTGGAGTTGTGGGTGTAACCTTGTTAGTGATGTCCTCATCATCTGCCATGCTATACTATCGGGCCGTGGTCACCTCGGGTGGTGATCACGGGTATATGCTATATACATACTTTACATGACACATGATGTGACTAAAGTCGGGTCGGCTCTTTGAGTACCCGCAAGTGATTCGATGTGGGAGCTGAAAGGACAGGTGGCTCCATCCAGGTAGTGATGGGTCTGAGTTCCCGACGGCCCCTCGAGTGGATCTTTGTGGCGGAGCGACAGGGCAGGTTGAGACACCTAGTGGAGAGGTGGCCTGGCCCTGGTCTTTGTCCGTGGTTATTTCATAATAACACGCTTAACGAGTTTGGATATTTGATCTGAGTCTGGCCATTGGCCTATACGCACTAACCAGCTACGTGGGAATAGTTATGGGCACTCGACGTCGTGGTATCAGCCGAAGCCTTCTTGACGTCAGCGACTGAGCGGCGCGCGCCGGGTTGGACCGCGTAACGTAACTTTCTTAGTAATGGAGGTTGCTAGGTCTGCTCACCGGCCGCGTACGCAACGTGCAGGTGTGCGTTGGGCGATGGGCCCGGACCCCTGCGCGCCTAGGACTTAGACCGGCGTGCTGACCTCTCTGTTTTGCTTAGGTAGGGCTGCGACGTGTTGATCTTCCGAGGTCGGGCATGACCCTGGAAAGTGTGTCCAGCCAAATGGGATCGAGCGTGCTGGGTTATGTGGTGCACCCCTGCAGGGAAGTTAATCTATTCGAATAGCCGTGTCCCTCGGTAAAAGGACGACCCGGAGTTGTACTCTGACCTCATGACAACTAGAACTGGATATTTAATAAAACACACCCAGACAAGTTCGAGATATAACTCGATGGTTGCTCTCTCACAGGGTGATGTGCGGGAGGATCGCCGGGTAGGATTATGCTATACGATGTAACTTGGTGAACTTACCATCTACTCGCTTCTACTGCTGCAAGACGGAGGCTGCCAGAAGCGAGGATACTTGTTACTTTCCAGCTACCCTTATCTTCTGCTGCAAGATGGAGGTTACTAGAAGCGTAGTCTTCGATTAGATTAGCTATCCCCCCTCTTATTCTGGCATTCTGCAGTCTAGCCCACAGATATTACCCCTTTCACATATATCATTGCATATGTAGTGTAGATCCTTGCTTGCGAGTACTTTGGATGAGTACTCACGGTTGCTTTGTTCCCCCTTTTCCCCCTTTCTCCTTTCTTCTCGGTTGATGCAACCAGATGGTGGAGTCCAGGAACCAGAGGATCCCGATGATGTTTCTACGTGGAGTTCGGCTTCGAGGAGTAGTTAGGAGGTCCCAGGCAGGAGGCCTTGCCTTTTCGATCGTTGCTATATTTGTGCTAGCCTTCTTAAGGCAAACTTGTTTAACTTATGTCTGTACTCAGATATTGTTGCTTCCGCTGACTCTTGTGTTTTCGGGCTTATGTATTCGAGCCCTCGAGGCCCCTGGCTTGTAATATAAAGCTTGTATTATTTTAATTTGTGTCTAGAGTTGTGTTGTGATATCTTCCAGTGAGTCCCTGATCTTGGTCGTACACATTTGCGTGCATGATTAGTGTACCGTCAAATCGGGGCGTCACAACAATGTGCTTGCCAAAGGATAAAATGTAAAAAGGAAAGGTAAATTTCACCTTGACTCCTATAAGGCAGGAATA
>LR738710.1:436509371-436724374 GCA_902687465.1 Secale cereale | reverse complement strand
CCTTGGACCATGAGTCCATGACCAGTAGCTATGTGATGTTCTCCTCCCGTTCTTGTGCTTCACTAATTAGTCCTCGTGAGCTGCCCTACATGATCGAGGCATCTATGTAATCCTTATGCTGTTGCTATGTTGAGTTTGCTGGGATCCGATGGATTATGAGATTATGTTCAGATTGATCTTGAGTAATATATTTGATCTACCTCTTTTATATTTTAGTTCATAAGTAATTCTTGCATGTTCTCCGTTGTTATTTATTTCTTTGGCCGAGTAGTAAGAAGTGACTCCAAGAGGGAACGTTATGCTCGATTGTGGGTTCATGCCCCTCGATGACTAGCTTGAGTGACAGAAACATGAGTCTAGGGGATGTGATGTTGCCACAAGGGGGAAAACAACGGTGCTTGTGCCCGCGGGTGCAAGGATTGTTTACTTTACGCAAAGTTCTTTTAATGCAGTTGTCTGTTGCATTGAGTTTACACTATGGGTGGGACTCACAACTTAATACCAGCGAGATGTTCTGGATAGATATCTCAAGGTGGATGATTAGTAGTAGATATTGATGGATTTCGGTCTACTTACTTTGGCGTACCGCCCATGCTTTGAACCTCAACCTTTCTTGCAATGTAGTCAGCATTGGTTTGCGTTCGTGGTCCTGTCAATTGCCCAGCTGTAATTTGTTTACCTCACATAGCTGTTTTATCGTCTTTTGGGAGAGAGACATCACTAGTGAACATCATGAGACTCCGGTCCATATTACCATCATTGATCACATCCACTATTTACTTTTTGCTATTTTACTTACTATTGCAAAACACTATCTATCACTACTATCATATTGCTTTTAACCCTTTGTGAACTACAAGGCCGAAGAGATTGACAACCTCTCTGTACTTGTTGGGAGCAAAGTTATTTGTATCTGTGTGCAGGTCCACGTTGATTGCTAATTGCGCCGTTAGCAATTGACACCTACTTGTTGAACCTAGGAGTCTCTGGGGATTCGATCCTTGGCATCTTTGCTAGGGGAAAACACTTCTACTTACTGCATCTTACACCTTCCACTTGGGGTAACCAACGAGGGGTTCGAGGCCCATCAAGGAGTATTTTCTGGCGCCGTTGCCGGGGACTCCACTCTTCAGGATAGGGGAGTTGCATGCTATCTTTTACCTTTGCTTTTTAGTCTTGTTAGTTTACCTTTCAGCTTTTGCTTTAGTATCTTTTATCAAAAATTACAAAAAAAAAATTATTTTGCCTTCCTGTTAGTAGTCCTATCTGTTTAGCTAAACATGTTAGGATATGGTGCTTTGAGGGAATCAGAAGTTCTAGATTTCCATCAAAGGGATGGAGAAAATATGAAGAAGGCATGGGACAGAATTTCTGATGCACATAGGAGAATTATGCCTTGGATACCTATAAAAATTGTGCTTAGGAATTTTTACCATGGTCTTTTTAAATGGTGTAAACACTCCCTTGACATTATAGCTGAGGGAGATTTCTTAGAATGTGATGAAGCTAGAGCTCTTGAAATTATACATGGTCTATCTAGTTACTTTGTTTATGATCATAACTTTGATACTGTCATAGATAGACTTGCTACTATTGAAAAGAGAATGGATGCTCTAGACTTAATGAAGGTAGAGAAACCTAAACCCAATAAAAGAGACATTTTGGAAATTGACGATGATTGGGAGCCTTTTGTTAGGATTAGAATCTCTAATCAAGACTTCCTTGCTTATTGTGATATTGGATCTATGGTTTCTACTATGCCAAAAATTGTTCATGATTCTTTAAAATTTAATATGGATATACTACCATCTTATCGTGAACATACTAATGGAGATATTTCTGAAATCCAGGGAAAAATAAAAGACGTACCGGTTAAATTCCTTAAAGGGATTGCAATGATTGATTTCTTCATCGTGGAGCCAAACCAAGGAAATATAGTGCTTGGGAGGGATTTCCTCCGAGCAGTTAAAGGCTTCATCGATATAGGTAAGGGACAAATCCGCTTACGCGGGAAGGCAAAAGGTGTGTACCCCTTTCCTAGAAGTAACAAGAATGAACTTGTTGAGGAATCATTTGAACCTGTTTATAACTCCGATTATTATGATGATTATTGATTCCTCTATGCATTATGCCTAGCTTAAAGGCATAAAAGAAAGCGCTTTTGGGAGGCAGCCCACATGAATAAATTTTTTGCTTTTGTTGTGTCTTGATGTTGTTTACTGCTGTAGCATCATCATTGTATCTTTGCTTTTCATATTTGTGCCAAGTATAGCCTCTGATTGCTAGAAAGTTCAAAAGTTGTGAGGTGCTGTCCAGGAAACAGATTCTGTCCTTGAATAGAAAAATTCGTATAAAATCACCAGATCATCTTTTTGGTCTGAATTTTTTCTACAGCGTTCTATATATAATTGTCTTTCGTGTGTCAGTTCTGAGTTTTTTGATTTGAGTTGCAGAAGTATCCCGAACAGGTCAATTACTGCCTGCTGTTCTGTTTTTCACAGATTATGTCTTGTTTTGCCTTACCTTCACTTTGCAAATTGAGAACTTGCTTTTTCTTTGCAAAAACCTTTTGGCAATCTTGAGAAACAGTAGAAATTCAAGAATATCCTTATTTCCAGCAAGGTATAATTATTTTATTAAGGGTACTAACCTCGCTAATCAGATTATGATGAGTTGTGTATGAAGGGAGTTTTCAAGTGTGCGAGGGAAGATGATAAAAAGATTCAGGAGTGTCAAGCGCTCAAGCTTGGGGATGCCCCCGTGCACCCCCAAGAAATATTCAAGGAGACTCAAGGGTCTAAGCTTGGGGATGCCCCCGTGCATCCCCTTCTCCATCAACATTATCAGTTCGTCTTTCGTTTCGCTATATTTTTATCACTTCATATGTTATGTGCTATGCTTGGAGCGTCTTGCTTTTAGTTTTCTTTTTAGTTTTTCATAACGAGTCGGAACCCAGGATTCCTTTATGTGGGAGAGAAACACGCTCCACCTCTACCTAGAACATTACATAAAATTTTCATGTCTATCTATGCTGTGTGTGTTCTTTGTCTTTTAATAGCTACTATCGTGCTTTGCTCTTAGTATTCATGCTTTTCTTTTCAAGAGCTTTTATTTAGTTGGTTGCTTGAACTCTTTTTAATTACCATGCTCACCTTATTAAGAGAGTTTGCTTCCGTTGTATGGGTTAATGTGTCCATGATAAAGATGCTACTTTCATGATGGTGCTTAGTAGTTCAGGTTTTCTTATGGTTAATCTCAAATAGCTGGGGGGTTCCCAATGTGTTATTGGAGTACCAACTTGGTTTGTTTGCCTATGATGTGGTATGGTTTAGTAATATCTTCCTTCGATAATTTATTTTGATTGACTTGGCGTATGCTCACGCATATTCAAGACTGTAAAGAAAGTCTATCAAGCCTTGATGATCTTTTGTTTCTAAGTAGCGATATAACTACCATGCCTGATTCAATATTGCTTTGTCGCTTTGCATGATTATGACCGTCATTGCTCTCTTAGTTGGTCGCTCCCAGTCTTTTGTTAACCTCCACCTGCACTAAGCAAACTAACCATGCAATACATAGCTCATGGGAAAGTAGCCTAAAAACTATTGTGGTAAAGAATATGTTGCTTATGTATCTTATTTCTTATGAGTTGCTTGCTGAGCGGTAACCATGTTTCTGGGGACGCCATCAACTGTCACACTTTTGTTGAATATCATGTGAGTTGCTATGCATGTTCGTCTTGTCTGAAGTAAGGGTGATTCACCGTGGGTTGAATTAATATGCATATTGTTAGAGAAGAACATTGGGCCGCCAACCAAAGCCATGCATCATGGTGGAAGTTTTAGCTTGGACCTTAATCCTCAATCTCTCATGAGAATATGCTTATGCATTAAAGAGGAGTCCATCATCTATTTTCTATGTTGTCCCGGTATGGATGTCCTCAAGTTGAGATTTATCAAAAACGAGAAATCAAATGCGATCTATCTCCTTGGACCTTTGTACAGGTGGCATAGAGGTACCCCTTTGTGACACTTGGTTAAAACATATGCAATGCAATGATAACCCATGGGGATCCAAGCTAATTAGGACAAGGAGCGAGCACTATTGGTATTCGATGCATGAGGCTTGCAACTTATAAGATGTTTTATACATGACACATATGAAGTACTACTACCGTTGACACAATTGCTTCCATGTTTCAAATAAAAAGCTTTAGCACTTAACCTTTCTTTTACTTTTATGTTGAAGCACCAACTACTGAGAGCATGATTGTCATTCTGAGTGTAATGTGCATTGTCCCAAAGTAGCATTGTCTTTTGCATGATTGTGATATCGTTTATTCTGAAATGATTGTATCTAGTCATCACTTAAACCTTGAAGGTGCCCTTGCATTTATGTTTTGCATCACTAAAGGGGGCAAGCTAGATATCACTTGATCATATTTGCACATCATGTTCATTGCAAATCTTTTTGATGTTTCAGTTTCATGTTGTAAAACTTTCAGTCATTTGTGATTTTCTCTTGAGACAACTTAATTACTATAGAATCATTGTATCAGTAAGCTTTTGTCATATGACTATGAGAAAGTCTTATATGGTTAATAGCATGTCACCACAGAAATTATTCTTGTTATCATTTACCTACTCGAGGACGAGCAGGAATTAAGCTTGGGGATGTTGATACGTCCAAAACGTATCTATAATTTCTGCTTGCTCCATGCCACTTTTGGGTGATATTGCTATGATATTCATACACTTCCATACACTTTTGATCATATTTGGACTAACTTACTAATCCAGTGCACCCCAGTGCCAGTTTCTGTTTTCGGCTGTTTTTGTATTTCAGGTTTTCACGTTTCGAGAACTGCCCAGAAAAATCCAGAAAAAATATATAAAAAATCAGCGTACCGGAAACAACACTGCGTCCGAAGGGCAGCCTGGGGGGGCACAGGGGCTCCAGGCGCCCTGTGGGCGCCCCCCCTGGGCCGCGCCAGGGGGGCGCCTCGGCCCCCCGAGAGCCCCCCGGTGCCCTACTTTGGCATATATTTAAAGGACTCTCCGAAACCCTCGAAACAGGACTTCTTTTCGCGATCCCATCTCTGTTCCGCCGCCGCCGCCGCTTCCAAGATCGGGAGCACCAGGAGAACTCTTCCCGGCACCCTGCCGGAGGGGAGGATCACCACCGGGAGCTTCTCCACCACCATGGACGCCTCCCGGATGACTCGTGAGTAGTCTCCCTTGGACCATGAGTCCATGACCAGTAGCTATGTGATGTTCTCCTCACGTTCTTGTGCTTCACTAATTAGTCCTCGTGAGCTGCCCTACATGATCGAGGCACCTATGTAATCCTTATGCTGTTGCTATGTTGAGTTTGCTGGGATCCGATGGATTATGAGATTATGTTCAGATTGATCTTGAGTAATATATTTGATCTACCTCTTTTATATTTTAGTTCATAAGTAATTCTTGCATGTTCTCCATTGTTATTTATTGCTTTGGCCGAGTAGTAAGTAGTGACTCCAAGAGGGAACGTTATGCTCGATTGTGGGTTCATGCCCCTCGATGACTAGCTTGAGTGACAGAAACATGAGTCTAGGGGATGTGCTGTTGCCACAAGGGGGAAAACAACGGTGCTTGTGCCCGCGGGTGCAAGGATTGTTTACTTTACGCAAAGTACTTTTAATGCAGTTGGTTGTTGCATTGAGTTTACACTATGGGTGGGACTCGCAACTTAATACCAGCGAGATGTTCTGGATAGATATCTCAAGGTGGATGATTAGTAGTAGATATTGATGGATTTCGGTCTACTTACTTTGGCGTACCGCCCATGCTTTGAACCTCAACCTTTCTTGCAATGTAGTCAGCATTGGTTTGCGTTCGTGGTCCTGTCAATTGCCCAGCTGTAATTTGTTTACCTCACATAGCTGTTTTATCGTCTTTTGGGAGAGAGACATCACTAGTGAACATCATGAGACTCCGGTCCATATTACCATGATTGATCACATCCACTATTTACTTTTCGCTATTTTACTTACTATTGCAAAACACTATCTATCACTACTATCATATTGCTTTTAACCATTTGTGAACTACAAGGCCGAAGAGATTGACAACCTCTCTGTACTCGTTGGGAGCAAAGTTATTTGTATCTGTGTGCAGGTCCACGTTGATTGCTAATTGCGCCGTTAGCAATTGACACCTACTTGTTGAACCTAGGAGTCTCTGGGGATTCGATCCTTGGCATCTTTGCTAGGGGAAAACACTTCTACTTACTGCATCTTACACCTTCCACTTGGGGTAACCAACGAGGGGTTCGAGGCCCATCAGAGACACATATATATAGGTAGAGGGAGCTAGGAGTATCCAAATGAGGAGCGGTTTTCGGCCACGCGATCCTGATCCGACGACCGAGAGCATGGAGGTGGTTGGAATGGGCTAGTGGGCTGTTGTGGAGGGGTGCTGGGCCAAAAGAGAAAGAGGCCTCCGGCGGTTAACACGGTTAACCGTTGGGCTATCAAACGAACTCCGAATGCGACGAAACTTGACAGGCGGTCTACGTATGCTATAATAAGACCACCCGCAAGTTTTGACCCATTCCGAGAACATTTTCCGGCCACTCATAAAATAAATATTCGGAGGTGCCGCAGGCGCGTGCAAGTGTGTCTGGGCTCAGAACGGACAACGGAAAGGACGGGCGGACTCGGACGAATGCAAGTTTTGAAAACATGATGATGCAACACACATGATGACATGTCAAAATGCAACACGCAAGTGTATGGCATGGCAACGACGACGAATAACTAGCTGACACCTGACGTACTGGTCTCGGGGTGTCACATTTACTTACCGTACCACATACCTCTTCCTTTTTGGAGGCTGAATCGTTCTGGAAAGTGTCCTTTATGTATTCCTCCGGGGTTACGGTTTCAATAACATTGGTTTCAACATTTATAGGGTTACCTGAGATATAATGTTTGATTCTTTGACTGTTCACCACCTTCGGATTTGTGCCTTCGAAGTTGTTGATTTTTATGGCACTGGAACGATAGACCTCCTCGATAACGTAAGGTCCTTCCCACTTAGAGAGAAGTTTTCTTGCAAAAAATCTTAAACGAGAGTTGTATAGCAAGACATAATCACCTACGTTAAACTCACGCTTTTGTATCCTTTTGTCATGCCATCTTTTAACTTTTTCTTTAAACAGCTTGGCATTCTCATAGGCATGGGTTCTCCATTCATCAAGGGAGCTAATGTCAAATAACCTCTTCTCATCGGCAAGTTTGAAAT
Organism: Secale cereale; assembly: GCA_902687465.1. Classification (NCBI taxonomy): domain Eukaryota; kingdom Viridiplantae; phylum Streptophyta; class Magnoliopsida; order Poales; family Poaceae; genus Secale; species Secale cereale. The sequence goes on along the minus strand of LR738710.1, from coordinate 436,717,088 downwards.
CATAATTGAGCTCTTTAATAGCCCAATATGCTTTATGTTCTAGCTCAAGAGGTAAGTGACAAGCCTTTCCATAAACCATCTTATATGGAGACATACCCATAGGATTTTTGTATGTAGTTTTATAGGCCCGTAATGCATCATCAAGTTTTTTCGACCAATTCTTCCTAGACTTATTAACTATCTTTTGCAAAATTAATTTCAGCTCTCTATTACTTAGTTCTACTTGACCACTAGTCTGTGGGTGATAAGGGGGTGCAATTCTATGGTTGACATCATACTTTGCAAGCATTTTACGGAAAGCACCATGAATAAAGTGTGAACTACCATCAGTCATTAAGTATCTAGGGACTCCAAACCTCGGAAAAATAACTTCTTTAAGCATCTTAATAGAGGTGTTATGATCAGCACTACTAGTTGGAATAGCTTCTACCCACTTAGTAACGTAATCAACAGTAACTAGAATATATGTGTACCCATTAGAGGCAGGAAAGGCTCCCATATAATCAAAGCCCCAAACATCAAATGGTTCAATAACAAGTCAATAATTCATAGGAATTTCTTAACGTCTACTAATATTACCAATTCTTTGGCATTCATCACAAGATAAGACAAATTTACTGGCATCCTTGAAGAGAGTAGGCCAATTAAACCGGATTGCAATACCTTCTGTGCAGTTCTATCTCCCGCATGGTGTCCTCCATAAGCTTCGGAGTGGCACTTGCGTAGGATCTGTTCCTGTTCATGCTCAGGTACAAAACGTCTAATAATACAATCTACTCCTTCTTTATAAAGATGTGGGCCATCCTAGAAGTAATGTCCCAAATCATAGAAGAACATTTTCTTTTGCTGGTATGTGAAGGTAGGAGGTATAAACTTAGCAACAATATAATTAGCATAATCATCATACCATGGAGCAGTACGAGAAGTATTTATGACAACTAATTGTTCATCAGGAAAGCTATCATCAATAGGTTGTGGGTCATCAAGTATATGCTCTAGCCTAGACAAGTTGTCTGCAACGGGGTTCTCAGCTCCCTTTCTATCAATAATATGCAAGTCAAATTCTTGCAGCAAGAGAACCCATCTAATAAGTCTAGGTTTAGCATCTTTATTTTCCATAAGGTATTTGATAGCAGCATGATCAGTGTGAATAGTTACTTTAGAATCAACAATATAGGGTCTAAACTTATCGCACGCAAATACAACTGCTAAAATTCTTTCTCGGTAGTAGCATAATTTTTCTGGGCACTATCTAGAGTTTTACTAGCATATTGGATAACATTCAATTTCTTATCAACTCTTTGCCCTAAAACAGCAGCTACATCATAATCACTAGCATCGCACATAATCTCAAAAGGTAAATTCCAGTCAGGAGGCTGGACAATAGGTGTAGAGATCAATGCTTTCTTAAGTATTACAAATGCTTCTAAACAATCATCATCAAAGACAAAAGGAATATCTTTTTGTAAGAGACTAGATGATGCCCCCGCGCGTTGCTGCGGGATATTGTAGCATAAGTTTGAGTGATTCAGCTTGTGGATGTGTTGATTCAAGTTGATGGGTTGGAGATGAAACAAATAAGAAGAGCAACGATAGACACCGCACACCACAGCGCAAATTGGAATAAGGTACTATAAATGGCAAAGCAGACACATCGCACCACATTGAAATTACACTGCAAGATGCATCTTGAAAGTAGAAATCACAAGTGTTCCCTATGAAGTTGCGTTGTCTTGAAGTGCAACAAAGAAACTGGAAGCAAAGTATATATAATCGAATTTAGCTGTAGCAATTGAAAACATACACCCTCAATTTATGCAAAGGATATGATTCCACTTTGAAGCTATATGAAAGAAAACTTAAAAACATGGATAATTTAAGCTTGGAATTACTTCTCAAATGCATAGGCATAACAAATGGATACATAGGGAAAATATATCCTTTAAGGGAAATTGGTGACAAATAGGACATGAGATTGATACTTGATAAATTATATTGACAAAATCTTAATGATAATGACAAAACATAGATGTGCACACCCCGCACACTTTTAGTGTTTTCAAGTGTTGACAATAGCACACATTTTTGAGGATAATGTAATGTAGCTGCAGCTGATAGGAACCACTTCTACGTTGGAGGTTAGAATACTACCAAATCAGCGTGTGATTTCTCATATGCATTCACATGAATCGTAGGTAAACTTTGGAAATTTTGCCCAATTGCATCACCAAACATGAATTGCCATATTCCCGAGGAAAAGTAAAAGAACAACTTTTTTCCAGAGCATTAAATACATAAATATAATATACATGAATTGTAAGATGTAAAACTGAACCAACAAAATATTTGTGTATTTTATATATATGTTAAGTTCAGAAGGTAGGGAGGTTACTACTTGACCTGTTAATAGAGGACTCTAAATAGACATTAACGAAAAATGTGTACAATCAGCAAAAATAGCGAGTATTGAATAACTCAAGAAAAATTAATGGTCACCAATCCAAGAAGTAGTCAATTGAATTTAGTTGAACTACATATCCCATTTTCTGCAAAATGAAAGCAACAAAAGGTCTCAGTATGATGAGTAAGATGTACATGATCATTATTGAGGGGGGAGAGAGAGAGAGAGAGAGCATAATTACAATAATTTATTTTGATGAAGGAAGTAGAGAAATTGAGAAAGCACGCCTTCACAATGGAAATCAACCTGGATGCACACACATCGATTCAAAAGAACTAAGAATACAATACCCATACGCCATGACTAAAAGGGCCACGACTGTCAGCATTGCCAAAAAATTAGAAAGAGCGCCTCACCTACTACAGGTATGTTAAGTCAGATGGAATTTGCAATATAGGGAAAGTCTAGCTAACTTGAGATCAAGATCAGAGATAAGAGAAATACAGATCTACAAAAACAAAATCATAATGGTATAATACATGCATCAAGCAACTGATCATATAGTTGGGATGATGTAGTCTGCAGACATGCATAAGATGTTTCATACTCACTTGATATTGAGATTATGTAGAACAAAGCATGTATATGGCGGATATAACAACTCTGAGAGGACTTGATTCAGCCCGTTCATGCATAGCAATGGTAGACGGATCGAGCGTCCGAAGGTTCCTGAAGGAGATAAACGCCATCATACATTAGGGATCGAGTGTCCTGCGGATGGCGAATGACTTGTTGAGGGTAGGAGGTGTAGTTGGGACCTAGACCATTGTATTTATACTCATGGACAGGGAGGGGAGTCGATATTAGATGCCAAGACTTTTGGACTTCTGGGCACATCTGTTGTGCTCTAATTTAATCTAGGATATAGAACGACAATGGGGCGTCGTGGTGGAATGGGTAGTGGCGGCAATAATAATAGAAGCATCAAGAAATGGACAAATAAATTGGAGTAAATGTACATTTGTGGTCTGGTGGAAGTGGAACCAGTCATGGCAACGGAAAGGCCAGCGGCAGAGGTTGGCGCATTCGAGGCAGCCGATGCGGGGAGGGCCTGGTGCAGCGAAACTTTGAGCATGCGGGGGAGGCCATCGCGCTTCTTCTCGAGCTCATCTCGCTGGAACGGAGAGACGGAATGGGGATGTGGGCTAGGGCATGAGAAGGGAAACATGGCCGGAGAGGTCGCCGAAAAATGAGGCGGAAGCTCACCGGCAATCCTGCCGGAGCAGCACCGCAGCGCACACAAACGGAAGCCGACCGGCGGTCCTTTTGGAGGAGGAAGTGAGGAGTGTGAGAGGCAATGGCGGCAGTCGCGCTAGATGTGATCCAGGGGAAAGGGGCGATGTGTTGGGGCTGGATAAGGAAAGAGATGTCCGTGGTCAACTTGTCGTGGTCCTACTGCTGTTTTTTTAGGATGGTCCTACTGCTGGTAACCGAAGCAAACTTGGCAATTATGTACTATGTTGGGTCCCACGTGTAAGCCTCAAACTAAACGCTGATGTGGCAGTGTTGCTGATGTGGATAGGCTGCATGTCAAGAAAAATAAGATAGTGGGGATGAACTATTTAGGTATTATAGATTAGTCAGAGGCCTGGAGATTTTGGAGAAGTCCTTTATGAATCTCCTATAAAACCCGGCATGACCAAGGAAACTTCATATACCTTTGATGTCCTTGGGGCACGGCATATTTTCAATAGCATCAACTTTAGCCTTGTCAACTTCAATACCTCTTTCAGAAATTTTATGTCCCAAGACAATGCCTTCATTAGACATAAAGTGGCACTTCTCCCAATTCAAGACAAGATTAGTGTCTTCACATCTCTGCAAAACTCGATCAATGTTGCTTAAGCAATCATCAAAAAAAGTTTCGTAAACGGAGAAATCATCCATGAAAACCTCAACAATCTTTTCACAAAAATCAGAGAATATAGCCATCATGCATCTTTGAAAGGTAGCAGGTGCATTACATAAACCAAAAGGCATACGTCTATAAGCAAAAGTACCGAAAGGGCAAGTAAAAGTGGTCTTTTCTTGATCCCCTTTTGACACAGGTATTTGAGAGAAACCAGAATAACCATCTAGAAAGCAGAATTGAGTATGTTTGGATAATCTTTCTAGCATTTGATCAACAAAGGGCAAGGGGTAATGATCTTTCTTAGTAGCTTTATTTGATTTGCGGTAATCAATTACCATCCTATAACATGTAACTATTCTTTGCGGGATCAATTCTTCTTTATCATTAGGAACTACAGTCATACCTCCTTTCTTAGGGACACAATGGACAAGACTTGCCCACTGGCTATCAGCAACTGGATTAATAATACCTGCCTCTAGAAGCTTTAGAATTTCCTTCCTTACCACTTCTTTCATCTTAGGATTCAGCCGTCGTCGATGATCAATAACCGGTTTAGCGTTTTCTTCCAACTTTATCTTGTGTTGGCATAACGTGGGACTAATTCTCTTAAGATCATCCAAAGTATATCCAATAGTAGCACGGTGCTTCTTCAGAGTTTTAAATAAATTTTCTTCTTCCTGCTCTGAAAGGTTAGCACTAATAATAACAACATGATATATCTTTTTTTCATCAAGATAAACATACTTAAGATTATCAGGTAAAGGTTTAAGTTCAAATACGGGATCACCCTTGGGTGGAGGAGGATCCCCTAGGATTTCAACAGGCAAGTTGTTTTTCAATACGGGTCCCTAATTAAAGAATATTTCATCTATTTTCCCTTCTCTCATTCATATGCATATCATTTTCATGGTCTAGCAAGTATTGTTCTAAGGGATCATTAGGAGGTATAGCAATAGAAGCAAGACCAATAATTTCATCCTTACTAGGTAATTCTTTATCAAGGTGTTGTCTACGGAATTTAGCAAAGTTAAAATCATGAGACATATCCCCTAAACCAACAGTAACAATATCTTTCGCACAGTCTATCTTAGCATTAACAGTATTCAAGAAGTGTCTACCAAATATCTCTACTTCTTATAAAAACAGAGTTGGTGATGATGGTGTGCCTGTCATCCTGCAATTTCGGCCATCCGATCTATATCTAACGGATAGGAAGGAAACTATGACAGTTTTGCAAAAAGATACCCGCATTCCTCTTCACATTTGCACATAATACCTTCACTCGTTCATCCTTATCTCCCACAAGATAAACTACTTGTATAAATGGATCTTGATGTTCCATGCAACGCACGGGCATCTTGCTAGTAATGGGACAAAATTAATCTTGTGGGGAACTAAGAATAAGAAAATCAGCAGGGTATTTAACCTTCCCACACAAGACTTCAACATCTCTAACAATCCCAACTAGTGAAATAGTGTCTCTATTAGCAAGCTTAATAGTAACAACAATCCCTTCTAACTCAACAGGTGCAATATCATGCATAATTTCTTGATATAAGGTATGAGGGATAATACTGGCACTAGCACCCACATCACATAAACCATGATAGCAATGATCTCCTATTTTTACAGAGATAACATGCAAGCCTACAATAGTTCTATGTTTATTCCTAGCATTGGGTTTGGCTATTCTAGCGGATTCTTCTTGGAGGTAAATAACATGTCCATCTAAATCTTCTACCAAGAGATCTTTAACCATAGCAACACTAGGTTCAACTTTAATTTGCTCAGAGGGTGTAGGTGTTCTAGTATTACTCTTACGAACTACAGTTGAAGCTTTAGCACGATCTTTATTCTAACAGGGAAGGGTGGTTTCTCAATATAAGCAGTAGGAAAAATAGGATCAACATTATAAGTGATAGTCTTTTCTTCAACTTTAACAAGTTCAACTACTTTTACTTCAATGGGAGGATGGTATTTAAACCACTTCTCCTTGGGAAGATCAACATGGGTAGCAAATGATTCACAGAAAGAAGCTACTATCTCAGAGTCAAGTCCATATTTAGTGCTAAACTCACGGAAAACACCGGTATACATAAAAGCTTTAACACAATCAAACTTAGGGGCCAATGCATTTAATTCGTACCTTCGTCGAGATCCCTTACCTTCGTCGAGATCCCAATCTTCAGAGTTGCGTTTAATTCTTTCCAATAAATCCCATTTGAATTCAATAGTCTTCATCATAAAAGAGCCAGAACAAGAAGTATCGGGCATGGAGCGATTATTAAGAGAAAGCCGAGCATAAATTTTTTGAATAATCATTTCTCTTGAGAGCTCATGTTTGGGGCATGAATATAACATTGACTTAAGCCTCCCCCAAGCTTGAGCGATGATTTCTCCTTCGCGAGGCCAATAATTATAGATATAATTACGATCACGATGAACCTGGTGCATAGGGTAGAACTTCTGATGAAATTCCAACTTCTGACGATTATAGTTCCATGATTCAATATCATCACATAGCCTAAACCATGTCAATGCATCTCCCTTAAAAGATAAAGGGAAGACCTTCTTCTTGATAACATCCTCGGGCATACCTGCAAGCTTAAATAATCCACAAACTTCATCCACATAGATTAGGTGTAAATCGGGATGCGGTGTTCCGTCTCCTGTAAAAGGATTATCTACCAGTTTCTCTATCATACCCGAAGGAATTTCAAAGCAAACATTTTCAGTAGGTGTAGTAGGTTGAGGAGCAACTCTTTGCTCTTTTGGTCGGGGTGAAGATACCCCGAACAAGCCCCTCAAAGGATTATGAGCCATAGTAACAAGTGACAATAAATTTCAGCACACTACATAAATTTTTCCTTACCAAAGGCGCTTCACTCCCCGGCAACCACGCCAGAAAAGAGTCTTGATGACCCACAAGTGTAGGGGATCTATCTAGTCCTTTCGATAAGTAAGAGTGTCGAACCCAACGAGGAGCAGAAGGAAATGATAGGCAGTTTTCAGTAAGGTATTTCCTGCAAGCACTGAAATTATAGGCAACATATAGTTTTGTGATAAGGTAATTGGTAGCAAGTAACAAAAGGTAAAAGTAAATAAGGTGCATCAAGGTGGCACAATCCTTTTTGTAGCAAAGGACAAGCCTGGACAAGCTCTTATATAAAGGAAAGCGCTCCCAAGGACACATGGGAATTGTTGTCAAGCTAGTTTTCATCAATATTATCTGATTCGCGTTCGGTACTTTGATAATTTGGTATGTGGGTGGACCGGTGCTTGGGTGTTGTCCTTACTTGGACAAGCCTCCCACTTATGATTAACCTCTAATGCAAGCATCCGCAACTACAAAAGAAGTATTAAGGTAAACCTAACCATAGCATGAAACAAGTGGATCCAAATCAGCCCCTTACGAAGCAACGCATAAACTTGGGTTTAAGCTTTTGTCACTCTAGCAACCCATCATCTACTTATTACTTTCCAATGCCTTCCTCTAGGCCCAAATAATGGTGAAGTGTCATGTAGTCGACGTTCACATGACACCACTAGAGGGGAGACAACATACATCTCATCAAAATATCGAACGAAGACCAAATTCACATGACTACTAATAGCAAGACTTCTCCCATGTCCTTAGGAACAAAAGTAACTAATCACAAGACATAATATTGTTCATGATCATAGGGCTATTAATATGTATAATGGATATAAACATATGATCTTCTACCAAATAAACCAACTAGCATCAACTACAAGGAGTAATCAACACTACTAGCAACCCACAGGTACCAATCTGAGGTTTAGGTACACAGATTGGATACAAGAGATGAACTAGGGTTTGAAAGGAGATGGTGCTGGTGAAGATGTTGATGGAGATAGCCCTCCCCAAGATGGGAGAGTTGTTGGTGATGACGGCGGTGACGATTTCCCCCTCCCGGAGGGAAGTATCCTCGGCAGAACAATTCTGTCGGAGCCCTAGATTGGTTTCCACCTCGGTTCCGCCTCGAGACGGCGGCGTCTGGTCCCGAAAGCCTCCTTATGATTTTTTCCAGGTCGAAACACCTCATATAGGAGAAGATGGGCATCGGGGGGCCCACGAGACAGGGGGCGCGCCCAGAGAAGGGGGGCGCACCACCACCCTCGTGGACAGCAGGTGCCCCCCTCGTGATCTTCTTTCGCCAGATATTTTTTATATTTTCTGAAACGGAGTCCTGTGAAGTTTCGGGGCTTTTTGAGTTGTGCAGAATAGGTTTCCAGAGTTTGCTCCTTTTCCAGCCCAGTATCCAGCTGCCGGCATTCTCCCTCTTCATTTAAACCTTGTAAAATAAGAGAGAAAAGACATAAGTATTGTGACAAAACATGTAATAACATCCCATAATGCAATAAATATCAACATATAAGCATGATGCAAAATGGACGTATCACTTGGGCACCCCTACCCGAGATCTGCCGGCTTTGACACCGACAGTATCCATTACATCACTAAGGCTAGTCACTATCAAAGTACCTTAACAAGTAGTAACATAACACATTTCATGACAAGTTTGCTTATGAGGCACACAGTTAATGAGGAGAGAGGTGTTTGAAGTATAATATATTATATCAAGTATAATATTGGGTTTATAGCTCGCTTACATGACACTTCTGTGTACGTGGGGAAGGGAGATGTGAAAAACTACGGGAAGAGGGGTCTCATGTACTACCTCCGTCTTGGTTTATTGGTCTTCATTGTATTCTGTGCCAAATTTTGATCATATATTGAACTAACCAAATGTTCATGCATGTCATAAAAAAATTATATTATCGGAACTATGTTCAAATACGAGTCCAACAATATAATTTTTGTTGACATGCATTAATATTTTGTTAATTAAATATTTGGCCAAAATTTGACACAAATTGCAAAGGGGACCAATAAACCATGACGACGTTGTAAAAGCCTAGCTATATACATGCTCCTAGGCAAATACAATAAATGTGAAGAAAGAGAGTTGGAGAAGATACAAAAAAGTTCTAATGTAACAGCCAACCTTATAGGCCACATGATTGTATGAGTAGCAATAAATGATGGCTATAGATGACATGGCGTTTTCATATAGCCATAATGTGGCTATATTATTAATCATGCTCTTATGTTAACATTACATAGCGACTTCCAAGAAAAGTTGAGTCTACAAACTAATAAATGCAACCATATATGTACTAGTATAACACTTTGCACTATGAACGTACTACCCTCGTCCTGGTTTATTGCTCCTCTTAGTATTTTGTGTCAAATTTTGAGTATGCATTTAATTAACAAAATGATAATGCATGTCAGGAAAAATAGTACCGTTGAAAACTATGTTCAAATATGAATACAACAATATAACTTCTAATGACATACATTAACATTTTGTCAGTTAGATTTATGGTCAAATTTTGGAAAAAAAAAATACGAAGATGGTACTTCCTTCATTTTTGTATACAAGGCCATTATGAAAAATACAATTTGCATCTATACAAGGCCACCAACAGTAATCGAGGCAACTATTAATGACATTTCCTCGTACTAGTAACCCATGATTTAATTACTAGCCTACATGTAGTGGATGATAATGACATGCTCACTTACTTTCTCCCACACAACCACTCAGTTTCCTCTAATGTGCATGCACCCTATTAATTAACCCGGTAACCGAGAAACAAATTGGCTTGCAAAGTACTCCCTCCGTCCGAAAATACTTGTCATCAAAATAGACAAAAATGAATGTATCTAGAACTAAAATACATCTAGATACATTCACTTTTCTTCATTTTGAAGACAAGTATTTCCGGACGGAAGGAGTACACATTAATTTTTATTTTGGTACCTGTAATTTAAGTTTATGGCCTTATATATAAAAATGGAGGGAGTACTAGCAAATAGGAAACATCATTAATTGTGACTGATTTTGAAAAGAACATTAAATGATAATTGTAATTCATTTTGGAAACAACATTGATTGCAATTATTATTTTTGCGGGTGAACATTAATTGCAATTAAACTAGAAATGACATTAACCGCACGGATAATCTTCAGAATGGTATATCCTTATTATAATTAATTTCTATTTTAACATGCTGCTAGCGAAAAATCAGGATCAGTTATTGTGCAAAGTGCAAACTAGTGGAATTGCTTGATTCTCTTCACGTAGCTTCTGCTGAAATGGACAGGTAACAGATAGTAGTAGTCTTCAGGGAGGACGATGTTTTCTTCTACGGCGCTTGGATGTAGTGATCAATGTACCAATTGACTAAGGCTGGTCCCAATGGGCAGGAACATAAGGTAGTAACATACACACTTATCTAGACTATGTTACTACCTCCACAATGGGTAGGAACATGTAGGTAGTGTCATGCAACGATGCATTTATTAGCTTATAGACTCATTGTTTCTTGAAGTGTGTGATGTTCCGATAACTTAGCTAGTTACCACAAGCACCTCACTCTTCATTAAATATGCGCCACATAAGCAACATTGTATTAAAATATGTGATGTTACCCCTAAGTTCCACCCCATTATGACCAGCCATTGATTTCTAGCCTCCTAGTCGTCGCCATCAGAGGACAGCATTGGGGGGCATCCCTATCCTACCCATCGTGTCAATTATTCGTCCACACGAGGGACATAGAATCACACATGGATAATTAGACAATTAATGTTGTACAGTATATGCGTGCGCCTGTCTGTGTACATGTACTACATAAGTACGTACACACACTAGTACTAGGTGCCAGTCCAACCCGGTCTTCCTCATCCATCCGTAAGCATTGAGCATTCCAAGGAGGAGCAAGGAAAGATACAGATTAGAGAGTGGCAGCCGGCTGGCCGGCCATGGAGGGCGGCGCTCACGGGTTCGACGGCTCGGCCTTCAGGGAGTGTTTCTCCCTCTCCTGGCGGAACCCCTATATCCTCCGCCTCGCCTTCTCCGCCGGCATCGGCGGCCTCCTCTTCGGCTACGACACCGGTGTCATTTCAGGGGCACTGCTTTACATCCGCGACGATTTCCGCTCGGTCGACAAGAACACATGGCTTCAGGTAATTAGCGATCCAATTCTTCTTCTCCTTGGCCGAAACAGACTACTCTTTTTGTTAATTAGTATGGAGTTTATGGTTGCTGCAGGAAATGATCGTGAGCATGGCGGTGGCCGGCGCCATCATCGGCGCGGCGGTCGGCGGCTGGGCCAACGACCGGTTTGGGCGGCGGACGTCCATCATCGTGGCCGACCTGCTCTTTTTCGCGGGCGCGGTGGTCATGGCTTCGGCGATGGGCCCCGTGCAGCTCGTGGTCGGCCGCGTCTTCGTCGGCCTAGGCGTCGGCATGGCATCCATGACGGCGCCGCTTTACATCTCCGAGGCGTCGCCGGCGAGGATCAGGGGCGCGCTCGTCAGTACCAACGGCTTCCTCATCACCGGCGGCCAGTTCTTGTCCTACCTTATCAACCTCGCCTTCACCAAGGCGCCGGGGACGTGGAGGTGGATGCTCGGAGTCGCCGGCCTCCCTGCCGTGGTCCAGTTCGTCCTCATGCTCTTCCTCCCCGAATCGCCAAGATGGCTTTACAGAAAGGTTTCTTTTGGTGGCACTAATTCTGATTGTTTATTTTAGAAGAGTAATTCTTTCTTTTATTTCCTTTCCTTTCCATCAACTAAAAAGTTGTCAATCTTTACATGAACGAACCAACCAACTTAATTACCGATGATGTCAGGGGAGGGTGGATGAAGCAGAGGCGATCCTGCGTAAGATATACACGGCCGAGGAGGAGGTGGAGAGGGAGATGCAGGAATTGAAGGAGTCGGTGGAGGCGGAGGCGCGGGAGAGAGGCTCGTCGGAGAAGGTAAGACTGACGGCGCTGGTGAAGACGGCAACTGTTCGGCGGGCGCTGGTGGCCGGCGTCGGGCTGCAGGTGTTCCAGCAGCTCGTGGGTATCAACACCGTTATGTACTACAGCCCGAGCATCGTGCAGCTCGCCGGGTTCGCCTCCAACCAAACGGCGCTCGCGCTCTCGCTGGTCACCTCCGGCCTCAACGCGCTCGGCTCCATCGTTAGCATCTACTTCATCGACCGCACCGGCCGGAGGAAGCTGCTGGTGATCAGCCTCGTCGGCGTCATCGCGTCGCTTGCCCTGCTCTCCGCGGTGTTCCACGAGACCACCTCCCACTCGCCCGCCGTCGGCAGCGCCGAGACCAGACACTTCGATGGCTCGCTCACATGCCCGGACTACCGGACGAGCAGCTCCGGCTGGGACTGCACCCGGTGCCTGAAGGCCAGCTCGACGGAGTGCGGCTTCTGCGCGTCCGGCGCCGGCAGCAAGCTGCTCCCGGGCGCGTGCCTGCTATCGAACGCGACGGTGCGCGACGCGTGCCACGGCGAGGGGCGTCTGTGGTACACGCGCGGCTGCCCGAGCCGATACGGTTGGCTGGCGATGGTCGGGCTGGCTCTGTACATCGCCTTCTTCTCGCCGGGGATGGGCACGGTGCCCTGGATCGTCAACTCGGAGATCTACCCGCTGCGGCACCGCGGTGTGTGCGGTGGCGTGGCGGCGACCGCGAACTGGGTGTCCAACCTGGTAGTGGCGCAGTCCTTCCTGACGCTGACGGAGGCCATCGGCCCCGCGTGGACGTTCCTCATCTTCGGTGGCCTGTCCGTGGCAGCGCTCGCATTCGTGCTCGTCTGCGTGCCGGAGACCAAGGGACTCCCCATCGAGGAGGTAGAGAAGATGCTGGACAAGCGGGAGCTCAGGCTCAAGTTCTGGGCACCGCGTGGCCGCGGCAGCAAGAACGACGGTGTGTGAACGAGTGTCATCCCGTACCTTCTTCATTTAGCGCGCCAACCAGACAATTTGTGGCTTCGAATACTATTACTATATATATACCATGCTACCAATAATATTCGTCAGGAAAATTGGGTTCGTCACTCCACATGGTAAGTGCCTCCCTCCACATGGGAGATTCTTGAGCCTCTTTGGATGTTGGTGACCTGTGAAGTTTCGGTCTAAAGTGGATGGGGTTGGTTGGGCGTTCGTAGAGGTCTACGGGGCGCTCCACCGAAGCTCAAACTACTCCCTCCTGACTTGTAAAAACGTCTTATATTGTGGAACGAAAGAGAGTAGTTAACTACTGAAAGTTCATAGTGGTCTATTGCATCTTCAACACGGATCATCAAAATCCATCAATGTCGGGAAGGGGACGGTCCGGACACTATTAGACCTCCAACATGGATCAAATTGCGTCAACCGGTACGGACTTCAAAAAAAAAAAACCTAGCCCGAAAACAGTGACATATGGGGAAGTTCCGACGCCCACCACTTCACACTTCGACATCTTATACCCATCGGAAACCTCACCCGGACCCCACAAAGTTTTCACCATCCACCACCGCCATGATGGATCCGTCAAAGCCCTTCACAAAGTTCATCATGCCGGACTCAGACAAGCTTGTGTTGGAATATGGATGGGCTCAGGCCCGTATAATACAATAATCGCTGGTTAATCTCTAAGGCCATGCATGTGTACGACAAGTGGTGGGAAATTTTGTGGGAGGTTTAGTACCATATTGCTACAATAAAAAGAGTGAGACCTCTTTATAAGGGTTGCTCTACCACTTGCTATTGAGAGCTTGGGAATATGAGTTGTACACGTGCGCTCATCCTCCTCCGCCGCCTGCATCGCATCGCCACACCAAACCTCGTCATGACGCGCGCGCGCGTCACGAGTTGCGGTTTGCGGGAATGAGCCGAGCAAAAGCTTATTTTTGCCGGTCAGGAATGGTTAATTAATCTTAGATTAATTAACGAGTCGCTTACGAAAGTGCCACTGTCCAAGACGTTGGACCGTGGGCTGCTCGCGGACTCAGTCGTGGGCCTGAGCCCAGGCCCATCTACCCGACGGCCTATATAAGAAGGCGTTGGGCAGTGGAGTGAACCCTAACTCAGTTCGTTCACTCCCTCTCGCACAACCCTAGTCGTCATTTACCGTTCCTCTCTCTGTACTGCTTCCGGCGATCCCATCCCGATCGTGCACGGTTAGTCGGGAGAGCAGGTGCATCCGGGACCCCGTCGTTCGAGATCCTGTCCGGGAGAACGGCAATAAGGTTTTTGGGGAGTGTCTGGACGCGACTGCTCCTGATTCCTCCCCGTCTTCGTCCGCCTCTGCTTCCACTACTTCTCTTGCATCGACACCATGGTCGAAGACGTCGTCGCCAAGAAGAAGGCCACAGACGACGCCGAGGCTGCCGCCGCCGCGTTGGCCTAGCCAACCGAAGGGTATGATCTGTTCATCCCTCGTTTACTCGTACATGTGCTAGCCGTATATATGTTGTTCAAAGATGTCTCGGTTCTTTGTACTGTACGTGCTCACATGCTTAGGTATCGGTATGATTTGCATACCGTATTTGCCATGTTTACTATTTTCTCGTGGATTAGATTAGTCGGAAAAGTGCTAAATTTTTTAACAATCCAAAAACCTTATTTTAGGCACTTTTCGACTCATGGCTTCGCCGCTACACTGAAACCAGAAAAGTTTACCGGGACACATTTTAAGCGTTGGCAGACTAGGACTACCTTGTGTGATGCGGAGCATCCCAAGGTCATCCCCATGGACCTACCATCGACTCACCAAGTGCCCAAAGGACCAATGACACGAGCCCGTGCAAGGGCTCTCGAAGCCGAGGTGAACTCGCTCCTTTATCAATTTCCTCTTGATTCACATGGGACATGGCTTCTACCCTCATTGGAAACTCTATGCATATTCAGGTACTTGGATGAAGGCCACGTGACAGCTCTGCAGAGTGGACAAGGCGGCGGGATCGACAAGTGTTTGGAACAAGAAGAAGTGTTGCTGAAGACGCTACAAGCACCGGACGTTGGACCCCTACCGGACGACCGGCCACCCCCAGGCACCGGACATCCGACGATCACCGGACGACCGACGACTCCCAGATGACCGGACGACCGGAGGCCACCGGACGTCTGTGACTTTGACTACAAAACGTAATTAGCGGAAATCCGAGGGTTACCGGACGTCCGGTCCCTCCCGAGCCACCGGACGTCCGGAGATCCAGCGGACGTCCGTCCCGTATGCCTGCGCGCAGTGACAGGGCCGAAGCCCATGTACCCCTCCCTCGTCCGGAGAATATATACCCATTGACTTCCTCCTTCCTAGGGGAGCTGGTGGATAGCTCATTTGATACCTTCTTGTGGTTCATCTCCTCGAGAGTGACTGCGGCCCTCTTCGGAGAAGATCCACACGGATTTAAGACCTCCGCTACGGAGAAGATCCCAAGGGATACCCCCAAGACCTCCTCCGGGAGAAGACTATCTTTGTACCGTCGTTGTTGACTATGGATCGTGTGTCTTGATATGTATCGTGAATCTAGCACATGTGTGACCATCTTTGTGTTGGTTTGAGTGTTCCTCTTGTGTTTTCCCGCGTAATTTCCTCCGTGTTCTTCCTATTCATCGTGGGTTTCCTCTCCATTTTGTGAAAGATCGGTCTACAACGGGTTGACCCCGCATCATAACCAACAGCGGGATCTGGATACCCATGTTGGCTCCCACATGTTCCACGATGATCTCATCGGATGAACCATGATGTCAAGGATTCAATCAATCCCGTATACGATTCCCTTTGTCGATCGGTATAGCACTTGCCCGAGATTCGATCGTCGGTATACCGATACCTTGTTCAATATCGTTACGACAAGTCTCTTTACTCGTTCCGTAACACATCATCCCGTGATCAACTCCTTGATCACATTGTGCACATTATGATGATGTCCTACCGAGTGGGACCAGAGATACCTCTCCGTCATACGGAGTGACCAATCCCAGTCTCGATTCGTGCTAACCCAACAGGCACTTTCGGAGATACCCGTAGTGCACCTTTATAGCCACCCAGTTACGTTGTGACGTTTGGCACACCCAAAGCATTCCCACGGTATCTGGGAGTTGCACAATCACATGGTCTAAGGAAAAGATACTTGACATTTAGAAAAGCTTTAGCATACGAACTACACAATCTTGTGCTAGGCTTAGGATTGGGTCTTGTCCATCACATCATTCTCCTAATGATGTGATCCCGTTATCAACGACATCCAATGTCCATGGTCAGGAAACCACAACCATCTATTGATCAACGAGCTAGTCAACTAGAGGCTCACTAGGGACATGGTGTTTGTCTATGTATCCACACATGTATCTGAGTTTCCTATCAATACAATTATAGCATGGATAATAAAAAATTATCATGAACAAGGAAATATAATAATAACCAATTTATTATTGCCTCTAGGGCATATTTCCAACACCCTATAGACCATTTTGCATAGCTTTCCCATCGAGACTAGCCATTTGAGTATTGCCGGGCCATGACACTTGTGCAGATTCGTGATAGTCATAGATATTGCATACTAAAACATCATATCTCCGTGTGACACAAGAGTGTTCCGCAGACAAAATAGCTACCTTGATACGAGAAGCATGCATAAGTGGCCAAATAAAGAGCTCACAAGCTTTTAAGCAAAAGAGCCACCCAAAGCTTATAAGCAAAAGGAAAATAGCATCATACGCCTTGCATCAAAAGATATCATATGAGATAGCAATACATCCTCTTGTGCTCAAGCTTCGGCACATCATACACTCATAGCATACTTGTGATATGAAGTCGTTACGTTTGCCTCTTATAGGTCGTGCACAAGTGCGTATCCGCCTATTAAGCAATCGGTTAGCGTATCTCTAGTGTTGTGCAACAAGAGCATTTTCCATGGATTCCACATTTTTGCTCACCCTTGGTTGCACAACCACATTTCTCTATCCGTGCGTGTGTTCCGTGTGCTACTTATTGCTTGTGATCTACTTGTTGCATGAGCAAATTGTGAATCATTTTCAACATCATTGAGTCACGTTGACAATTGCATTCAATTTGAGCCACCATCCTAACCAAGCTCCTCTCAAAGCTTTACTTGTGTAGGTGTGAGAATCGACACGAAGTGGTACCAATGGTGCTATTTCCGGGTTACATTATTGAGTGATCATTGATCCATTTTCAACTTCGGTAAATGTACTTTGGTATTGTCTTCTCCTTTCTCCCACTCACATTCTTACTTGCAATGATGGATAGGCCAAGTACATCTACGAACCCGCTCTTTGATGATCCTCAACAATCGAACAACTACGTCACCAAACTACATCTCTTCGGTGTCCAACGAACTCTACACCAAGAAAGTGAAGCTTTGCAAGAGCGAATTGAGCAAGTCACCGTCGACGCGCGACAATTTGAAGCAAGAACAAGAGAGCAATTCGACATCATCAACACCAACATGTCTACTCAATTCAACGAGCTACGGACTTTGATAGTCAATCAACGGTCCTCATCCACATCTTCTCAAAGACGAAGCCGCTCAAGACGTCATACCGACTACACGGAAGGCTCAAGTACCCCTACATCAAACACTCTTCGTCAAGCCGCACGTCAAGATCGACATGACAACCGGAATCCACTTCATGACAAGAGCTCCCAAGAGCTATTTGAAGAGCAAGAAAGTCGACATCGTCAAAACCAAGCTACACTCGAGCAAGCACAAAAATGGGAACGACTACGCAAACAACAACAAGAGCGAGCACGTCAACACCAAGAAGAACAAGATGCCGCGGCTCATCTTCATGCACAACAACGCCGAGAAGCTCAAGCTCTTGAGGCGCAATGAGCATTACGTGATTCACATCGCAATGTGGCAACTCGCAATCGACACACTCGTCAAGAAGAGGATTTCCTTCGCGATGAGATGCAAGAAAGGCGCCACCAAGCACGCATGAAAGAAGAAGTTCCTCCTCAAGCGCGACAAGAGAAACAACCTCAACAAGAACCACAAGCTCGACAAGTACACCATGACAATGACCATCTACTCCGCCAAGACCAACATGAGATTGACAATCCTCCAAATCAAGAATGCCCTCACAATAGGCAAGCCAACAATGAAGAGCATCGCTACGGCAAGCTTAAGTTCACCATGCCAAAGTTTTCCAGAAGCATTGATCCCAAAGACTACCTCTCATGGGCATTGAAGGTTGACAAGATCTTTCGCCTACACAACTTTGATGAAGAAAAGAAGATTGCAATGGCGTCCCTTGAGTTCCAAGACTATGTTCTCATTTGGTGGGAGCAAATCATAGAGCGAAGGGAAGCAAAAGGCGAACCTCCTATCACTACTTGGGCTCAAATGAAGGAAGTCATGAGAGCACGTTTCGTGCCAACACACTACAACCGTGACTTGTTATAGAAGTTGCAACTCCTCAAGCAAGGTACCAAGTCCGTGGAAGAGTACTACAAGGAGATGGAGATTGACATGATAAGAGCCAACATCACGGAAGATGAAGAACAAACGATGGCGATATTCTTGAATGGACTCAACTATCCTATCAAGAAGATTGCGGATTTCCAACCATACACAAATCTCCTAGTGCTAGTACACCAAGCAACCAAAGCGGAGCGACAAGTTCAAGAGGACTACAAGTACTCCAAGTTCAACTCCAAGAACGACGGCTCCTACAACCAAGCTTCAACGACTTCGGCTCCTCCTACCTCTACCAAGCCATCTACAAGCTTCGGTGACAAGTCAAGCTACAAGAATGCGAGTACATCTAGTCGTCCACCTTCGACGAGCAACTTCAAGCCAAGAGCTTCATCTTCTACAACTCCAACCGAGGACAACTCCAAGACGATCTCCATCAAGTGTTTCAAATGCCAAGGACGAGGCCATAAGTCATTTGAGTGCAAGACCGTTCGCACAATGATCATCAATGATGACGTATCTTATGACTCCATGAGCGACGATGAGATGGAATCACTTGAACATGTAGCTATGCATCGCCAAGTGAATGAAGATGAAGACCATCCAGTGTTTTGCGACAATGACTCGAGTCCCAATCTCGTTGTCTCCAAGGTCTTGACACTCCAACATCAACAAGACGACGATCAACGATGTCACATTCTCCATACCAAGGCCGGCATCAATGGACACTCCGTCAAGGTTATCATCGATGGAGGAAGTTGTCATAACTTGGCAAGCGAAGAGCTATGCGAAAAGCTCCAATTGGTCAAGACGAAGCACCCTCATCCTTACAAGGTCCAATGGCTTAACGACGCCGGAATTCTTCGAGTCGAGCATACCGTGCAAGTATCCTTCAAGATAGGCGCCTACGAGGACACACTTGAGTGTGATGTGGTCCCTATGTCCGTGTGCCACCTTCTTCTTGGACGACCATGGCAATACGATCGTGGAGTCACACACAATGGACGGACCAACCATTATAGCTTCAAGATGAAGGGCAAAGAGTTCGTGCTACGCCCAATGTCACCAAGTCAAGTAGCCGCCGACAAACACATACCTACCAACCATCATGGAGAGAGTGGTGAGAAAGTGAGCCACCAAAAGGAGAGTGAGAGCCACAAGCCAAATATGAGCGACTCCATGATGAGTGACAAGAAACAACTAGTGCTATTCACCACCAAAAGTGAGATGCGAGAAGTGTGTGAGAACCCCTCGAGTGTCTTTCACCTTGTGCTTTTATGCAAAGGGGAAGCCAAACCTACTAACACTTCACCACCTCTACCTTTAGTGTAGTCTAAATTGTTGCAGGAATTCTCGGACGTCTTTCCAGATGAGCTACCACCGGGTCTACCTCCACTTCGTGGAATCGAACACCGCATCGGCCTCATACCCGGCGCACCACTTCCGAACAAGGCTCCTTACCGTGTCAACCCCGAGGAAACCAATGAGATACAACGGCAAGTACAACAACTCATTGAGAAAGGTCATGTACGTGAAAACTTGAGCCCTTGTGACGTTCCGGTTATTCTCGTGCCTAAGAAAGATGGAAGTTTTCGTATGTGCTCCGATTGTCATCCGATAAATGCTATAACTGTTAGATACCGTCACCCTATTCCACGCTTAGACGACATGCTTGATGAATTATGTGGTGCTACCATCTTTTCAAAAATTGATCTTAAAAGTGGCTACTACCAAATTCGCATTCAAGAGGGTGATGAGTGGAAAACGGCTTTTAAAACCAAGTTTGGGTTATATGAGTGGTTGGTCATGCCGATGGGCTTATCGGAAGCGCCCGGTTCATTTATGCGTCTCATGCATTTCGTTCTCCGACATTACATATGCGTCTTTGTAGTGGTTTATTTTGATGACATCCTCGTTTTTAGCAAGTCGTTTGAGGACCATGTGACACACATCCGTATGGTTTTACAAACCCTTCGAAAAGAACGCTTATATGCTAACATGGATAAATGCACTTTTGGCGTTGACAAGGTCGTTTTCCTAGGATTTTTCGTATCTTCACAAGGTGTTCACGTTGATGAAACTAAAATTGAAGCAATTAAAACTTGGCCACAACCAACGAATCTCCAACAAGTGCGTAGCTTTCTTGGTTTAGCCGGTTTCTATCGACGTTTTGTGAAGGACTTTAGCACCATTGCTATGCCTCTACACGCCTTGAGCAAGAAGAATGGACCCTTCATTTGGGGTCCTTCGCAAGGCACCGTGTTCAATGAGCTAAAAAGCTTGCTTACACACGCACCACTTCTTGCCCTACCAAACTTTGACAAACCTTTTGAGATTCATTGTAACGCTAGTGGCACCGGCATAGGTGGCGTGCTAATGCAAGGAAAGCGCCCAATTGCGTACTTCAGCGAGAAGCAATCCGGAGCGCAACTTAACTACGCCATATATGATAAAGAGCTCTATGCCTTGGTGAGAGTTTTGCGTGTTTGGGAACATTATCTTAGACCTCATGAATTCATTCTTCATACGGACCATGAGACTCTTAAGTATCCCAAGGGTCAAACTAAGTTAAACAAGCGTCATGCTAAGTGGAGTGAGTTCATTGAGTCTTTTCCCTACGTCATCAAATACATCAAAGGCAAAGAGAATGTTGTGGCGGATGCGCTTTCCCGCAAATGCATGCTTGTTACAAAACTTGAGTTGAATGTTATTGGATTTGAGCACATAAAAGATTTATATGAGCATGATCCTTTCTTTGCAAATCCTTATGCTAAGTGTTTGACTCACACTTCTTGGGAATGTTACTACATAAAGGATGGATATCTTATGAGAGCTAACAAACTTTGCATTCCCGAGTCTTCGCTTCGTTTGATCCTTTTGCAAGAATCCCATGGAGGACTCATGGGACACTTTGGACGCGAAAAGACATTTGCTACGCTATCCAAGAACTACTTTTGGCCCAAGATGCTTCGTGACGTCTCACGCCTCACAAACCGATGCTCTACATGCCGCAAAGCTAAGTCAAAAGCTCAATCTCATGGTCTTTACATGCCACTTCCTATTCCATACCACCCATGGGAAGACATAAGCATGGACTTTATACTTGGATTGCCTAGGACTCAAACTGGAAAATATTCTGTGTTTGTTGTAGTGGATAGATTCTCTAAAATGGCTCATTTCATTCCTTGTAACAAGATCGACGATGCTTCACATGTTGCAAATCTCTTTTGTAGGGAAATCATTCGTCTACATGGAGTACCCAAGACGATCGTGTCGGACCGGGACGTCAAGTTCTTGAGCTACTTTTGGAAGACTCTATGCGCCAAACTTGGCATCAAGCTCCTTTTCTCTTTGGCATATCATCCACAAACCGACGGCCAAACGGAGGTGATGAACCGCACACTTTCGACGCTTCTTCGCGTGTTGATCAAGACGAACATCAAGGAATGGGAGCAATGCTTGCCCATCGCCGAGTACACCTACAACCGCGCAAGACATTCGACTGCCGGCAAGTCCCCCTTCGAGGTCGTCTACGGCTTCAACCCGTTGTCCCCATTGGACATCCTACCTCTACCTCTACAAGAACGCATCCCAAGGTCATCGCCATGGACCTACCGTTGACTCACCAAGTGCCCAATGGACCAATGACACGAGCCCGTGCAAGGGCTCTCGAAGCCGAGGTGAACTCGCTCCTTTATCAATTTCCTCTCGATTCACATGGGACATGGCTTCTACCCTCATCAGAAACTCTATGCATATTCAGGTACTTGGATGAAGGCCACGTGACAGCTCTGCAGAGTGGACAAGGCGGCGGGATCGACAAGTGCTTGGAACAAGAAGAAGTGCTACTGAAGACGCTACAGGCACCGGACGTCCGACGATCATCGGACGACCGACGACTCCCAGACGACCAGACGACCGAAGGTCACCGGACGTCCATGACTTCGACTACAGAACGTAATTAGCGGAAATCCGAGGGTTATCGGACGTCCGGTCCCTCCCGAGCCATCGGAGATCCGACGGACGTCCGTCCCGTCTGCCTGCGCACAGTGACAGGGCCGAAGCCCATGTACCCCACTCGTTCGGAGAATATATACCCGTTGACTTCCTCCTTCCTAGGGGAGCTGGTGGATAGCTCATTTGATACCTTCTTGTGGTTCATCTCCTCGAGAGTGACTGCGGCCCTCTTCGGAGAAGATCCACACAGATTCAAGACCTCCACTACGGAGAAGATCCCAAGGGATACCCCCAAGACCTCCTCCGGGAGAAGACTATCTTTTTACTGTCGTTGTTGACTATGGATCGTGTGTCTTGATATGTATCGTGAATCTAGCACTTGTGTGACCATCTTTGTGTTGATTTGAGTATTCCTCTTGTGTTTTCCCCCGTAATTTCCTCTGTGTTCTTCGTGTTCATCGTGGGTTTCCTCTCCATTTCGTGAAAGATCAGCCTACAACGGGTTGACCCCGCATCAATGTGGCTCACAACAATGAACGTGTTCTGGGTTGGTGGTGTGTCTCCCATGGTAACAATTGCTCCTGAATAGGAGAATGCATATAGGGAGGCAACCACCATCTTTGTGGGAACCGTTCTTACTGTGATCGGAGACAAGCTAGTTGACGCATTTCTCCATATGCGTGTTGCCAAGAATTTGTGGGATGCGCTCGAAGTTAAGTTCGCGCAACCGATGCTGGAAGTGAGTTGTATGCGATGGAGTAGTTCCATGATTACAAAATGGTTGATAACCATTCTGTATTGGACCAGGACCATGAGATACAATGCATCGCTAAGGAGCTGGAGCTCCTGAAGTGTGAGTTACCGGACAAGTTTGTCGCGGGTTGCATTATTGCAAAAGTCCCTCCTGGATGGAGGAACTTTGCTACTTCCCTCAAGCACTAGAGACGTGAATTCTCTGTTGATGATGTTACTGGTCATCTAAGTGTTGAGAAGAACTCGAGAGCAAATGACTCACACGTGAAAGGGGCAAAGAGTTCTTCTAGCGCCAATGTGGTGCAGAAGAATTTCCACAAGTTCAAGGGAAAGAACCATGTCCAGTTGAATACTACCTTCAAGAAGAAGGGTAAGAAGAAAGACAAAATGAGAGATGGCTGCTTTACTTGTGGTTCAAAGGAACACCGGGCAAACAAGTTGCCAAACAAGTACAAGAAGCCACGACAGGACTCCAAGTCTGTCAGTGTCACTCTGAGCTACAATGATGGGGCATCTGGGTATGGTACTCTGGCTACCGTACTTTTTGCCAGTCCACCGATTGGTGGGTTGATACTGGGGTCAATATTCATGTGTGTGCTGATGTGTCTTTGTTTTCTTCTTACCAGGTCACACGAGATTGTTCCGTCCTGATGGGGAATGGCTCGCATGTTTCTGTTCATGGTGTTGCCACGGTAGATCTGAAGTTTACTGCGGGAAAGATCGTGCAGCTGAAGAACGTGCAACATGTCCCCGCCATCAAGAAGAATCTCGTTAGTGGCTCCCTTCTATGTAAAGAAGGGTTTAAGTTCGTATTTGAGTCCAATAAAGTAGTTGTATCTCGGTATGGACTGCTTATTGGAAAAGGATATGATTGTGGTGGTTTGTTCCGCCTTTCCCTGGAGGATTTCTATAATAAAGTCGTGAACCAAATTCATTCTAATGTGAACGAATCTGAGGTTTGGCGTTCACGTCTTTGTCACATAAATTTCGGTTGTATGACGCGGCTAGCTAAGATGGATCTAATTCGGACTTTCACTTTATCCAAAGGCTCTAAGTGACATGCGTGTGTGCAAGGAAAGCAACCTCGTAAGCATCACAAGCATGCGAATGAGAGACACTTGGCGCCATTAGATCTCATACATTCATATCTCCGTGAGATGAAAGGTGTGCTGACTAAAGGTGGAAACAGATACTTCATGACTTTAATTGATGATTCCAATAGATTTTTTCATGTGTATTTGTTAAATACAAAAGATGATGCTCTACACTACTTTAAAATATACACGGCTGAAGTTGAGAACTAACTTGAGAAGAAAATAAAACGAGTCCAGTCTAATCGTGGTGGAGAATACTTTTCTAATGAGTTCGATTTATTCTGCGCGGAGCATGGTATTATTCATGAGAGGGCGCCTCCCTATTCACCCTAGTCAAACGTGGTGGACGAACGGAAAAACCGTACTCTAACAGATTTGGTTAACGTCATGTCATATACATCGGGTTTATCCAAGGCATGGTGGGGGAGGCTGTATCGACATCATGTCATGTCCTGAATAAAGTTCCCTCAAAGGATAATGAGATTACTACCTATGAGAAATGGGAAAAGAAAAGAACTAAGCTCTCTTACTTGCATACTTGGGGCTATTTGGCGAAAGTCAATGTGCCGATCCCCAAAAAGTGCAAGCTTGGACCAAGGACCGTGGACTGCGTTAATTTGGGTGATATGTCTCCAACGTATCTATAATTTTTTGATTGTTCCTTGCTATTATATTATCTGTTTTGTATGTTTTATGTGCATTATTATGCTATCTTATATTATTTTTGGGACTAACCTATTAACCTAGAGCCCAATGTCAATATCTGTTTTTCCTTGTTTTTGAGTTTCGCAGAAAAGAAATATCAAACGGAGTCCAAACAGAATGAAACTTTATGGTGATTTTGTTTGGGCCAGAAGATATCCAGAGGACTTGGAGTGCACGTCAGGGGAGCCACGAGGCGGCCACAAGGATGGAGGGGGCGCCCAGGGGTAGGGCGCGCCCCCACCCTTGTGGGGCCCCCGTGGCTCCACCGACCTATTTCTTCCGCCTATATATTCACATATATTCAGAAACCCTAGGGGAGGCATCGAAACCACTTTCCATTGCCGTAACTTTCTGTATCCACGAAATCCCATCTGGAGGCCTTTTCCGGTACTCTGACAGAGGGGGATTCGACCACGGAGGGCATCTACATCAACCCTACCGCCCTTCCGATGAAGCGTGAATAGTTTACCACAGACCTACGGGTCCATAGCTACTAGCTATATGACTTCTTCTCTCTCTTTGATTATCAATACCATGTTCTCCTTGATGTTCTTGGATATATATCCGATGTAATCTTATTTTGCGGCGTGTTTGCCAAGATTCGATGAATTGTGGATTTATGTTCATTTTATCTATGAATATTATTTGAATCTTCTCAGAATTCTTATATGCATGATTTGACATCTTAGTAATTCTCTTCGAACTATCGATTTGGTTTGTCCAACTAGATTGGTTTTTCTTGCAATAGGAGAAGTGCTTTGCTTTGGGTTCAATCTTGTGGTGCTCAATCCCAGTGACAGAAGGGGACATGACACGTATTGTATTGTTGCCATCAAGGATAACAAGATGGGGTTTTCATCATATTGCTTGAGTTATTTCCGCTACATCATGTCATCTTACTTAATGTGTTAGTCTGCTCTTTATGGACTTAATACTCCAGATGCAGAATCATTTCGATCGATGTGTGGAGTAATAGTAGTAGATACAGGCATGAGTCGGTCTACTTGACACATAAATGATGCCTATATTCATGATCATTGCCTTAGATATCATCATAATTATGCGCTCTTCTATCAAGTGCTTGGCAGTAATTTGTTTACCCATCGTGATATTTGTTATCTTGAGAGAAGCCTCTATTGAAACATATGGCCCCTGGGTCTATTTTCCATCATATAAGTTTCCGGTCTACTATTTTGCAATATTTATTTTCTAATCTATAAACCAAAAATATTTACTTTACAGTTTATTTATCTCTATCAGATCTCACTTTTTCAAGTAACTGTGAAGGGATTGACAACCCCTTTATCGCGTTGGGTGCAAGTTGTTTATTGTTTATGCAGGTATTTGGCGACTTGCACGTTGTCTCCTACTGGATTGATACCTTGGTTCTCAAAGTGAGGGAAATACTTACTCTACTTTGCTGCATCACCCTTTCCTCTTTAAGGGAAAAACCAACGCAAGCTCAAGAGGTAGCAGGAAGAATTTCTGGCGCCGTTGCCGGGGAGATCTACGCCAAGTCAAGAGTCAGGATTTGTCTTCTGTCAACTTGCCAATCTCTGGTGCCGTTGATATCTACGTCAAGTCAAGACATACCAAGTACCCTTTATAAAACTCTAATCTCTTACATTTACATTATTTGCCATTCGCCTCTAGTTTTCCTCTCCCCCACTTCTAAAATAGTATATGAAAAGATTTGCCTTTTCTTCGTCTTTTTTCCGTTCATCTTGTTCGCTTGCTTTTTGTGTGTTTGTGTGTTAGATTGCTTGCTTTGTCATGATGGCTCAAGAAAATACCAAATTGTGTGACTTTTCCAACACCAATAATAATGATTTTATTAGTACTCCAATTTCTCCCGCTACTAATGCGGAATCTTGTGAAATCAATGCTGCTTTATTAAATCTAGTTATGAAAGATCAATTTTCTGGCCTTCCTAGTGAAGATGCCGCATCCCATCTAAACAATTTTGTTGATTTGTGTGATATGCAAAAGAAACGAGATGTGGATAATTATCTTGTTAAATTGAAGTTATTTCTGTTCTCACCACGAGATCAGGCTATAACTTGGTTTTCATCTTTGCCTAACAATAGTATTGATTCATGGAATAAGTGTAAAGATTCTTTTATTGCCAAGTATTTTCCTCCCGCTAAGATCATCTCCCTTAGGAACTATATTATGAATTTTAAACAACTTGATCATGAGCATGCACACAATCTTGGGAGATGATGAAACTTATGATAAGAAATTGTCGTACGCATGGAATGAATTTATGGAGGATTATACAAAAAAAATTATGCCGGATTGAACTTTGCTGCTAGAAATCTTTTAGATTCGGCCGCGGGAGGTACTTTTATGGAAATCACTTTAGGAGAAGCTACTAAACTCCTAGACAATATAATGGTTAATTATTCTCAATGACATACCGAAAGATCTTCCACTAGTAAAAAATTGCATGCAATTGAAGAGACTAATGTTTTGAGTGGAAAGATGGATGAGCTTATGAAATTATTTGCTAGCAAGGGTACTCATATTCATCCTATTGATATTCCCTTGTCTACTTTGATTGAGAATAATATTGAATCTATGGATGTGAATTTTGTTGGTAGGAACAATTTTGGTAACAACGCATATAGATGAAATTTTAATCATAGGCCTTTCCCTAGTAATTCCTCTAATAATTATGATAATTCCTACAACAATTCTTATGGAAATTATAATAAGATCCCCTCTGATTTTGAGAATAGTGTTAAACAATTTATGAGTGTGCAAAAGAATTTTAATGGTTTGTTTGAAGAAAAATTGCGTAAGATTGATATTTTGGCTAGGGACGTGGATATAATTTCTCTTGATGTTGCTTCTTTGAAACTTAGATCTATTCCACTCAAGCATGATATCAATGAGTCTCTCAAAGCTATGGGAATTTGCATTGATGAGTGCAAAGAAAGAACCGCTAAGATGCGTGCTAAAAAAGATTGGTTTGTTAGAACGTGTTCTTCTAGTTTCCGTGAAAATAATGATGAAGATCTTAAAGTGAGTGATGTGACTCCTATTGAATCTTTGTTTTCCAATATAAATCTTGATAAAGATGGGACTGTAGATGAGTCAACTTTAGCTAAAAGGCATCCCAATGATTCAGAGTTTTTACATCTTGATGCAAAAATTGATAAAAGAGGGATTGGAGAGGTCAAAACTTTAAGTGGCAATGAACCCACTATTTTGCATTTCAAGGAATTTAATTATGATAATTGTTATGTAATAGATTGTATTTCCTTGTTGCAATCCATGTTGAATTCTCCTCATGCTTATAATCAAAATAAAGCTTTTACTAAACATATCGTAGATGTTATGATGCAATCTTGTGAAGAAAAGCCTGAATTAGAAGTTTCTATTCCTAGAAAACTTTATGATGAGTGGGAGCCTACTATTAAGATAAATATTAAAGATTATGAGTGCCATGCTTTGTGTATTTGGGTGCTAGCGTTTCTACGATTCCAAACACTTTATATGATGTGTTAGGTTTCTGTGAATTTGATGAGCATTCTTTAAATTTGCATCTTGCGGATTCCACTATTATGAAACCTATGGGAAGGATTAATGATGTTTTTATTGTTGAAAATTGGAATTATGTGCCCATAGATTTCATTGTTCTTGATATAGATTGCAATCCTACATGTCCTATTATTTTTTGGTAGACCTTTCCTTAGAACGATTGGTTCAATTATTGATATGGAAGAAGGAAACATTAGATTTGAATTTCCATTAAGTAAGGGCATGGAACACTTTCTAAGAAATAAAATAAAATTGCCTTATGAATCTATTATGAGAGTTACTTATGGATTGCATACCAAATATGAGAATACCTAGATCTATTCGTGTTTTATGCCTAGCTAAGGGCATTAAGCAATAGCGCCTGTTGGAGGCAACCCAATTTTATTTTTGCTTTTTACTTTTTGGTTCTGTTTTTCAATTTTCACACATTATTACTTCCATAGTAATTGTGTTTTGGTGTTTTAATTAGTGTTTGAGCCAAGTAAGACCTTTGGGATGGCTTACGGTGATCGTTGATTTGATTTTGCTGGAAAAAAGAAACTTTTGCGCCCAGTGCAGAAAATTCAATAATTTGCTGGAATGTGAAAACCTTCTGAAATTTTTTAAAAAAATTGATATACAAATTCCCCACGTCATTCTAAGTTTTCAGAATTTTTAGAGTTCCATAAGTTTGCGAAGTTTTCAGATTGCTACAGACTGTTCTGTTTTTGTCAGATTCTGTTTTCTATGTGTTGGTTGCTTATATTGATGAATCTATGGCTAGTATCGGGGGGTATGAACCATGGAAAAGTTGGAATACAGTAGATATTACACCAATATAAAATAATAATGAGTTCACAACAATACCTTGGGTGGTTATTTGCTTTGTTTTACTAATGGATCTCACGAGTTTTCTGTTGAGTTTGGTGTTGCGAAGTTTTCAAGTTTTGGGTAAGGATATGATGGACTATGGAATAAGAAGTGGCAAGAGCCTTAGCTTGGGGATGCCCAAGGCACCCCAAGGTAATATTCAAGGACAACTATGAGCCTAAGCTTGGGGATTCCCCAGGAAGGCATCCCCTCTTTCGTCTTCGTCTATCGGTAACTTTACTTGAGGCTATATTGTTATTCACCACATGATATGTGTTTTGCTTGGAGTGTCTTGTATGATATGAGTCTTTGCCTTTTAGTTTGCCACAATCATCCTTGTTGTACACACCTTTTTAGAGGGACACACCTGAATCTGATTTATTAGAATACTCTATGTGCTTCACTTATATCTTTTGAGCTAGGCAATTTTGCTCTAAGTGCTTCACTTCTATCTTTTTAGAGCACGGTGGTGGTTTTATTTTATAGAAATTGTTGAACTCTGTTGCTCACTCATATAATTTTGAGAGTCTTTAAAAACAGCATGGTAATTTTCTTGGGTTATGAATTTAGTCCTAATATGATAGGCATCCAAAGGAGATATAATAAAAACTTTCATATAAAGAGCATTGAATATTATGAAAAGTCTGATTCCTTATAATTGTTTTGAGATGTTGAGATAGTAATATTAGACTCATGCTAGTGGTAGTTTGTGAGGTTAAAGAAATAATTGTGTTAAGGTTTGTGATTCCTGTAGCATGCACGTATGTCCTATGTAACCAAATTGGCGCGCACTGTATCTTGATTGTCTTATCTCTGCGTGAAGGTCGGGGGCGCGCAATGGTTAACTCCTACCAACCTCCCCCTAGGGGCATGCGTCGTAGTGTTTTGCTTTGAGGGCTAAGTAGATTTTTCACAATAAGTATGTGAGTTCTTTATGACTAATGTAGAGTCTATGGATTATACGCACTCTCACCCTTCCACCTTGCTAGCCACTCTAGTACTGTGCAATTCTCGCTGGTGCATCAAACCACCTTACACCCTTCCTCAAAACATCCACCATACCTACCTATTATGGCATTTCCATAGCCATTCCGAGATATATTGCCATGTAACTCCACCGTTCCGTTTGTTATGACACACATCATCATTTTCATATTACTTTGCATGATCATGTAGTTGACATAGTATTTGTGGCAAGGCCACCATTCATATTTCTCATACATGTCACTCTAGATCATTGCACATCCCGGTACACCGCCGAAGGCATTCATATAGAGTCATACTTTTTTCTAAGTATTGAGTTGTAATATTGAGTTGTAAGTAAATAAAAGTGTGATGATTGTCATTATTAGAACATTGTCCCATGTGAAATTACAAATAAAAGAGGCCAATGAAGCCCAAATAAATAAAAGAGGCCAAAGAAGCCCACAAAAAGGCCAAAGAGACCAAAATAAAAAATAGAAATAAAGAAAAAATGAGAGAAAAAGAGAGAAGGGAGAATGTTACTATCTTTATCCACACTTGTGCTTCAGAATAGCACCATGTTCTTCATGATAGAGAGTCTCCTATGTTGTCACTTTCATATACTAGTGGGAATTTTTCATTATAGAACTTGGCTTCTATATTCCAATGATGGGCTTCCTCAAATGCCCTAGGTCTTCATGAGCAAGCAAGTTGATGCACACCCACTAGTTTTCTTTTTGATCTTTCATGCACTTATAGCTCTAGTGCATCCGTTACATGGCAATCCCTACTCCATTCACATTGATATCGATTGATGTACATCTCCATAGTCCATTGATTTTCATAGTTGACGTGAGACTTTCTCCCACCTTTTGCCTATCACCACCTTCTATTCCACCCATAGTGTTATGTCCATGGCTCGCTCTCATATATTGCGTGAAGAGTTGAAAGAAGGCTTGAAAAAGTAGAGTATGAAAGCAATTGCTTGGCTGACATCGGGATGGGCATGAGGGGCATCTTGTGTTAAGAAAAGGGAGCATAAGGACTATATGATTTGTAGGGATAATGCTCTTTAGCCATGATATTTTTGAAGCTTCATAGAGTACTTTTGGTATGCTCGAAGTATTACTATTTTGATATTGATAAACTTTTATTTTAAGTCTTATGGATCTGAACATACATGCCACAATAAAGAAGAATTGCATTGATAAATATGTTGGGTAGCATTCCACATCAAAAATTCTATTTTTATCATGTACCTACTCGAGCGCGAGCAGGAATTAAGCTTGGGGATGCTTGATACGTCTCCAACGTATCTATAATTTTTTATTGTTCCATGCTATTATATTATTTGTTTAGGATGTTTTACATGCATTATTATGCTATTTTATATTATTTTTGGGACTAACCTATTAACCTAGAGCCCAGTGCCAGTTATTGTTTTTCCTTATTTTTGAGTTCCACAGAAAAGGAATATCAAACGTAGTCCAAGCGGAACGAAACTTTACAGTGATTTTTCTTGGACCAAAAGACATCAAGAGGACTTGGAGTGCACGTCAGGGGAGCCACGAGGCGGCCACAAGGACGGAGGGCGGGCCCCCACCCTTGTGGGCCCCCCGTGACTCCACTAACCTATTTCTTCCGCCTATATATTCACATATATTCCATAAACCCTAGGGGAGGCATCGAAACCACTTTTCCACCGCCGTAACTTTCTGTATCCACGAGATCCCATCTGGAGGCCTATTCCGGTACTCTGCCGGAGGGGGATTTGACCACGAAGGGCATCTACATCAACCCTATTGCCCGTCCGATGAAGTGCGATTAGTTTACCACAGACCTATGGGTCCATAGCTAGTAGCTAGATGGCTTCTTCTCTCTCTTTGATTCTCAATACCATGTTCTCCTCGATGTTATTGGAGATGTATCTGATGTAATCTTCTTTTGTGGTGTGTTTGCCAAGATCCGATGAATTGTCGATTTATGATCAGCTTATCTATGAATATTATTTGAATCTTCTCTGAATTCGTATATGCATGATTTTATATCTTAGTAATTCTCTTCGAACTATCGGTTTGGTTTGGCCAACTAGATTGGTTTCTCTTGCAATAGGAGAAGTGCTTTGCTTTGGGTTCAATCTTGCGGTGCTCAATTTCGGTGACAGAAAGGGACATGACACGTATTGTATTGTTGCCATTGAGGATAACAAGATGGGGTTTTCATCATATTGCTTGAGTTAATTCCACTACATCATGTCATCTTACTTAATGTGTTACTCTGTTCTTTATGGACTTAATACTCTAGATGCAGAATCATTTCGGTCGAGTGTGGAGTAATAGTAGTAGATGCAGGCATGAGTCGGTCTACTTGACACGTACGTGATGCCTATATTCCTGACCATTGCCTTAGATATCGTCATAATTATGCGCTCTTCTATCAATTGCTTGGCAGTAATTTGTTTACCCATCGTAATATTTGCTATCTTGAGAGAAGCCTCTAGTAAAACCTATGGCCCCCGGGTCTATTTTCCATCATATAAGTTGCCGATCTACTATTTTGCAATCTTTTACTTTCCAATCTATAAACCAAAAATACTAAAATTATTTACTTTACAATTTATTTATCTCTATCAGATCTCACTTTTGCAAGTAACCGTGAAGGGATTAACAACCCCTTTATCGCGTTGGGTGCAAGTTGTTTATTGTTTGTGCCGGTATTTGGTGACTTGCGCGTTGTCTCCTACTGGATTGATACCTTGGTTCCCAAACTGAGGTAAATACTTACTCTACTTTGTTGCATCACCCTTTCCTCGTCAAGGGAAAAACCAACGCAAGCTCAAGAGGTAGCGTTGTTCTACGCTAAGAATAGGGTTGCCTATAGATTTATAGTAGTGAAATCCGAGGTACCTGACCAGAGGGTCGGTACGATTATAGAGTCTAAGGATGCTACATTCTTTGAGGATATTTTCCCCATGAGATATATGCAAAGCACTTCTAGACTGGAATCTTGTGAGACTCCTGAACCTGCCATTCCGATGGAATATTATGAACACAAAAGTGATGAAAGTTCCATGGAGGATGACGAGGAAGCTCCTGTAAGGAGCAAGAGACAGAGGACTGCAAATTCCTTTGCTGATGATTTCATCATGTACCTCGTGGATGATGACACTCCCACTTCCATTTCAGAAGCTTATGCATGTCCAGATGCTGACTACTGGAAGGATGCGGTTCGTAGCGAGATGGACTCCATCTTGGCTAACGAGACATGGGAGGTCACTGATCGTACTTATGGTTTCCAACCATTGGGATGTAACTGGATGTTCAAAAACAAGCTTAGGCCTGATGGTACTGTTGGGAAGTACAAGGCTAGGCTTGTGGCCAAGGGTTATACCAAAAAAGAATAAGATTTCTTCGATACTTACTCACATGTGGCTAGCCTGACAACCATTGAGTATTAATCGCATCGGCTGCCTTGCATGGTCTTCTCGTTCATCAAATGGACGTTAAGACAACTTAGCTAGACGAGGAAATTTACATGCAACAGCCAGATGGCTTTGTGGTAAATGGTCAGGAAAGAAAGGTGTGCAAGCTAGTGAAATCTTTGTATGGTATAAAACAAGCGCCTAAGCAATGGCACGAGAAGTTTAATACAACTTTGACATATGTTGGCTTTGTTGTTAACAAAGCTGAAAAATGTGTATACTATCACTATGGTGGTGGCAAAGGAGTTATACTTTGTTTGTATGTCGATGACATACTGATATTTGGGACACACCTCAAAGTCATTGAGGAGGTCACGAATTTTCTATCTCAAAACTTTGAGATGAAAGACCTGGGTGTGGTTGATGTTATCTTGAACGTCAAGCTACTGAGAAATATTGAGGGTGGAATAACACTTTTGCAATCCCACTATGCTGAAAAGATTTTGAGCCGTTTTGGATATTTGGACTGCAAACCTTCTGCAACAGCATATGATTCTAGTGTGCGGATTCGAAAGTTCGAAGGCATGATTGTGGATCAGTTGAGATATTCTTAAGTGGTTGGTTCACTCATGTACCTAGCTTGTGCTACTCGTCCTAACATCTCATTTACTGCGTGCAAACTGAGACGGTTTATTTCCAATCCGGGAGATGCGCATTGGCATGCTGTTGAGCGAGTGATGCGTTATTTGCAAGGTACTGTGAACTATAGAATTTACTATTCTGGGTACCCAGTGATACTTGAGGGGTATAGTGATTCGAATTGGATATCTGATGCTGATGAGATGAAAGCCACAAGTGGATATGTCTTCACACTTGGTGGTGGTGATGTTTCCTGGAAGTCTTGCAAGTAGACGATCTTAACGAGATCGACTATGGAAGCATAACTCACAACATTAGACACATCATGCGTCGAAGTAGAATGGCTTCGGGAGCTTTTGATGGATTGGTCGGTGGCTGATAAACTAGTCCCGGCTGTCCATATGAACTTTGAAAATCAAACTGTGATGCCAAGGCTAAGAGTTCAAAGGACAATATGAAATCCACAAAGCACATAAGAAGAAGATTAAAATCTTTTAGAAAATCAAGAAACTTTAGAGTGATAATGTTGTATTATATCTAGATGGCTAAAAATCAGGCAGACCCTTTTATGAAAGGGCTATCACAGATTGTGATAGAAAATGCGTCGAGGGAGATGGGTATGAGACCCACGTAAGTTGCCATGGGGGTAATCGAACCTATGTGATTAGAGATCCCGTGAATTAGGACCTGGGAAAACAATCCAGCGGTCAAATGAGGAGAGTATCCTTAATTAACCCACTCCATTGGAGATGCCATAATACCCTCATATTATGTAAGGCAGGCTGACTTTTGTCTTAATATGTGCCAAAGCTTGTGTAAGCAAGATGCTAACCTACAGAGCACTCATTGGAGGAACACACCTATGTGAGCCCGACCACTGGTCACAGGCTATGAGATTGGGTAATCTCTAGGAAGCTCATGAGAAGGTAAGGAGTATGACTAGTAAGCTCCACCCGTGGGGTTTAGCCTTCGGCAACCGCATATCAGTAGACAATAGGCGAAACTTCTACACGCTGAGCTGACAATTCAAGGCATAGTTCATTGTTCAGTTGTGAAGAAGTCTAATCCTATTGCTCTAGGTGGAAGTTCAAGTTAACAGTTTCCACTTACAATCCTGGTATATCGAACATTGTTAGGAATAGTTGACAAATTTATGTGCACCGAGATCTGGTGGGGGATTGTTGGATTATGGATGGGCTTAGGCCCATATAAGACAATAATCCCTGGTTAATCATTAAGGCCCTTGTGATACGTCTCTGTCGTATCTATAATTTTTGATTGTTCCATGCCAAATATTCTACAACTTTTACATACTTTTGGCAACCTTTTATACTATTTTGGGACTAACATATTGATCCAGTGCCCAGTGGCAGTTCCTGTTTGTTGCATGTTTTTTGTTTCGCAGAATATCCATATCAAACGGAGTCCAAACGGGATAAAAACGGATGGAGATTTTTTTGGAATATATGTGAATTTTGGGAAGTGGAATCAACGTGAGACGATGCCCGAGTGGCCCACGAGGCAGGGCGGCGCGCCCCAGGAGGGTGGGCACGCCCCTGACCCTCATGGCCACCCCGTAAGGTGGTTGGTGCCCTTCTTTCGCCGCAATAAAGATAATATCCGGATAAAAATCATGTCCAAAATTCAGCCCAATCGGAGTTACGGATCTCCAGGAATATAAGAAAACGGTGAAAGGCCAGAATCTGGGAACACAAAAACAGAGAGAGAAAGAGAGACAGATCAAATCTTGAAGGGGCTCTTGCCCCTCCGCCGCCATGGAGGCCATGAACCAGAGGGGAAACCCTTCTCCCATCTAGGGAGAAGGTCAAGGAAGAAGAAGAAGGAGGGGGGCTCTCTCCCCGTCTCTCCCGGTGGCGCCGGAACGCCGCCGGGGCCATCATCGTGTGACAGCGATCTACACCAACACCTCCGTCATCTTCACCAACGTCTCCATCATCTTCCCCCATATATCTACAACGGTCCACTCTTCCGCAACCCGCTATACCCTCTACTTGAACATGGTGCTTTATGCTTCATATTATTATGCAATGATGTGTTGCCATCCTATGATGTCTGAGTAGATTATCGTTGTCCTATCGGCGATTGGTGAATTGCTATGATTGATTTAATTTGCTTGTGGTTATGTTGATGTCCTTTGGTTCCCATCAAATGAGCACGCGCGTGGATCACACCATAGGGTTAGTTGTATGTTGATAGGACTACGTATTGGAGGGCAAGAGTGACAGAAGCTTCAACCTAGCGTAGAAATTGATGCATACGTGATTGAAGGGGGACCAATATATCTTAATGCCATGGTTGGGTTTTACCTTAATGAACGTTAGTAGTTGCGGATTCTTGCTAATAGTTCCCATCATAAGTGCATATAATTCCAAGTCATGGATGACATGCTAGCAGTGGCCTCTCCCACATAAAACTTGCTATCGGTCTAGTAACATAGTCAATTGCTTAGGGGAAATTTCGCAACTCCTACCACCACTTTTCCACACTCGCTATACTAACTTTATTGCTTCATTACCTAAACAGCCCCTAGTTTACATTTATGTGCTCTTTATATTCTTGCAAACCTATCCCACAAATACTACAAAGTACTTCTAGTTACATACTTGTTCTAGGTGATGTAAACGTCAAGCGTGCGTAGAGTTGTATTGGTGGTCGATAGAACTTGAGGGAATATTTGTTCTACCTTTAGCTCCTCGTTGGGTTCGACACTCTTACTTATCAAAAGAGGCTACAACTGATCCCCTACACTTGTGGGTTATCAAGACCTTTTTCAGGCGCCGTTGCCGGGGAGCAATAGCATGGGGTGAATATCCTCATGTGTGGTTGTTTGCTTTATCACTAAGTATATTTTATTTGCTGTTCTAAGTTATTCTCTATCTTAAGTTATGGATATAGAACACGAAATACCGAAAAAATTAGGTGTACTTGCTACTCATGGAGATGGGGAACCTCCTAAATCCCTCGATGCTCATTATGTGAAAGATATCATGTACTACTTTGATAATCCTTAGAAAACCCCATTCAACTATATAATGGGAGTAACGTTGGATCAATGTGAATACTTTAGGGATTATCGCTTCACACAAAAAGGGAAACTATTATGGGATCAAATTCATATGTTGCATTGGTATGCTCGACAACTATGCTTGAGATATGATTATACTTGTTGCTCTCGGATGAAGGCTCCACACCTTCCCTTTTCATGCAAATTTAACGATTATGAAACCTTAGCTTCTTATGCTAATGGTATATATGATTATTATGATGTGGAACAAATAGAAGAATTCGTTGCTTTTAAGGGTGTTTGTGAAACTGAATCTCTGTTTAAAAAGTAGATGCTTTTGATGTTGATGTTTATAGGCCTGAAAATCTTGCTATATTGAAATATTTCTATTTGAATTATGAATACAATGCCAATATTGATGCGTTTATTGAGAAGGTCTCCGCTGTCCAAGAAGTGACTAATAGTTTGCAGGAAACTATGGAAGAAGGAATTGATGACACTGTGAGCTCATTAGATGAAAAAGATGAGGAGGAGAGCGAAGAACAAAAGGAGGAAGAGTGGATTGATCACCCGTTCCCACCTTCTAATGAGAGCAACTCTTTATCCCATACATTGTTTAATTTCCCTTCGTGCTTACCGAAGGATGAATGCTATGATGATTGTTATGATCCCGTTGATTCTTTTGAAATATCCCTTTTTGATGATGCTTGCTATGCTTGTGGCTAAGATGCCAATACGAATTATGCTTCTAGAGATGAACTTGCTATAGTTCCTTATGTTATGAATGAAATTGTTGCTATTGCACCCACACATGATAGTCCTATTATCTTTTTGAATTCTCCCAACTACACTATGTCGGAGAAGTTTGCACTTATTAAGGATTATATTGATGGGTTCTGTTCTACTACTACACATGATGTTTTTGATGAATATAATATGCATGTGCTTGCTGCTCCTACTTGTAATTATTATGAGAGACAAACTACATCTTCGTCTCTCTATGATTCCAACACGATAAAATTGCAAGAAACTGCTTATACTATGCATTGGCCTTTACTTGATGTGCATGAATTGTTTTTGTATGACATGCCTATGCATAGGAAGAGAGCTAGACTTCGTTTTTGCATGACACATATCACTTTGTGCTCACTACTAAATTCCAAATCATTGCTAATTAAAATTGGCTTTGATATACCTTGGGATCCGGGTGGATCCATTACTTGAGCACCATATGCCTAGCTTAATGGATTTAAAGAAAGCGCTGCCAGGGAGAGAACCCGAAAGTTTTAGAGAGTCATTTATTACTGTTGTGTGATTTTATAAAGTTTAAAAAAGAGGGGAACCTAAAACTTTTTCAAAAAGAAAAGTGAAAGTAAGAAGGACGAGCACCGTTGAAATGGACGAGCTCCTTGAACTTTGTTCATGCCCATGGAAACTTTGCAAATCTTGAATTATAGAAACTTTTCAAGAAAAATAATTATCCCCTTGTACAATTCCATTGTTTTATAAAAATAATGTGCCAAGAGTTTCCTTTAGGATGATTAAACTGCTTGTTGGTTTGTGCGGTGCAAAACCAGAAACTTTGGCTGTAGTGTGCAATTTTACAATTTTTACTGGAACGTCGAAAGGATCTGAAACTTTTTGCAAAGTCTTGCTATACAAATTGTTGATTTTTCCTAATTTTCCTAGAATTTATAGAGTTACAAAAGTATGGTTAATGTTCAGATTACTAAAGACTGTCCTGTTTTCACATATTGCTGTTATAGCTTCATTATTTGCATATGTTTGAATTCTTGTTGAAGCTTCCTTGACTTGGGGGCATAGAATTGTGATAGCATATAGTGGGTAATGTTTGTTCATAATTATACAATAATGTTAGAGAAGTACATGCTGGGATTTCATTGATCATATGCACTAACCCCATCACTAAAAGTTCGATTAAGTTTTGTGTGGATGAAGTGTTCGAAGATCGAGGAGGTCTCGATGTGAGAAGAAGGAGGAGAGGCAAGAGCTCAAGATTGGGGATGCCTAAGGCACCCTAAGTAACTATTCAAGGAGACTCAAGCGTCTAAGCTTGGGGATGCACCAGAAGGCATCCCACCTTTCTTCAACAAGTATCGGTATGTTTTCGGATTCGTTTCGTTCACATGTTATGCGTAAACTCTTGGAGCGTCGTGTGCTTTTTATTTTTCCTTTTAATAAATGCACCATGTTGGTATGAGATAGTCCTTGGCTGATGTATAGAATACTCTTTGCACTTCACTTATATCTTTTGAGTATGGCTTTATAGAATGCTTCATGTGCTTCACTTATATCATTTGAAGTCTGGATTGCCTGTTTCTCCTCACATAGTAAACCGCCATTTGTATAATGATCTTTTACTTCACTTATATTTGTTAGAGTGTGGGCATATCTTTTGTAGAAAGAATTAAAACTCTCTTGCTTCACTTATATCTATTTAGAGAGTTGACAGGAATTGGTCATTCACATGGTTAGTCATAAAATCCTACATAAACTTGTAGATCACTGAATATGATATGTTTGATTCCTTGCAATAGTTTTGCGATATAAAGATGGTGATACTAGAGTCATGCTAGTGGGTAGTTGTGATTTGTAGAAATACTTGTGTTGAGGTTTGTGATTCCAGAAGCATGCATGAAAGGTGAACCGTTCTGTGATGAAGTCGGAGCATGATTTATTTTTTGATTGTCATCCTTTGTGTGGAGGTCGGGATCACGCGATGGTTAACTCCTACCAACCCTTCCCCTGCGAGCATGCGTGTAGTACTTTGTTTCAATGGCTAATAAACTTTTGCAATAAGTATGGGATTTCTTTATGACTAAGGTTGAGACCATGGATTATACACACTCTCACCCTTCCACCTTGCTAGCCACTCTAGTACCGCGGAATTTTCGCCGGTGCATCAAACCACCTTATATCCTTCCTCAAAACAGCCACCATACCTATCTATTATGGCATTTCCGTAGCCATTCCGAGATATATTGCCATGTAACTCCACCATTCCGTTTATTATGACACGCACCATCATTGTCATATTTCCTTGCATGATCGTAAGATAGCTAGCATGATGTTTCCATGGCTTGTCCATTTTTTGATGTCATTGCTAGGCTAGATCATTGCACATCCCGATACACCGCCGGAGTCATGCATATAGAGTCATATTTTTGTTCTAGTATCGAGTTGTAAGTAAATAAAAGTGTGATGATCATCATTATTATAACATTGTCCCATGTGAGGTTATAAAAATAAAAGAGGCCAATGAAGCCCAAATAAAAAAAGAGGCCAAAGAAGCCCACCAAATAAAAAGAGGCTAAAGAGCCCAAAAAAGGAAAAAATGAGAGTAAATAGAGAAGGGACAATGTTACTATATTTTTTTCCACACTTGTGCTTCATCATAGCACAGCACCATGTTCATCATGATAGAGAGTCGCGTATGTTGTCACTTTCATATACTAGTGGGAATTTTCATTATAGAACTTGGCTTGTATATTCCAACGACGGGCTTCCTCAAATGCCCTAGGTCTTCATGAGCAAGCAAGTTGATGCAGACCCACTAGTTTTCTTTTGAGCTTTCATACACTTATAGCTCTATTGCATCCGTTACATGGCAATCCCTACTCACTCACATTGATATCGATTGATGGACATCTCCATAGTCCATTGATTTTCCTAGTTGATGTGAGACTTTCTCCCTACTTTTGACTATCACCACCTTCTATTCCACCCATAGTGCTATGTCCATGGCTCACGCTCATGTATTGCGCGGAAATTGAAAAAGTTTGAGAATACTAAAGTATGAAACAATTGCTTGGCTAAAACCGGGGTTGTGCATGATTTAAATACTTTGTGTGGTGAAGATGGAGCATAGCCAGACCATATGATTTTGTAGGGATAACTTTCTTTGGCCATGTTATTTTGAAAAGACATGATTTCTTTATTAGTATGCTTGAAGTATTATTGTCTTAATGTCAAATGATAGACTATTGCTTTGAATCACTCGTGTCTTAATATTCATGCCATGATTAGATTACATGATCAATATTATGCTAGGTAGCATTCCACATCAAAAATCATCTTTTTTATCATTTACCTACTCAAGGACGAGCATGAATTAAGCTTGGGGATGCTGATACGTCTCCGTCGTATCTATAATTTTGATTGTTCCATGCCAATATTCTACAACTTTTACATACTTTTGGCAACCTTTTATACTATTTTTGGGACTAACATATTGATCCAGTGCCCAGTGCCAGTTCATGTTTGTTGCATGTTTTTTGTTTCTCAGAATATCCATATCAAACAGAGTCCAAACGGGATAAAAATGGACGAAGATATTTTTGGAATATATGTGAATTTTGGGAAGTGGAATCAACGTGAGACGATGCCCGAGTGGCCCACGAGGTAGGGGGGCACGCCCTAGGGGGTGGGTGCGCCCCTGACCCTCGTGGCCACC
This sequence comes from Secale cereale, assembly GCA_902687465.1. NCBI lineage: Eukaryota > Viridiplantae > Streptophyta > Magnoliopsida > Poales > Poaceae > Secale > Secale cereale. Next base: position 436,675,039 of record LR738710.1, on the reverse strand, counting down.
CCGTAAGGCGGTTCGTGCCCTTCTTTCGCCACAAGCAAGCTAATATCCGGATAAAAATCGTGTCCAAAATTCAGCCCAATCGGAGTTACGGATCTCCGGGAATATAAGAAATGGTGAAAGGCCAGAATCTGGGAATGCAGAAACAAAGAGAGACAGAGAGACAGATCCAATCTCGGAGGGGCTCTCGCCCCTCCGCCGCCATGGAGGCCATGGACCAGAGGGGAAACCCTTCTCCCATCTAGGGAGAAGGTCAAGGAAGAAGAAGAAGGAGGGGGGCTCTCTCCCCTTCTCTCCTGGTAGCACCGGAACGCCGCCGGGGCCATCATCGTGTGACGGCGATCTACACCAACACCTCCGTCATCTTCACCAACATCTCCATCATCTTCCCACATCTATCTACAGCGGTCCACTCTCCCGCAACCCGCTATACCCTCTACTTGAACATGGTGCTTTATGCTTCATATTATTATCCAATGATGTGTTGCCATCCTATGATGTCTGAGTAGATTATCGTTGTCCTATCGGTGATTGGTGAATTGCTATGATTGATTTAATTTGCTTGTGGTTATGTTGTTGTCCTTTGGTGACCATCACATGAGCGCGCGCACGGATCACACCGTAGGGTTAGTTGTATGTTGATAGGACTACGTATTGGAGGGAAAGAGTGACAGAAGCTTCAACTAGCGTAGAAATTGATGCATACGGGATTGAAGGGGGACCAATATATCTTAATGCTATTGTTGAGTTTTACCTTAATGAACGTTAGTAGTTGCGGATGCTTGCTAATAGTTCCAATCATAAGTGCATAGAATTCCAAGTCACGGATGATATGCTGACAGTGGCCTCTCCCACATAAAACTTGCTATCGGTCTAGTAACGTAGTCAATTGCTTAGGGGCAATTTCGCAACTCCTACCACCACTTTTCCACACTCGCTATACTAACTTTATTGCTTCTTTACCTAAACAACCCCTAGTTTACATTTACGTGCTCTTTATATTCTTTCAAACCTATCCCACAAAAACTACAAAGTACTTCTAGTTTCATACTTGTTCTAGGTAAAGTAAACATCAAGCGTGTGTAGAGTTGTATCGGTGGTCCATAGAACTTGAGGGAATATTTGTTCTACCTTTAGCTCCTCATTGGGTTCGACACTCTTACTTATCGAAAGAGGCTACAACTGATACCCTACACTTGTGGGTTATCACCTTGCATTTGTACGGTAAGTGGTGGGAAGTTTAGTGAGAGGTTTAGTACCATACTGCTATAGTAAGAAGAGTGAGACCTCTTTATAAGGTCTGATCTACCACTTGCTATTGGGAGCTTAGAAATAGGAGTTGTACACGCGTGCTCCTTCTCCTCCGCCGCCTGCCTCGCCCCGCCACACCTCGCCTCGTCATGATGCGCGCGCGCCGCGGGCTGTGGGAATGAGCCAGCCGAAGCTTATTTTTGCCGGTCAGTAATGGTTAATTAATTCTAGATTAAGTAACAAGTCACTTACGAAAGTGCCACTGTCCGAGATATTGGACCATGCACTGTTCGCGGACACGGTCATGGGCCTGAGCCCAGGCCCATCTACCCTACAACCTACATAAGAAGGCATTGGCCAGTGGAGTGAACCCTAACTCACTTCACTCACTCCCTCTCGCACAATCCTAGCCGTTATCTACTGATCCTCTCTCTGTGCTACTTCCGACGATCCCATCCTGATGACTACGTGCACGGTTGTTCGACGAGCAGGTGCCTCCGGAACCCCATCATTCGAGATCCTGCCCGGAAGAACGGTAATAAGGTTTTTGGGGAGCATCTCGACGCTACTGCTCCCGATTCGTCCCCGTTACGCCCGCCTCTTCTTCCACTACTTCTCCTGCATCGACACCATGGTCGAAGACGCCGCCGCCAAGAAGAAGGCCACAGACGACGCCGAAGTTGTTGCCGCCACTACCGCGTTGGCCTGTCCAACCGGGGATTATGATATGCTCATCCCTCGTTTATCGTACATGTGTTGGCCGTATATATTTTGTTCATAGATGTCTCGGTTCTATGTATTGTACGTGCTTACATGCTTAGGTATTGGTATGATTTGCATACCGTATTTGCCATGTTTACTGTTTTCTCGTGGATTAGATTAGTCGGAAATGTGCTAATATTTCCCACAACTTGCTCAGGTGACCTGGTCCGCAGAGCGCAAGCGCGACGCTTGAGGTAGAGGGCCACCTAGAAGGCGATGATAGTGGTTGCAGTTGCAGTCGCTATCGGAGCTCCTCCTCTACAACGGGCTGACGTGCCAATGCCGCACACACAACCGCAGCCCTAACCCGGCAGTACAAGGCATTGTAATACTACCTCGACCATCTAAACGGTCAGCCCGGGATGCAGTGGCCGCAACACTCTGCCGCCTTCTTCCCCTCCTCCTCCAACCACCATCCATTGTGTGTCGTTGACCTCAACACTAACAACGCGTTCACGGGGTCATAGTCGTCGCAAGTTGTATGACTATTTCCATTTGAGGTACCCTTGTCCGGTGATGCTCGATCACTGTTCGGCGGAATGCGTTACCCAAGCTCGACAACGATCGCCGACGAGGCGCTGATGGACATGATCCACACCCGTAGTGGCCACGATGACAATGAAACTAAGGACGACTACTTGTCGCAACTAGACGTACTCAATGCAAACACAAATAAACAGATGTTCATGGTTCTCGAACAAAGAGGATGAATTGTTGTGTGAGACATGGTTGGGCATGAGTGTTGATGCATTTTAAGGCACATAGTAGAAGGGCACATCTTTTGGCAAAGTGTGCATGATCTCTATCATGAGAAAAAAATACTACATCCCACAACAAAGAACTGATCCATGACCGCAATGTCAAGTCGCTAGGCCATTGATGCTTGATGATTATATGATGGTTTTAATCTGTATTTTGTGCCTCAACTGTAGGCTTGGTGGATCTTTTTGTGTCCGCGCACTTCTTTTTATCAATTTTCTCGAGGATGTGTTTTGGAAGCAATTGGAATACGAAGGAAAGAACTTTAGGAAAAGGTGATAAAATCACATCAAATGATGTGATAAATAATTACCATAAAAGAATAAGGCATGTGGGGAGAAGATGGAAGCTATGCAACACCTCCAGAGCGATCGACGGCGTCTGGTACGAGCGTACATGCATGTATCAGCCGCCGCTGCCTCCTCTATGTCTACTACTTTCAACATGTTGAATCATATAGGGGATTAGACGCATACGCACACCAGAAAATTGTCCAGAACACAAAACCTTAGCCCGCGGAAGGCATCCGGAGGGGAAAGGAGAATTGGCAAGGAGGAGATCGCTATCTTCACCATCGTGTGGTCAACATCAACCATCTCTGTCAACCACCATCATCACCATTCATCTCCATCTCCTTGTAATACCAAACGTGATAGTGCAACTAATCCCTAGGTGGTTTAGGTAATTAAGAACAACATATATGTCATTGAGCCAATCCTCATTGCTAATAGATTTAATAAAATATCAATGATTGGCATGGCAAGGACTAATGGATGTGGACCCCTCAAAATGCTAAGGACAAGAATTGGCAATCCCAAGAATCTTCATTTTTTGTTTAGTGATCCAAGATCACACTGAGTCCCTTAGGATAGCCAATATTACTAAAAGGAGATGAGGTATTAATGATGAGGTTGTTGTTTGAGTGCTTAGTGATATTGCTTCAAAAACCCTCAGTCGCTTTCTCAAACACATATGTCCAAACCCTAATTCTTCATCTCGGTCCCACCGATATCATCTACACCGGACCTACCGAGATGACCATTCCCATTGCCACAGCCAAACCCTAGCAATTCGGTTTGACCGCAATGGATCTCGGTCCCACTGAGATGGCCTTGCCAAGTTTCTGGGATGGCATTATTTCACTTTGGAATCACCGAGTTGAAACAATTGAAAATTCTGAAACGAAGCTTTGCCCTAGCCACTGCACTTCGTTCCAACCGAGTTGTTCCACTTCGGTCCAGCCGAAAAGCCTAATGTTCATATCTTTTACACAGATCGGTCCCACCGAGTTTATGTTTGGTCTCACCGATTTGAGTCAAAAGTGTGCAACTGTTGGATTTTGGGTGAAGGCTATTTATAACTCTCCACCCCACCTACTCTCTAAGAGAGTCATCAGAATGAAACACTGCTTCCACCATTCATTTTCTGAGAGAGAACCATCTACTCATGTGTTGAGACCAAGAGATTCCAATCCTACCATTTGAACCTTGATTTCTAGCCTCTTGAAGTTGCTTTCCACTCCAATCCTCCTCCTACCCAAGCCAAATCTGTGTGAGAGAGATTGAGTGTTGAGGAGAATATCATTTAAAGCACAAGAGCAAGGAGTTCATCACCAACACAACATCTATTACCTTTTGGAGAGTGGTGTCTTCAAGATTGGTTAGGTGTCACTTGGGAGCCTCCAAGAGATTCTGGAGTTGAACCAAGGAGTTTGTAAGGGCAAGGAGATCGCCTACTTCTTGCAGATCTACCCCGAGTGAGGCTAGTCCTTCGTGGACATAAGCCATGATGGAATAGACAATCTTGCTTGTTCGTGGACCCTTCGTGGGTGGAGCCCTCCCTGGACTCGTGTAGTCGTTACCCTCCGTGGGTTGAAGTCTCCATTAACGTTGACGTATGATAGCACCACCTATCGGAACCACGCCAAAAATCATCGTGTCTTCAATGCGTTTGAAATCTTCAATCCCTCCTTTACATTCATATGCAAAGTCTTCACTTTCCGCTACACAACTCTTAGACTTGCATGTGTAGGGTGTACTTGACTTGGTAGAATTGCTAAAACTTGCCTACAACTAAAATTGGGAAAATAATAAGTTTTTATTTGGTCAAGAGGTCTAATCACCCTCTCTAGACATATTTTTGATCCTACAACTAGTATCAGAGCTTTGGTATCCATTGCATTGGTTTCACAACCTAGGAGAGTATGGCGTCTAGTAAGGGTAACTACCATCATAGAGGTCCATATTTTGATGGTGCAAACTTAGCTAGTTGGAAGCATAATATGAAAATTACATTTTCTTGGTCATAACCCTTCCGTTTGGGTTGTTGTTTGTGTTGGCTTGCAAGGTGAATTCTTTGAGGATGGCAAGGAATCGGATCGTGAAGCTACCGTAGAAGAATTGAAGATGCTGCAATGCAACGCTCAAGCATGTGACATTCTCTTCAATGATTTGTGCCCCGAGGAGTTGAACAAGATTAGCTGCCTCGAGAATGCAAAGGAAATATGGGATACTTTGGTTGATATGCAAGAAATTACCAAGTCCGTCAAGGAATACAAGTTGGATGTGCTTCCATGTCAACTTGACAATTTCAAGACGAAGGATGGTGAAGAGTCACCGAAATGTAGTCTAGGCTTGCTCTCATCACATGAGATTGTTGGCTTAGGAAGTGAAGAGATGACGGAAAAATTCATCATCAAGAAGATCCTTAGAGCCTTGGATGGAAAGTTTGACACCGTGTGCACATTGATCCAAATGATGCCCAATTACAAAGATCTCAAGTCCACGGAGGTCATTCGAAGAATTATTGCTCATGAGATGTCACTGAAGGATAAGTCATGTGGTGCATACAAAGCTTCAAGTGATGCTCCTACAACATCAAGTTACAAGCTATCCAATGAGGAATTAAGACTACTGGTGAAGAATTTCAATAAAAATTCTACAAGAATAGAAGCAAAGAGAGAAGCTCCAACTCAAGGCAATATGAGCAAAAGTCATCAAGTCATGACCGTACAATCCAATGAATGTACGCCACATCACAAGAAACGAAATGACTCACCTAGAAGGAAGAGTAGAATATATGTATACCCTCATACCCACATCCACCCTGACCCTTAATGACATACAGAAAGAAAAAAACATGTCAACCCCAAATGAAAATCCACCCCCACTCCTCCCACATTCTTCTCCTTGTGCCCCGCCAACCTCCTCCCACCTTCTTCTTCTCCCAATATCCTTCCCCGTCGTACCACCGCCCTCCCTCACCCACCACCTTCCCACCGATGGACGAATCCAAGCCTCTGAGCGCTCGAGTGGCCGCGCCCGACCCCACACCCCCACCCACGACCAACTCCACCGCGCCCCCACCATGACCAACTCGATCGCGACCCAACCCACCTCCCGTGACCAACTGACCGATGATGGATGAGTGCTCCCGCCGGTAATGGTCACCACCACCACACACCCGACCACCGCCCTACGTCAGCTTCCACGCCGGATCTATACCCCGCGCCATGGCTCAGCCCCCGACCTCCTACTAGTCTCCGCGAATACTGGTCACCACGAGTGGATCCACCCTTCCAACCTCCCGACCCGCCGTGGCCCTGCTTGGCCTCATCTACGTACACGATTCCAGCGGCGGGGCTCTCTAACACCCCGTTCCACATGCGACGAAGCTGAGCAGCATCGCCCCCTGTGTTGGCTTGCTGTTGGATCTGCATGTTGCCGACCGATATGTCTCAAATGTATCTATATTTTTTTAATGTAAATGCGATTATGCTATCAATTTTGTATACTTTATATGCCATTTTATATTGTTTTTCTGCGCTAACCTATTAATTTAGTGCCCAATGCTAGTTGTTTTTTTGCATGCTTTTGGTTTTCAGAAAATCTATACCTACACGAGTCCAAACACAACGAAACTTTTTACCAATTTTTCTAGACAATAAGAGAATCTACAAGCTTCAGGGAAGGACGAGAAGACCCACGAGGGCCCCACAAGTCAGGGGCACACCCTAGGGTGTAGGGCGCGCCACCCTGACTTGTGGGCCCGTCATGGCTTCATTTCCCTAATTCTTGGCCTATAAATTCCGAATATGCAGTAACCCACGAAGCAAGGCCCGAAATAATTTTATTGCCACCGCAATCCTCTATTTGAAGCGATCCCATGTGGGGTCCTTTTACAGTGCTCCATCGGAGGGGGAAATCATTGGGGAGGCCATCTTCATCAACCTTCCAGCATCCATGATGTGTGAGTAGTTCACTTAGGACCTACGGGTCCATAGTAGTATCTAGATCTCTCTCTCTCTCTCTCTCTCTCTCTCTCTCTCTCTTCAATGCAATGATCTTCTCTAAGATCAATCCAATCTTTTGTAGTGTATTTGTTGGGATCCGATGAATTGTGGGTTTATGATAAGATAATTCATTGCATTTATATGAATCTCCTAAGGTTTCTTTAATGCGTAATTTTATAGCTTTGTATTTCTCACCGATCTATCCATCTACTTTGCCCAAGTTTGATTGATCTATCTTAAGTTAGATAGGTGCTTTGTAGTAGGTCCAATTTTGCGATGATCTTGTCTAGTGACAACAAGGACAAAGTCATGTATTGTATTGTTCCTACTAAGGATAAAACAATGGGGGTTTGGTCATATTGATTGATCTCTTCGTGTCTACGCTATGTCATCTTGCTCATTACGTTACTTCATACGTCCATTTTACATCATGTTTCCAACTTTTATGTATGATGTTTTTGATCAATATAATACTTTGTGGTGCCATTCTAATGCATTTCTCTCTTAATTTGCAAGATATACATGAAGAGAGAGATTGCCGACAGCTGGAATTCTTGACCTGGAAAAGCTATGTTAGAGATACCTATTCCGCACAATTCCAAATGAGCTAAAATTTCATGGATAATTATTTTGGAATATATAAAAATACTAGAAAAAAGAAATACCAGAGGGGGTCCACTAGGTGCCCATAAGGTACCAGGGCCCTGGTGGCTTGTGGGGCCCCTGGCCATCCTCCATGGCCCATCTTCTGGTATATAATCCCATTTATCATAGAAAATATAAGGAGAGGACTTTCGAGATGAAGTGCCGCCGTCTCGCGGCGGAACCTGGGAAGGAACACTTTTGATCTCCGGCAGAGAAAATCTGCCAGGGAAACTTCCCTCCGGGAAGGGAAAATCAAAGTCATCATCATCACCAACGATCCTCTCATCGTGGGTGGACTAATCTTCATCAACATCTTGACCAGCACCATCTCATCTCAAACCCTAGTTTATCTCTTGTATTCAATCTTCGTCTCAAAACCTCAGATTGGTACCTGTGGGTTGCTAGTAGTGTAGATTATATTGTGTAGTTGATGCTAGTTCCTTTACTTGGTGGAAGATTATATGTCCAGATCCTTAATGATATTCAATACCCCTCTGATTTTGAACATGAATATGAGCTGTGAGTAGTTACTTTTGTTTTTGAGGACATGGTAGAAGTATTGTCATAAGTAATCATGTGAATTTGGTATTCGTTTGATATTTTGATGATATGTATGTTGTGCTTCCTTTAGTGGTGTCATGTGAACGTTGACTAGATGACACTTCACCATATTTGGGCCTAAGGAAAGGCATTGTGGAGTAGTAATTAGATGATGGGTTGCTAGAGTGACAGAAGCTTAAGCCCTAGTTTATGAGCTATTCCCCAAGGGGCTGATTTGGATCCATATGTTTCATGCTATGGCTAGATTTATCTTAGTTCTTCTTTCGTAATTCCAGACGCTTATGAGAGGGGTCAATCATAAGTGGAAAGATTTTTCAAGTAATAATAACACCCAAGCACCGGTGCAACCACATATCAAATTATAAAAGTAGCGAGCGTGAATCAAACAAACATAATGAAAGTGACTACATGAAATTCCCATGTGTCCTCAAGAACGCGTTGCTTATTATAAGAGAATGTTCCTGCCCGTCCTTTGCTACAAAAAGGATTGGTCTACCCCGCTACACCTTTGTTACCGTTACTACTTATTTCTCGTTACAAAATACCTTGCTATCAAACTATCTACTACCGATAATTTCAGTGCTTTTAGAAAATACCTTGGTGAAACAGCTTGTCATTGCCTTCTGCTCCTCGTTGGGTTTGACACTCTTACTTATCGAAAGGGACTATGATTGATCCCCTATACTTGTGGGTCATCAATAATATTTTTTGACACCATTGCTGGGGGGTGAAGCACCTCTGGTGAGTGGAATATGGTAAGGAAACATTTATATTATGTGCTGAAATTTACCGCCACTTGTTACTATGGAAAACAATCCTTTGAGGGGTTTGTTCGGGGTATCTTCACCTAAACCGGAAGCACAAAGAGTTTCACCTCAACCTACTTAACCCACTGAAAAAATTTATTATGAGATTCCTCCGGGTATGATAGAGAAACTGGTAGCTAATCCTTATGCAAGAAATGGAAAATACATCCTGATATGCATCTAATATATATGGGTGAAGTTTGTGGATTATTTAAGATTGCAGGTCTATCCGAAGATGGAGTTAATAAGAAGGTATTCCCTTTATCTTTGAAGGGAAAGGCATTGACATAGTATAGGCTATGTGATGATATTGGAACTTGGGATTGGAACCGATTGAAATTGGAATTTCATCAGAAGGTTTATCCCATGCACTTGGTTCATTATGACCGCAATTATATGTACAATGTTTGGCCTTGTGAAGGATAAAGCATCACTCAAGCTTGGGGAGGCTTAAGTACATGATGTACACATGCCCCAACCATGAGCTCGGAAGGGAAATTATCTTACAAAAAATTAGTGCTCGACTTTCTCATAATGATCAAACCATGCTTGATTCTTCTCCTATTTGGTTCCTTTATGAAGAGAACGATTGAATTCAGATGGGATCTTCTGGTAAGAATTTAACACAACTCTGAAGATTGGGAACTCGACAAAGGTAAAGATTCATGTATAAAACTTAAATTCGATTGTGTTAAATGTTTTATGGATAACGATGCTTTTCGTAAGTTTAGCACTAAAGATGGACTTGACTCTGAGATAGTAGCCTTGTTTTGTGAATCATTTGCTACTCATGTTGATCTCCCTAAGGATAAGTGGGTTAAGTATCATCCCCGTATTAAATAAAGTATTGAGGAACCCTCTATAGCTAAAGATGAAACTATCATTTACAATGTTGATCAAGTTGTGCCGTGTGCTCATATTGAGAAACCACCTTTTTCTGTTAGGATAAAGAAACATGCTAAAGTTTCAACTGTGGTTAACAGAATTAATATTAGAGCACCTAGACCTTCCGAACAAATTAAAGTTGAACCTCATGCTGCTATGGTTAAATATCTCTTGGTCGATAACATTGATGGTCATGTTATATTTCTGTGATGAAGCTACTACAATTGCTAAGCCCGATACTAAAGATAAGAATAAACCTATTGTTGGCATGCATGTTGTCTACTTCCTCCGTTCCCAAATATAAGTCTTTCTAGAGATTCCACCAAATGACTACATACGGAGCAAAATTAGTGAATCCACACTCTAAAATATGTCTACATGCATCCGTATGTTGTAGTCCATTTGGAATGTCTAAAAAGACTTACATTTAGGAACGGAGGGAGTATGTTAAAATAGGAGATCATTGTTAACATGGTTTATGTGATTTGGGTGCTATAGTGAGTGCAATTCCGTTTACCTTATACCATGATATTATGAATGATATTGCTCCTATTGAGATAGAAGACATCGATGTTACTATTAAACTTGCGAATAGTGATACTATTTCACTACTTGGGATTATTAGGGATGTTGAAGTTGTGTGGAAAGATCAAATACCCTACTGATTTTCTAGTTCTTGGTTCTCCACAAGTTTATTTTTGCCCCATTATATTTGGTAGACCTTTCTTAAATAAAGTTAATGCTAAGATTGATTGCAAAAGGAACTGTCGGTCTTAACTTTGGAGATGTATCTCATGAGTTTCATTTCTCTAAATTCTGTAGACAACCTCATATGGTAAAGAATTGCCTAGCAAGAATGAAAATGTTTGTCTTGCTTCTATTGCCGCACCTCCTACTGATCCGTTAGAACAATATTTGCTAGATTATGAATAAGATATGAATATGAACAAAATAAATGAAATAGATAAGATGATCTTTGAGCAACCACCTATTTATAGACATAACTTGCATGTTGAAACTCTTGGTGGTCCTCCTCCACCTAAGGGTGATCTCGTGTTTGAATTGAAACAATTGTCGAATACATTGAAATATGCTTATCTTGATGAAAAGAAGATATATCATGTTATTATTAGCGTGATACGTCTCCGACATATCTATAATTTTTTATTGTTCCATGCTATTATATATTCTGTTTTGGATGTTTACTAGGCTTTATTATACACTTTTATATTATTTTTGGGACTAACGTACTAACCCAAGGCCCAGTGCAAATTGCTGTTTTTTTGCCTATTTCAGAGTTTCGCAAAAAAGGAATATCAAACGGAATGAAACCTTCGGGAGAGTTATTTTTGGAACGATATCAACACAGAAGACTTGGAGTACATGCCTAGAAGCGAGAGAGGCGACCACGAGGGCAGGGGCGCGCCCAGGGGGGTAGGCGCGCCCCCACCCTCGTGGGCCCCCTCTGGCTCCCCTAACGTGCCTCTTCAGCCTATATATACTCTCATACCATGAAAACATCGAGGAGCACAACGAAACCCTAATTTCACCGCCACAACCTTCTGTACCCGTGAGATCCCATCTTGGGGCCTGTCCGGAGCTCCGCCGGAGGGGGCATCTATCACGGAGGGCTTCTACATCAACACCATAGCCTATTCGATGAGTTGTGAGTAGTTTACCACAGACCTTCGGGTCCATAATTATTAGCTAGATGGCTTATTCTCTCTCTTTGGATCTCAATACAAAGTTCTCCTCGATCTTCGAGGAGATCTATTCGATGTAATCTTTTGCGGTGTGTTTGTCGAGATCCGATGAATTGTGGGTTTATGATCAAGATTATCTATGAACAATATTGGATTCTTTTCTAAAATCTTTTATGCATGATTTAAATATCCTTGCAAGTCTCTTCGAATTATCGGTTTGGTTTGGCCTACTAGATCTATAGTTCTTGCAATGGGAGAAGTGCTTGGCTTTGGGTTCCATCTTGCGGTGTCCTTTCCCAGTGACAACAGGGGCAACAAGGCACGTATTGTATTGTTGCCATCGAGGATAAAAAATAGGGTTTATATCATATTGCTTGAGTTTATCCCTCTATATCATGTCATCTTGCTTAAGGCGTTACTCTGTTCTTATGAACTTAATACTCTAGATGCATGCTGGATAGCGGTCGATGTGTGGAGTAAGAGTAGTAGATGCAGAATTGTTTCGGTCTACTTGTCACGGACGTGATTCCTATATACAATGATCATGCCTAGATATTCTCATAACTATGCACTCTTCTATCAATTGCTCGACAGTAATTTATTCACCCATCGTAGAAATCTGCTATCATGAGAGAAGCCACTAGTGAAACCTAAGGCCCCCGGGTCTATTCTCATCATATTCATATTCCATCAACTAATTACTTTACTTTGCATAATTTACTTTCAATCAATATACCAAAAATACCACAAACATTATCTTATCACCTCTATCAGATCTCACTCTCGTAAGTGATCGAGAAGGGATTGACAACCCCTTTTATCGTGTTGCCTGCGAGGTTTTTATTTGTTTGTGCAGGTACGAGGGACTCACGCGTGGTCTCCTACTGGATTGATACCTTGGTTCTCAAAAACTGAGGGAAATACTTACGCTACTATGCTGCATCACCCTTTCCTCTTCGAGGGAATACAACGCAAGCTCGAGAAGTAGCATAGTGCTAACCTTTCAGAGCATGAGAAAAAGAGATTACTAAAAAATCTAAAGAAGCACCGTGCCGCTATTGTATATACTCTTGATGATCTTAAGGGCATCAGTCCCACTCTATGTCAGCACAAGATTAATGTGGAGCCTGATGCTAAACCAATAGTTGATCATCAAGGACGGTTGAATCCTAACATGAAGGATGTGGTAAGAACTAAAATATTAAAGCTTTTGGAAGAAAGTATAATTTATCCTGTATCTGATAGTAGATGGGTAAGTCCTATTCATTGTGTCCTAAGAAAGGATGCATTACCATTGTTCCTAGTGATAAATATGAACTTTTCCCACAAAGAAATGTAACGGGTTATAGGATGTTAACCGATTTTAGGAAATTAAACAAAGGACTAGAAACGATCATTACCCCTTTCCTTTCATTGATCAAATGTTAGAAAGATTATCTAAGGATACACACTTTTGTTTCCTTGATGGATGTTCTGGTTTCTCTCAAATACCTATGTCAAAATAATATCAATATAAAACTACATTTACTTGCCCGTTTTGAACCTATGCTTATAGACGTATGCCTTTTGGTTTATGCAATGGATATACTACCTTTCAAAGATGCATGACTGTTATATTCTCTGACTTTTGTGAAAAGATTGTTGAGGTTTTCATGGATGATTTTTTCGTTTATGGGACTTCTTTTGATGATTGCTTAAGAAACCTTGATTGAGTTTTGCAGAGATGTGAAGAAACTAATCTTGTCTTGAATTGGGAGAAGTGTCATTTTATGGTTAATGAAGGTATGTATCGGGTCATAAAATTTCTGAACGAGGTATTAAAGTAGATAAAGCCAAAGTTGATGCAATTGAGAAAATGACATGTTCTAAAGATATTAAAGATATAAGAAGTTTCCTTGGTCATGCTGGTTTCTATAGGAGATATATTAAAGAATTCTTTAAAATTTCTAGGCCTCTTACTAATCTCTTGCAAAAACATGTTCCATTTGTTTTTTATGACGATTGTGTAGAGAAGCCTTTGAAATACTTATGAAAGCCTTAATCTCCACACCTATCATTCTACCACCTGATGGCAACCTGTCTTTTGAAATTATGTGTGATGCTAGTGATTATGTTGTTGGTGATGTTTTAGGACAAAGAGTTTACAAGAAATTAAATGCTATTAATTATGCTAGTAAAACTCTAGACATTGCTCAAGGAAATTATGCTACTACTGAGAAAGAATTTCTAACAGTTGTGTTTGCATGTGATAAATTCAGATCTTACATTGTTGATCCTAAAGTTATTATTCACATTGATCATGCTGCTATGAAATATCTTGTGGAAAAGAAGGATGCCAAACCCAGGAAGCTACAAGAATTTTACTTGCATATTATTGATAGAAAGGGAGCTGAGAACCCCGTAGCTAATAATTTGTCTCGAATGGAAAATGTACTTGATGACCCACTACCTATTGATGATAGTTTTCCTGATGAACAAGTTGTTGTTATAAATGCTTCTCGTAATACTCCTTGGTATGCATACTACGCTAATTACATTGTTGCTAAATATATACCACCTACTTTCACATACCAACAAAAGAAAAAGTTCTTCTTTGATTTAAGACATTACTTACAGGATGACACACATCTTTATAAGAAGTAGTAGACGGTATTATTAGATGTTGTGTACCTGAGCATGAACAGGACCAAATCCTATGGAAGTGTCACTCCGAGGCATATAGAGGACACCATGCTGGAGATAGAACTGCACATAAGGTATTACAATCCGGGTTTTATTAGCCTACAATCTTTAATGTTGCACATAAGTTTGTTTTATCTTGTGATGAATGTCAAAGAATTGGTAATATTGGTCGACGATAGGAAATGCCTATGGATTATTCACTTGTTATTGAACCATTTGATGTTTGGGGATTTGATTATATGGGACCTTTTCCTTTTTCTAATGGGTACACATATTTAGTTGTTGTTGATTACCTTACTAAGTGGGCAGAAGTTATTCCAACTAGTAGAGCTAATCATAACACTTTTATTAAAATGATTAAACAAGTTATTTTCCTGAGGTTTGGAGTCCCTAGATATTTAATGATTGGTGGTGGTTCACATTTTATTCATGGTGCTTTTTGTAAACTCCTTGCTAAATATGATGTTAAGTTGTTAACCATAGAATTGCATCTCCTTATCATCCTCAATCTAGTGGTTAGGTTGAATTCAGCAATAGAGAAATAAAGCTAATTTTACAAAAGACTGTTAATAGATCTAGAAAGAATTGGTCAAAGAAACTTGATGATGCATTATGGGTAGGGATGGCAATGGGGACAATCCCCTATGGGGATACCTAAAACATCCCCATCCCCATCTATTCCCTATCATCCCATCCCCGTCCCCATTTACATGACTGGGGATGAAATTTCCCCATACCCATGCCCCACTAGGGAACGGGCCCCCATTAGGGTCCCCATCCCCATAAGAAAATACTTATATACATAATATGACACCATATAATCAACATACATAAATGGTGTTGTCCTTGTCCTGCTAATGCATATCTAGGTCGTACTAACTTCTTGGTCATGGTGGCAGCTGAGATGAGGACGTGAGATAGGTTTAAGGTTTTTTTCCAGAGCTTTTTTTGATTTCGCAAATTTGTTTGTGAATATTTTAAGGTTGACCGGAGTGTCACATTTACTAACCGGGTCCCCGATGGGTATTGGGTCTGGGGAACAGGATATCATCCCCATCCCCGTTATACCCTATGGGAAATAAATTAGTTTGGTAAATATCCCCATGGGGATGTTTTTCGCCCATCCCCACCCCCTAATAGATGAAATCCCCATGGGTTTGGCGGGTATGGGGCCCTGTTGCCATCCCTAATTATGGGCTTATAGAACTGCTTATAAGAATCCTATGGGTATGTCTCTGTATAAAATGGTTTATGGGACAGCATGTCATTTACCTCTTGACCTAGAACATAAGGCGTATTGGGTAATTAAAGAACTTAATTATGATTCCAAACTTGCTAGTGAGAAGAGTTTATTTGATATTAGCCCGTTAGATGAGTGGAGAACTGAAGCATAGGAAAATGCCAAGTTATTTAGAGAAAAGGTTAAAAGATGGCATGATAAAATAATTCAACAAAGTGGGTGAGTATTTTCTATTGTACAACTCTCATTTTAGATTCTTTGTAGGAAAACTTCTCTCTAAATGGGAAGGATCGTATATCATCAAAGAAGTTTATCGTTTCAGAGCTATTAAGATCAACAACTCCAAAGGCACTAATCCGAGGGTGGTGAATGGACAAAGACTTAAGCATTGTATCTCAGATACACTTATTAATGTTGAAACTAACATTATTTAAACTATGACACCAGAGGAACACATAGGAGACACCTTCTAGAACACTCCAAAACCCTGAAAAGGAATAGGTATGTGATACGGTAAGCAAATGGACTCAAAACATTCCATAAAAATACTTTCCGTTCACTTTGGAATATTAGAAAAAATACCAAAAATAAGAGAGAACTGAGGAGACCCACGAGGTGCATACAAGGCACATGGGGCGCCCACCCCCCGGGGCATGCCCTGGTTGCTTGTGGGCCCCATGTGTGCCTTCCCGACTCCATTTTCCTCTAGTATACTTGTTTAGCAAGAAAAAATATTTATATATACCCCTGGACGTTTTGACCATCGTATCATAGAAATATCCTCTGATCTTGTTTTGTGCTATTTTTCTGACATATCTGAAGGTATGTCATCCCAAGATTTGGTTGGAGAGAGCCATGTTTCACACGTTGCTGCAAACCCAAGAGCCTATGATGATGATTACCATGGGTGGTCAAACAATGAGGAGGTCGAAGCTGACTTAAAGAGACTTGATTCCATGGAGCAGGAGGAAGCCTCTTGACCAGTACCCGGATACACGCATGTGGAATATGGGGATCGAGTCTGCCGGATACGGTTAAACCTCCCAACGCTCAATTTATTTCCTATCGTAACCTGAAAAAGAGTGTCGCTTCATCTCCTTCAATCAGGAAACACCCTTGGGTGTACGGTGCATTAACTATCACTTGGAAGCTCCAAAAGGAAAATATGGATCGTAAACACCAAGTCAACAAGCTTGAAGAGGAAAATTGTATCCACAGAGATATCATCGCCAAGAACATATCACCGCCATCACCAAACAAAAGAAACTCGAGTACACTGGTCTGGGCATTCCCCTTGGCTTGTGCCAAGCTTGGGGGGATGTTCCCCGGTATCGTATCAACATCACTATGATTTTTTTACTTATCATAATTCGACCCTTAGTTATTTCGTGATTTAGTTGAATAGAAGTTTAGTATGATCTATTTTTGAGTGCTAGTTTTGTGATCTATCTATGTGTGTAATTGAGTTGAGAGCTATATAAAGAGTAGTTTGAGTTTTGCTTCTTTACTCTTGTGTTTCAATCTTTGCAATGAAAATAATGGAAAAGATCATATGCTAATATTATGGAGAGTAATGACATTACATAAAGAAAAGGATAATGTCGGATTTAGGGCTCCGCAGACCCAATTAGATTCAAACTCTGGGGCATGAACGAAGATCTCCACTTAACCTAAGCCCTACACCAGCCATGCTCAAAGCTCAGGCTCGCCGCTTGGGATGCTCGAGAGGGGAAAAGGAACACAGGGATTTACCCAGGTTCGGGTCACCTTGCGGTGTAAATCCCTATCCCTGTTTTAGGTGGATTGGCCTCATGAGGCTGGTGGAGTATGAACTTGTACAGTGGGTGAGCTGCCTTGCGAGGGCTCGAGTGACACGTGTTGATTTTATGCCCCCACGATGGGCACATGCCCCTATTTATAGCGACCTCGGTCCCCTTCCTGCATCATTTGGGCGGGAAGGGATTTCACAACGGCCAATTTAATGGTGGACAAGGGGTACATCTTATCCTGAAAAAAGGAGGTCTCCTTCTGCAATGTCTCCGGTCGTGACGTGGTGGAGGGCTCGGCGGTGACATCCGTCCTGCCAAGCTCGTGGTATCAGTCTTGTTGCACCAGAATGGAAACCTTTGGGGGATTCCTCGGGAACCCGTGTACGTCCTTGCCACCTTAGCACAGAAGGGGAAACTGTCTCCTCTACGGCCGCTGGCGCACGCCTGGCCTTGGTCGTCATGGCTTACGTCACCCCTCCCTCACGAGGAGGGTCACTTGCATAGGAATCTCCACTCCTCGGGAGGCAGCTTGGGGAGCCACTCCCCAGGAGGTCTTGGCGCAGCTCGCCTTGCGAGGGCAAGGGCTCCTCGCATGAGTTCTCCTTGAGCAGCCTTGAACCTAGGCCTTGCTGGGTCGTCGATGGGCCCGCGTATCGAGCCGCAGGCGGGCAGGTCTAGGTACCCCCGATCCCAGAACGTCGACAGATAATTGGTAAAATTTATTGAAAGTTAACAAACACAACATTGGTCAATGATGCAATTCATGAAATAATTAATAAGGTTAGAGAAGATTCACATATAAATATACTAGGACATTTTTATGACCGTGAGCCCCCATTAAGTATTCTATGTCAAATTGTTGATGTTGGACAAGGAAGGCAGCGTAATTAGTTATGCACTACAAATAAAGACACATCCGTGACATTATGGCGTGAACAAATTTTTTCTGTCATGGTTACGACACTTCTATAATGATAATTGTGACAAAAACACGTATCATCATAAATGTGGTGGGCTCCTACTTCTAGGACAAAAAACCACAATAGAAAATGGGCTTTTCGTCCTAGGTGGGCTGGGGAAGAACCTGCATGACAAGCTTTAGACCGTCCATTATGAAAAAAATCGTGGTAGAAGGGAGGGAGAGGAAAATTTCGGGGAGTTCCCAGTTACGATGGGTGGTCGGGACCGAGCGATGCATGAAGGTTTGCGTATTTCTCTTGTATACGTACCACTGGTACGCATCGGTGCTATACAGACGGTTTTTAACCCCTTTCCGTGATGGCATTTGGAATCGTCGCCTGGTGAGTGACGGCGATAGGGGGGGTCCTTCCTACACGACCCAGAAACTGACGGGGATAGGGCACCTTGATGCATACAGTTGTCCCTATATAACCATTTCCGATATCTCGAATATCCCAAACACTTCATCCTTGCTACTCGTTTGTGCTCGCATTGCCATCGCAGTCGAAGTTTTGTGGTTTTATCTAAAACCAGGAAAATTCCAAGCACATGAGTTTTCCAGGAAGATTCCAGGCACGGGTGTTTTACGATACCTCGCACATCACAAACAGTTCATGATTATAAACCGTGTACGATAGGTAGACAATCACACACATTTAGTTTTCCCGCACCATATGTGATAGTGTCTAACATCACACACGCTTTACAAGCGGCAAATGTGTGCATTGTTACACACGTTTCCTCTTTGTGAACCGTGTCAGATTATGATGTATATCACACACACTGTGCTTTATTAACCGTGTGCGCCATAATGACCTGCACACCGTAATTTTGCCCTAATTTAATTGCTGCTATTTAAAATTATACCTAATTTAAACTTGAAAGTAGGCTATAGCTTTATTCATATCCATCAGGTTGAAACAAGCAATGCATTACTCGATTTACAGGTACATTTGTTTAAGAATTACATAAGCACCAAATAAAGAATGATGAATCAGGGTTCTATACTTGTACTATTACATATGGAAAAGAAAAAGGCGACAGACATTCTGGTTGCTGAACAAGGTGAAGCGGAATGACCCTATTGTGCTTTCCTCGATGCAGAAGGCACACACAACTCTAGTCCAACACCTTGTGATGGCCGGCCGCCAATCATGTAGTTTGAGAGGTAATCTTGAGTAAACTGCTTCAGGATCCACTGTAAAGGAAAAAAAGATTCAGACATTGTCATCTAACACACAACTCATTACGGGCAGTAAAAAGAAGGCTACAGGGTTCTTACTTACCATCCTGCAGTTCACTGTTGTCTTGCATAATGTGTAAACAAATAGTTCGATTGGCATCTTTTGAACCATTTTAATAACAATCTTTATCAGTTTCCTCTTGATGCTGGTTCATGAATATCACATTGCCCCATACGCAAAAAGGGTCGAAGTGTGGATCTTTTGCAATGACATATGTACCTAAAAGCACCAAGTTAATATCAGAAGCTAAACAACAATTGCAAAATGATGTAGTACAAAGATCAAAACACCACATACTTATATATAAGGTCCTGACAGAATCCACCACCACTGATAGGATGGACAAGCTCTTCATTGAGCATAGAACATAATATTAGCACTGAAAGTGTACTCCAAGATGATACTTAACTTATGCGCACAAATGAAAAATGCAAATTATAAAAGTGTACATGAATAATATACAGTACCTCAATAGGTGTGTAACACCCAGAATAGATCGTTTACCAATAGGCATAGGTCCCATACAATTAAAGAATTCTTGAATGATACCTTGTCCAATAATATTACCATCCCCCGCGCGACTTTTTTTGTTTCGTAATTAGGCGGAGTTTCAGTTTCATCACCAAAGAACAAGATCCAAGTTTTCCCTCAAAATTATCAACAATAACCTCCCCAGATTCATACATAGTGGCAAAAACCACTCTAACGAACGGGCATCCAAAAAGCAAATGAACGAAAAAAGTGAATAAAAAGGGCAAAGGAAAAAGGCAAATCTTTTAGAAAATCATTTTAGAAGTGGGGGAGAGGAAAACGAGAGGCAAATAGCAAATAATGTAATGCAAGAGATGAGAGTTTTATGATGGGTACTTGGTGTGTCTTGATTTGGCGTAGATCTCCCCGCCAACGGCGCCAGAAATTCTTCCTGCTACTTCTTGAGCTTGCGTTGGTTTTTCCCTTGAAGAGGAAAGGGTGATGCAGCAAATTAGAAGTATTTCCCTCAGTTTGAGAACCAAGGTATCAATCTAGTAGGAGACGAACACACAAATCACCAATACGTGCACAAACAATCAAACAACTTGCACCCAACATGATAAAGGGGTTGTCAATCCCTTCCCGGTTACTTGCAAAAGTGAGATATGATAGAGAAAGATAAATAAAAGATAAAATATTTTCGAGTTTTTGGTTTATAGATCTGAAAGTAAAAGATTGCAAAATAATAGATCAGAAACTAATATGATAGAAAATAGACCCGGGGTGCCATAGGTTTCACTAGAGGCTTCTCTCTTGAAGCCAAATAATACAGTGGGTAAACAAATTACTGTCGAGCAATTGATAGAAAAGCACAAATTTATAATGATATATAAGGCAATGATTATGCAATATAGGTATCATGTCCGTGTCAAGTAGACCGAAATGATTCTGCATATACTACTATTACTCCACACATCGATCGAAATGATTCTAAATCTAGAGTATTAAGTTCATGAAGAATAGAGTGATGCCTTAAGTAAGATGACATGATGTAGAGGAATTAACTAAAGAAATATGATGAAAACCACATCTTTTTATCCTCGATGGCAACAATACAATATGTGCCTCGCTACCCCTACTTTGTCACTGGGTGAGGACACCACAAGGTTGAACCCAAAGCAATGCACTTCTCCCATTGCAAGAAAAACCAATCTAGTTGGCCAAACCAAACTGATAGTTCGAAGAGAATTACTAAGATACCAAATCATGCATATAAGAATTCAGAGAATATTCAAATAATATTCATAGATAAGCTGATCATAAATCCACAATTCATCGGATCTCAACAAACACATTGCAAAAGAAGATTACATCAGATAGATCTCCAAGAACATTGAGGAGAACATGGTATTGAGAATCAAAGAGAGAGAAGAAGCCATCTAGCTACTAGATATGGACCCGTAGGTCTGTGGTAAACTACTCACGCTTCATCGGAAGGGCAATGGTGTTGATGTAGAAGCCCTCCGTGGTTGAATCCCCCTCCTGCAGAGTACCGGAAAAGGCCTACAGATGGGATCACACGGGTACAGAAGGTTGCGGCAATGGAAAAGTGGTTTCAATGCCCCCTCTATGGTTTTTGGAATATTTGAGAATATATAGGCGGAAGAAGTAGGTCAGGGGGGCTGTGAGGGGCCCACAAGGTAGGGGGCGCGCCCTCCACCCTTGTGGCCGCCTCGAGGCACCTCTGACTTGGACTTTAAGTCCCCTGGGTGTCTTCTGGTCCAAGAAAAATCATCATAAAGTTTTATTCCATTTGCAGTCCGTTTGATATTCCTTTTCTGCGAAACTCAAAAACAAGGAAAAAAACAGAAACTGGCACTGGGCTCTAGGTTAACAAGTTAGTCCCAAAATAAAATAAAATAGCATATTAATGCACATAAAACATCCGAAACAGATAATATAATAGCATGGAGTAATAAAAAATTATAGATACGTTGGAGACGTATCAGTGGTAACCTATCGATGTAGTAATGGTAGAACTCAAGCTGCTGGAGCTTATCGAATTGACGGGATGTTACCAAGGCAGCCACCGTGCAGGGTTTGTCCAGTAGGTAGCATGCCGGGATGTGGATGCGTTGAACATTGCCCTGGTGGGAGGAGATGATGGCTCCGTGGAGTTAAAAATCATCATCGATAGATAGCTGACGACAGTCGAGATTAAGAGGCGCGGCGTGCCACAGAGTACGCCACCGAGATGCGAGGACTTGTGTGCGGAAACCATCCTTGATGGGGAGAAGGGAGATGATGTCCGCAAGGATGCCGTCTGGTAGATCGCTGATGCGGTCTGCCGGAGATTTTACTGGTTCCTCGGGTCCAGGGGACGTGGCCGCTTCTGGTCGCGCAGCCAGGTCCAAGAGCTACATCCGGCCGCGGCGCTGGCCGGAGCCTCATCTGTGTACATACCAATCTGAAAGAAAAAAATGGCAGAAACATACCTGTAGGACATTCAAAATCAATTCCGAAGATGTGGAAGAAAAAAGGCACAAACATATATGTAGGACATTCAAAATCGATTCTCAAGATGTGACCACGAATTATTAGCACGCAAGTTAACCCTAGTCGGATTATTAGCAAAAATCATTTGTATAGAACAAACAATTAATCACTAACTCTATACGGATAACATTCAAACAATCAATACACTACGTGCATCTAACGGATCTTAATTACTCTGATTTCATGTACTGAGAGAACATAACCATAGGATTTGTATATTCCAAAAAAAATACAGAGGGAGGGGGGTAACCAGAGAAAACACATAATATGTTTGCCGCACGAATGGGTATATAGATGACTAACCGGTTTTCCATCAGAGTCGCAGTCGCTACCGGAGTTGCTGTTGACCTCCGGCTCCGGCTCGGGGGCAAACGGCGCCGACGAAGTCAAGGTCGTGCTAGTGCCCGCGCGTGACCTCATTGGCGGCGACGACAATCTCTGTGCCCAGCTTCACGTGTTGCGCGGGTGCTTCACTAGCCCCGGCGTCGCCACTCCCTCTGATGGTGCGCTTCAGCGGCATCCTCATACACTCCAGAGTCCAGACGTTGGTGACCACTGTGGATTGGGGGTGCGGCTGATACGTCTCCAATGTATCTACTTTTCCGAACACTTTTGCCCTTGTTTTGGACTCTACCATGCATGATTTGAATGGAACTAACTCGTACTGACGCTGTTTTCAGCAGAATTGCCATGGTGTTGTTTTTGTGCAGAAATAAAAAGTTCTTGGAATGACCTGAAAATCCACGGAGAATTATTTTGGAAAATATAAAAAATACCTGCAAGAAGATCCAGACCAGGGGGCCCACACCCTGTCCACGAGGGTGGGTGCGCGCCCCCTCCCCTAGGGCGCGCCCCTGCCTCGTGGGCCCCCTGGTGCTCCACCGACGTATCTCCGGATCCCATATATTCACTTTCGGGGAGAAAAAAATCACAGAGGAAGAATTATCGCGTTTTACGATACGGCGGCGCCGCCAAGCCCTAATCTCTCTTGGGAGGGCTGATCTGGAGTCCGTTCGGGGCTCCGGAGAGTGGAGATCGTCGCCATCGTCATCATCAACCTTCCTCCATCACCAATTCCATGATGCTCACCGCCGTGCGTGAGTAATTCCATCGTAGGCTTGCTGGACGGTGATGGGTTGGATGGTATCTATCATGTAACCGAGTTAGGTTTGTTAGGGTTTGATCCCTAGTATCCACTATGTTATGAGATTGATGTTGCTATGACTTTGCTATGCTTAATGCTTGTCACTAGGGCCCGAGTGCCATGATTTAAGATTTGAACCTATTATGTTTTCATGAATATATGTGTGTTCTTGATCCTATCTTGCAAGTCTATAGTCACCTACTATGTGTTATGATCCGGCAACCCCGAAGTGACAATAATCGGGACCACTCCCGGTGATGACCGTAGTTTGAGGAGTTCATGTATTCACTATGTGTAAATGCTTTGGTCCGGTACTCTATTAAAAGAAGGCCTTAATATCCCTTAGTTCCCAATAGGACCCCGCTGCCACGGGAGGGTAGGACAAAAGATGTCATGCAAGTTCTTTTCCATAAGCACGTATGATTATATTCGGAATACATGCCTACATTGCATTGATGAACTGGAGCTAGTTCTGTGTCACCCTAGGTTATAACTTTTACATGATGAAGTCCATTCGACATAATTCCCCATCATCAATCCAATGCCTACGAGATTTTAACATATTTCTTGTTGCTTATTTACTTTCCCGCTTGTAAGGGCATATTTCTCCTAAGTAGTTTTGGTGATTGATGACAATACATTTGCGGACTAATCGTGTGCACTGAGCATTTCAGAGATCTCCCGGTTTGGCATGAGACGATTTGGTGCCCCTCGAAGCTTGTCGAAGACGACATTTCTTTTTAGTTCTTTTCGGTGGATTTGAGTCGTAGGATAGCCGTACTATTAAGAGGGGGTCCGCCTCGGAAAGGTTAGGGAGGAATCAACACGTACACATCTTTTCCTTTGCACCACCTTTCCTTTGTTTCAATGGAGCCTCTTTCCTTCTATTTTCTTGCCATCAGAAAGGGTGCCAAAATATAGAAGTTCTGTGACCCGTGGTAGTACCGCTCAAGGGAGCGGTAGTACCGCACAGGCCCACGGTAGTACCGCTCCCTGGAGCGGTAGTACCGCAGGCTTGCGGTAGTAGGAGCGGATGTAATTTTTTACATCCACCCCAGCATGGTAGTACCGCCCCTACTGTACGGTAGTACCGCAAGGCACTGCGGTAGTACCGCTCACCACTGCGGTAGTACCGTAAGTGTCGGTCACAGTTTTAACACATGCCGCAGTAGGTGCGGATGTAATTTTTTACATCCGCTCCTACACGGTAGTACCGCGCCTCCTGCGCGGTAGTACCATGTCAAACTTTTGCGCAATATTTATTGAAGCGGAAGTATCAACGGAAGTTATTTTTATACTACCGTGGTCCGGCCCGTTCCTCTACATAACTACGCTGCGGTAGTACCGCTCCCGAGGAGCAGTAGTACCGCTCCCGAGGAGCAGTAGTACCGCTCCCGAGGAGCAGTAGTACCGCAGGTCGCAGAGCACTTATTGCTCAATGGTCGGATCCCCTTCTCCACTATATAAGGGAGTCTTCTTCTCCACGAAGACTTACCTCTTTCTCCGCAAAGCTCCATTGTTGCTCAAAGCTCCATTTCCGTCCGATCTCTCTCCCTAGCCAATCAAACTTGTTGATTTCCTCCGGATTGCTTGAGAAGGCATCGATCTACACTTCCACCAAGAGATATTTGATTCCCCCCACTAATCCCTTGCAGATCTTTTTACTCTTGGGTGTTTGAGCACCCTAGATGGTTGAGGTCACCTCGGAGCCATATTCCATTGTGGTGAAGCTTCGTGATGTCGTTGGGAGCCTCCAATTCGGTTGTGGAGATAGCCCCAACCTTGTTTGTAAAGGTTCTGTTGCCGCCTTCAAGGCACCACTAGTGGAATCACGACACCTTGCATTGTGTGAGGGCGTGAGGAGAATACGGTGGCCCTAGTGGCTTGTTGGGGAGCATTGTGCCTCCACACCGCTCCAATGAAGACGTACTTCCTCTCAAAGGGAAGGAACTTAGGTAACACATCCTCGTCTTCACCGGCTCCACTTGTGGTTATTTCTTCCCATTACTTGTGCAAGCTTTCCTTGTTTACCTTAGCTAGCTTGCTTGTGAGGTTGTTATCTTTGCTTCCTATAATTTGTTATCCTAGTTGCATATCTAGACAACTTACTTTGTTGCTTAATTTAAATTGGTGAAGAAAAGCAAAAAATTGTTAGTTGCCTATTCACCCCCCCTCTAGTCAACCATATTGATCCTTTCAATTGGTATCAGAGCCTCGTCTCTTTATAAGGTCTTTACCGTCCAAAGAGTATGGGTGACAACGTAGTCGAGATGGAGGGACACTCCGGTGGAACTCCTTCCTTGCCTACGTCCGATGGGGGAGCCTCGGTCTCTCGTGAGGAGTTCAATGTGGCAATGGTCACATTGAAAGAATCACTAGCGACCGAGGTCAAAGGCATGTTTATTAAATTATCCACCACACCGTTGGAAGTGGTTCGTCCCGCTACCAATGTGTCGGAGGCTACTCCCGACAAGGGAGAAGCTAGTAGTGAGCAAGCCCCGATTACTAAGATTGGGAGTGGGATCTTTCCCCACTCCGCTCCTCCTACCCACTATGGAGGACCCGTTCCTACTCCGCAATTATATTCAGTTGGCCCTCCTCCTAAGTTTGTGAAAAATTCTGATTTTGCTACTTGGATGTTTTGCTTTAAATGTCATTTAAATCATTGCTCTAATAATCTTTGGAGAATCATTGAGCAAGGTTTCTACCCACATGATCCCGACAACTTAACTCCGAGAGAAGCTAAGGATCATCAATTCAACAAGTCCGTTCTTTGCATACTTCAAGATGCTATCCCTCCCGAAGAAATTGCACATCTTCGACCCTTCACCGTGGCCAAGGAAGCATGGGAGCATGTTGGCTCCATGTACAAGGGAAGTGCAAGCATTCAACACTCTAACTATGAAGTTGTGCAAGATGAAGCCGATGAGTTTGCTATGATCGAAGATGAAGATCCCCGTGAACTTTATCGGAGATTAACCACTCTTGTGGTTTCACTTCGAGATCATGGGAGCAAGGACACGGATGATTGGATCAAGCGCAAGTTTCTCAAGGCCATGATGCCTTACCACAAGGCCATGTCTTCCGTCATTCGCCAAAGACCAGACTTCCACATTTTGTCATCAAGTGAAGTGTTGGATGAGTTCGTTGCCATGAGGATCTTGGACAAGAACGCCGACAATGCGGTTTTAAGAGCTCAACGATCAAAGAAGCCTAACCTTGCCTTGAAGGCCAAGGCTTGTGTGGAAGAAGAGGAGGAGGAGGATGACGATGAGTGTTGCCCCGAGAACACCAAATATGCCTATCATGAGCACATGGCTCTTGCATCACGGCAATTTTGGGGCAACAAGAAGAACTCAAGGCCCAACTTCAACAAGAAAAACTCAAGTGGCAACTAGGGCAAGCAACGAGTGAGGACGTGCTTCAACTGTGGGAATGTGAGCCACTTTGTTGTAGATTTCCCAAATGAGAAAATAGAAGACTTTGGAGGCAAGCTTATCCGGAAGGACAAGGCCAAGTCTTATCCCAACAAGAACAACCTCAACAAGAAGACCCCTCCCAAAGGGTTGGTGGCCCAAGAAGAATATGTAGAGGATGATGATAATGATGAAGATGATGAGATGGTCACCATGGCCACAATTGCTATTGCTACTACTCCACGCTCATGTCTCTTCGACTCACCAAATGAGAATATCACCGCCAAGTGTCTCATGGCTAAGGCCACCAACAAGGTAACTCCAAACATCAACACTACCATCATCTCTAATCCTTCATTGACGAATTGTATTGATGAGAGTGAGGGAGCATAGGAGGAAGAGAATGAATTTGAGTTGTTTATGAGCAAACTCAAGGGCAAACCCAATAAGCACTTTGTTGCTCTCTTGGAACAACTCGGTGAGGCCAATGACATGATCGAGGCTCACGAGGAGACCATTGCTAAAATGGAAGGACATAGTCGAGACTATGCCGATGAGATATCGGATCTCTCTAATGCTCTAGAGGAAGAGCATAGTCTTCGTTTGGCTCTTGAGGAGTCACACAACGATGATCATGCTAAATTAAAGAAAGATCTTGATCATGCTATAGTTGTCTCTCGTATGATTAATTCCGGGATGGCAAAACTTGGGGTTGACCATGCTAGACTCAAGGAGGAGTTTGTTACACTTGACAAGGCTCACAAGGCCTTGAAAGGTGTACATGCTTCTCTCAAAGAGTCTCATGATTAACTCCAAGTTTCGCTGACCAAGGAGAAAGGTATCTTTCCTCGCATGGTGTTGATTGATAATGCAAATGCTACTAACCCATGTTGCGAGCATGTGCATCTTGTTGAAGAGAATGCCAAGTGGAAGAAGCAACTTGAGAAAGGCCTTGTGACATGTATACAAGGTGAGAAGAACCTCAATGATCTTTTGAGCAATCAAAAGGAGGTTGTGGCAAAGGAAGGAATTGGGTTTGCTCCCAAGCCCAAGAAGAAGAAGAACGACAAGACCAAGCAACCTCCTCCTCTCAAACAAACCTTTGTGAAAGGAGAGGGTGCTTCTAAGAAGAAGAAAATGTGAAAATTGGCGGAGTCAAGAAAAACCCCACCATACCATCAAACATAGCCGACGACTTTAATCCTTCATATGTTTGATGTCATGCTAGTGATGGTCATGTCTTTGCTAAATTTGTTGGTTCTTCTTATGAGTACATTGAATGGTCTATTTGGGTTCCTAAGACCCGTGTTACTAAGCTCAAAGGACCCATTACCAAATGGGTACCTAAATCCAAGCATTGATCTCATGTAGGAGTTTGCTTCCGGTGGGGGATCATGGTTGCTCGATAGTGGAGCCACAAATCATATGACCGGAAGCAAAGACTTGGTGGTGGACGTGCATCAATGTTCATCCATGGCCACCAACGTCGAATGGGGTGATGCTTCATCTTCTAAGGTATTGGGGCTTGGCAAGGTTGTTGTTTCTCATTATCTCACAATCGAGAAAGTCAAGCTTGTTGAGTCCCTTGCATACAACTTACTTTTTGTTCGTGAACTTGCACTCATGGGCTTTGCTACATTCTTTGATATTGATACCGTGCCCTCTTGTGGAGAAATACTCTTAAAGTAGCCTATGTTGGACATGTCGAGAACGGTCTCTATGTGGTTAACTTCTCGGAGCAACCCACTAAGACCACGACATGCCTAATGGCTAAAGTTGATGTAGGATGGCTTCGGCATCGCTGGTTAGCCCATGTGAATATGAGATCTTTGCAAAG
The DNA here is from genome assembly GCA_902687465.1 of Secale cereale. Taxonomy (NCBI): domain Eukaryota; kingdom Viridiplantae; phylum Streptophyta; class Magnoliopsida; order Poales; family Poaceae; genus Secale; species Secale cereale. The sequence continues at coordinate 436,646,060 of LR738710.1, read as the reverse complement.
TATTCTCAAGGGGGACCATGTCCGTGGACTAACAAATGTTAGCTTTGCCAAAGATCGTGCTTGCAGTGCTTGTATTGAAGGAAAGTTACATGAGTCGGCTCACTCTCCCACGACTATCATCTACTCAAAAAGACCATTAGAGCTCCTTCACATGGATCTCTTTGGGCCTCCATCCTTTGATAGTCTTGGGGGCAGAAAGTATTGCTTGGTGATTGTGGATGATTATTCAAGATACACATGGGTATACTTCTTCAAGAAGAAGAGTGATACCCAACAAACCATCATCAACTTTGCAAATGAAGCTCAACGACAACATGAAGCAAAGATTTTGATGATCCGAAGTGACAACGGCACCGAGTTCAAGAACTACACCTTGAATGAATTTCTTAGTGATGAGGGGATCAAACATCAATATGCCGCACCTTATACCCCTCAACAAAATGGTGTAGCGGAGAGAAAGAACTGGACATTGATGGACGCGACAAGGACCATGATGGCGGAATTCAAGTCTCCATACAACTTTTGGGCCGAAGCCATCAACACCGCGTGTCATGCATCCAATCGACTCTATCTCCGCAAAGGTTTGAACAAGACTCCATATGAGATTCTTACCAGTAACAAGCCCAATCTCAGGTACTTCCGGGGTGTCTGGGTGTAAGTGTTTCATCCTCAAGAAAGGTGCTCGTTTGTCTAAATTTGAGTCTAGAGGTCATGAGGGCATATTTGTTGGTTATGCTACAAACTCGCATGCTTACCGTGTCCTCAACAAGTCCAATGGACTCATTGAGGAGACGTGTAACATGGAGTTTGATGAGAATAACGGCTCCCAAGTGGAGCAAAGTGGTACTTGTGATGTAGGTGATGAAATTCCTCCTGAAGCCATAAGAAGAATGGGTGTTGGATATATCCTACTCATTGAGGAACCCCTTGTGGCCGAAGGAGAAGGACAATGTTCCACACAAGTGGAACCATCATCAACCCAAGACCCACACGCTTCCGAAGAACAAAGTGAAGGCCCTCAACCGGACGAACAAGGCCAAGTGCAAGATCAATCACAAGATGGTGGTGAGCCACCAAATTATGCACAAGGCCAAGTTCTCTTCTCTGAGCAAGATCAAGATCAAGAGGAAGCTCAAGATCAAGATCAAGATCTTGACGTCGCTCAAGATGATCAACTCAGTGCTCCTCAACTTTCACTTGAAGAGCAATTGGAGCGTCGTGCTGCAAAAATTGCCTCCAGGCTTGCTTCTAGAGAACATCACATGGAGAATATTTTTGAAAGTATCACAAAGGGGGTAAGCACTCGTAGACAATTAGAAAACTATTGTGCTCATCAAGCTTTTGTCTCTTGTGTTGAACCTCAAAAGGTCTATGAGGCGCTCGAAGACCCTGATTGGCTTAATGCCATGCATGAAGAACTCTACAACTTCGAGCGCAACAAAGTGTGGCGTCTGGTGCCGAGGCCAAAGGAGAACCATAATGTCATTGGAACCAAGTGGATCTTTAAGAACAAGCAGCCTGCTCATGGCATTGTCATTCGCAACAAGGCGCGTTTGGTGGCTCAAGGCTACTCCCAAGTCGAGGGTATCGACTACGGTGAAACCTTTGCCCCCGTTGCTCGCCTTAAATCTATCCGTTTGTTGCTTGCCTATGCTTCTCATCGTAACTTTAAGTTGCAACAAATGGATGTGAAAAGTGCATTTCTTAATGGTCCTATTAATGAGTTGGTTTATGTCAAACAACCCCCGGGGTTTGAGGATCCTAAGTTCCCCAATCACGTGTATCAACTCGATAAGGCACTCTATGGCCTTAAACAAGCCCCACGTGCGTGGTATGAGCATCTTACCGAGTTGTTACAAGATCGTGGGTTTGAAAATGGGAAAACCGACCCCACTCTTTTACTAAGAAGGTCAAAGGGGAGTTGTTTGTCTGCCAACTATATGTTGATGATATTATCTTTGGTTCACCTAACAAAGCTTTCAATGATGAGTTTGCCGCACTCATGACCACACATTTTGAGATGTCCATGATGGGAGAGTTGAAGTACTTCCTTGGGTTTGAGATTAAGCAAAGAAGAGAAGGAATCTTCATCAAACAAGCCAAGTACACTCAAGACATGCTCAAGAGGTTTAATCTAAGTGATGTCAAGCCGGCTACTACTCCAATGCCAACCAAGTGCCAACTTGACATTGATCCCAATGGTAAAGCGGTGGATCAAAAGGTATATCGTTCTATGATTGGTTCTTTGATTTACCTTTGTGCATCTAGACCAGATATTTTGTTGAGTGTGGGAATCTGTGCAGGTTTCAAGCTTCTCCTAAGGAAAGTCACTTTGTGGCAGTCAAGCGAATCTTTCGATATTTGGCTCATACCCCAAACTTTGGCTTATGGTACCCAAGTGGAGCAAACTTCAACCTTGTAGGTTTCTCTGATTCGGATTGGGCGGGAGACAAAGTGGATAGGAAGTCCACTTACGGAGGGTGCCAACTCCTTGGTTGCTCTCTGGTAAGTTGGTCTTCCAAAAAGCAAAGTTGTGTGTCTCTCTCATCCACCGAAGCAAAGTATGTGACAGCTGGCAGTTGTTGTGCTCAACTTCTATGGATGAGGCAAACTTTAAAGGATTACGGTGTCACTTGTGACAAAGTGCCTCTTTGGTGTGACAATGAAAGTGCCATCAAGATTTCTCTCAACCCGGTGCAACATTTCAAGACGAAGCATATTGAGATTCGGTATCACTTCATCCGGGATCATATTCGGCGAGGAGAAATTGAGCTTCACTATGCCAACCCATGTTGCGAGCATGTGCATCTTGTTGAAGAGAATGCCAAGTTGAAGAAGCAACTTGAGAAAGGCTTTGTGACATGTATACAAGGTGAGAAGAACCTCAACGATCTTTTGAGCAATCAAAAGGAGGTTGTGGCAAAGGAAGGAATTGGGTTTGCTCCCAAGCCCAAGAAGAAGAAGAACGACAAGACCAAGCAACCTCCTCCTCTCAAACAAACCTTTGTGAAAGAAGGAGAGGGTGCTTCTAAGAAGAAGAAAATGTGAAAATTGGCGGAGTCAAGAAAAACCCCACCATACCATCAAACATAGCCGATGACTTTAATCCTTCATATGTTTGATGTCATGCTAGTGATGGTCATGTCTTTGCTAAATTTGTTGGTTCTTCTTATGAGTACATTGAATGGTCTATTTGGGTTCCTAAGACCCGTGTGACTAAGCTCAAAGGACCCATTACCAAATGGGTACCTAAATCCAAGCATTGATCTCATGTAGGAGTTTGCTTCCGGTGGGGGATCATGGTTGCTCGATAGTGGAGCCACAAATCATATGACCGGAAGCAAAGACTTGGTGGTGGACGTGCATCAATGTTCATCCATGGCCACCAACGTCGAATGGGGTAATGCTTCATCTTCTAAGGTATTGGGGCTTGGCAAGGTTGTTGTTTCTCATTATCTCACAATCGAGAAAGTCAAGCTTGTTGAGTCCCTTGCATACAACTTACTTTTTGTTCGTGAACTTGCACTCATGGGCTTTGCTACACTCTTTGATATTGATACCGTGCCCTCTTGTGGAGAAATACTCTTAAAGTAGCCTATGTTGGACATGTCGAGAACGGTCTCTATGTGGTTAACTTCTCAGAGCAACCCACTAAGACCACGACATGCCTAATGGCTAAAGTTGGTGTAGGATGGCTTCGGCATCGTCGGTTAGCCCATGTTAATATGAGATCTTTGCAAAGTATTCTCAAGGGGGACCATGTCCGTGGACTAACAAATGTTAGCTTTGCCAAAGGTCGTGCTTGCAGTGCTTGTATTGAAGGAAAGTTACATGAGACGGCTCACCCTCCCACGCCTATCATCTACTCAAAAAGACCATTAGAGATCCTTCACATGGATCTCTTTGGGCCTCCATCCTTTGATAGTCTTGGGGGCAGAAAGTATTTCTTGGTGATTGTGGATGATTATTCAAGATACACATGGGTATACTTCTTCAAGAAGAAGAGTGAGACCTAACAAACCATCATCAACTTTGCAAATGAAGCTCAACGACAACATGAAGCAAAGATTTTGATGATCCGAAGTGACAATGGCACCGAGTTCAAGAACTACACCTTGAATGAATTTCTTAGTGATGAGGGGATCAAACATCAATATGCCGCACCTTATACCCCTCAACAAAATGGTGTAGCAGAGAGAAAGAACTGGACATTGATGGACGCGACAAGGACCATGATGGCGGAATTCAAGTCTCCATACAACTTTTGGGCCGAAGCCATCAACACCTCGTGTCATGCATCCAATCGGCTCTATCTCCGCAAAGGTTTGAACAAGACTCCATATGATATTCTTACCGGTAACAAGCCCAATCTCAAGTACTTCCGGGTGTTTGGGTGTAAGTGTTTCATTCTCAAGAAAGGTGCTCGTTTGTCTAAATTTGAGTCTAGAGCTCATGAGGGCATATTTGTTGGTTATGCTACAAACTCACATGCTTACCGTGTCCTCAACAAGTCCAATGGACTCATTGAGGAGACGTGTAACATGGAGTTTGATGAGAATAACGGCTCCCAAGTGGAGCAAAGTGGTACTTGTGATGTAGGTGATGAAATTCCTCCTCAAGCCATAAGAAGAATGGGTGTTGGATATATCCTACCCATTGAGGAACCCCTTGTGGCCGAAGGAGAAGGACAATGTTCCACACAAGTGGAACCATCATCAACCCAAGACCCACACGCTTCCGAAGAACAAAGTGAAGGCCCTCAACCGGACGAACAAGGCCAAGTGCAAGATCAATCACAAGATGGTGGTGAGCCACCAAATGATGCACAAGGCCAAGTTCTCTTCTCTGAGCAAGATCAAGATCAAGAGGAAGCTCAAGATCAAGATCAAGCTCTTGACGTCGCTCAAGATGATCAACTCAGTTCTCCTCAACTTTCACTTGAAGAGAAATTGGAGCGTCGTGCTGCAAAAATTGCCTCCAGGCTTGCTTCTAGAGAACATCACATGGAGAATATTCTTGAAAGTATCACAAAGGGGGTAAGCACTCGTAGACAATTAGAAAACTATTGTGTTCATCAAGCTTTTGTCTCTTGTGTTGAACCTCAAAAGGTCTATGAGGCACTCGAAGACCCTGATTGGCTTAATGCCATGCATGAAGAACTCCACAACTTCGAGCGCAACAAAGTGTGGCGTCTGGTGCCGAGGCCAAAGGAGAACCATAATGTCATTGGAACCAAGTAGTCTTTAAGAACAAGCAGCATGCTCATGGCATTGTCATTCGCAACCAGGCGCGTTTGGTGGTTCAAGGCTACTCCCAAGTCGAGGGTATCGACTACGGTGAAACCTTTGCCCCCGTTGCTCGCCTTAAATCTATCCGTTTGTTGCTTGCCTATGCTTCTCATCATAACTTTAAGTTGCAACAAATGGATGTGAAAAGTGCATTTCTTAATGGTCCTATTAATGAGTTGGTTTATGTCAAACAACCCCCGGGGTTTGAGGATCCTAAGTTCCCCAATCACGTGTATCAACTCGATAAGGCACTCTATGGCCTTAAACAAGCCCCACGTGCGTGGTATGAGCATCTTACCGAGTTGTTACAAGATCGTGGGTTTGAAAATGGGAAAATCGACCCCACTCTTTTACTAAGAAGGTCAAAGGGGAGTTGTTTGTCTGCCAACTATATGTTGATGATATTATCTTTTGTTCACCTCACAAAGCTTTCAATGACGAGTTTGCCGCACTCATGACCACACATTTTGAGATGTCCATGATGGGAGAGTTGAAGTACTTCCTTGGTTTGAGATTAAGCAAAGAAGAGAAGGAATCTTCATCAAACAAGCCAAGTACACTCAAGACATGCTCAAGAGGTTTAATCTAAGTGATGTCAAGCCGGCTACTACTCCAATGCCAACCAAGTGCCAACTTGACATTGATCCCAATGGTAAAGCGGTGGATCAAAAGGTATATCGTTCTATGATTGGTTCTTTGATTTACCTTTGTGCATCTAGACCAGATATTATGTTGAGTGTGGGAATCTGTGCACGGTTTCAAGCTTCTCCTAAGGAAAGTAACTTTGTGGCAGTCAAGCGAATCTTTTGATATTTGGCTCATACCCCAAACTTTGGCTTATGGTACCCAAGTGGAGCAAACTTCAACCTTGTAGGTTTCTCTGATTCAGATTGGGCGGGAGACAAAGTGGATAGGAAGTCCACTTCCGGAGGGTGCCAATTCCTTGGTTGCTCTCTGGTAAGTTGGTCTTCCAAAAAGCAAAGTTGTGTGTCTCTCTCATCCACCGAAGCAAAGTATGTGACAGCTGGCAGTTTTTGTGCTCAACTTCTATGGATGAGGCAAACTTTAAAGGATTACGGTGTCACTTGTGACAAAGTGCCTCTTTGGTGTGACAATGAAAGTGCCATCAAGATTTCTCTCAACCCGGTGCAACATTTCAAGATGAAGCATATTGAGATTCGGTATCACTTCATCCGGGATCATATTCGGCGAGGAGAAATCGAGCTTCACTATGTCAACCCATGTTGCGAGCATGTGCATCTTGTTGAAGAGAATGCCAAGTTGAAGAAGCAACTTGAGAAAGGCCTTGTGACATGTATACAAGGTGAGAAGAACCTCAACGATCTTTTGAGCAATCAAAAGGAGGTTGTGGCAAAGGAAGGAATTGGGTTTGCTCCCAAGCCCAAGAAGAAGAAGAACGACAAGGCCAAGCAACCTCCTCCTCTCAAACAAACCTTTGCAAATCCAATGTTGTCATCAGTCCACCAAAAAGGGGGAGACTGTAAGGGCATATTTCTCCTAAGTAGTTTTGGTGACTGATGACAATACATTTGCGTACTAATCGTGTGCACTGAGCATTTCAGAGATCTGCTGGTTTGGCACGAGACAATTTGGTGCCCCTCGAAGCTTGTCGAAGACGACATTTCTTTTTGGTTCTTTTCGGTGGATTTGAGTCATAGGAAAGCCGTACTATTAAGAGGGGGTCCGCCTCGGAAAGGTTAGGGAGGAATCAACACATACACATCTTTTCCTTTGCACCACCTTTCCTTCATTTCAATGCAGCCTCTTTCCTTCTATCTTTTTATTGCCATCAGAAAGGGTGCCAAAATGTAGAAGTTCTGTGACCCACGGTAGTACCGCTCAAGGGAGCGGTAGTGCCGCACAGGCCCATGGTAGTACCGCTCCCTGGAGCGGTAGTACCGCAGGCTTGCGGTAGTAGGAGCGGATGTAATTTTTTACATCCGCCCCTGCTGTGCGGTAGTACCGCGAGGCACTGCGGTAGTACCGCTCACCTCTGCGGTAGTACCGTAAGTGTCGGTCACAGTTTTAACACATGCGCCAGTAGGTGCGGATGTAATTTTTTACATCCCCTCATATGCGGTAGTACCGCGCCTCCTGCGCGGTAGTACCGTGTTGGACTTTTGCGCAATATTTATCGAACCAGAAGTACCCACGGAAGTTATTTTTATACTACCATGGTCCGGCCCGTTCCTCTACGTAACTGCGCTGCGGTAGTACCGCAGGTCCCTATGGTAGTACCGCAAGGCACTGCGGTAGTATCGCTCCCGAGGAGCGGTAGTACCGCAGGTCGCAGAGCACTTATTGCTCAATGGCCGAATCCCCTTCTCCACTATATAAGGGAGTCTTCTTCTCCACGAAGACTTACCTGTTTCTCCCCAAAGCTCCATTGTTACTCAAAGCTCCATTTCCGCCCGATCTCTCTCCCTAGCCAATCAAACTTGTTGATTTCATCGAGATTGCTTGAGAAGGCATCGATATACACTTCCACCAAGAGATATTTGATTCCCCCCACTAATCCCTTGTTGATCTTGTTACTCTTGGGTGTTTGAGCACCCTAGACGGTTGAGGTCACCTCGGAGCCATATTCGATTGTGGTGAAGCTTCGTGGTGTCGTTGGGAGCCTCCAATTCGGTTGTGGAGATAGCCCCAACCTTGTTTGTAAAGGTTCGGTTGCCGCCTTCAAGGGCACCACTAGTGGAATCACGGCACCTTGCATTGTGTGAGGGCGTGAGGAGAATACGGTGGCCCTAGTGGCTTCTTGGGGAGCATTGTGCCTCCACACCGCTCCAACGGAGACGTACTTCCTCTCAAAGGGAAGGAACTTCGGTAACACATCCTCATCTTCACCGGCTCCACTTGTGGTTATTTCTTCCATTTACTTGTGCAAGCTTTCCTTGTTTACCTTAGCTAGCTTGCTTGTGAGGTTGTTATCTTTGCTTCCTATAAGTTGTCATCCTAGTTGCATATCTAGACAACTTACTTTGTTGCTTAATTTAAATTGGTGAAGAAAAGCAAAAAATTGTTAGTTGCCTATTCACCCCTCCCCTCTAGTCAACCATATCGATCCTTTCATCGCTGCTATTATTACAAAAATTTCAAAAACATTACCGTTACTTTTATTGCTGCTACCGCTATCTCCATATTACTTTGCTACTAAACTACCTTGCCGTAGATACTAAGTTTCCAGGTGTGGTTGAATTGACAACTCAACTGCTAATACTTAAGAGTATTCTTTCGCTCCCCTTGTGTCGAATAAACCAATTTGGGTTGAATACTTTACCCTCGAAAGCTGTTGCGATCCCCTACACTTGTGGGGTATCAAGACTATTTTCTGGCGACGTTGCCGGGGAGCATAGCTCTATTCTTGAAGTCACTTGGGATTTATATCTGTTGATTATTATGAAGAATTTGAAGGACTCAAAAACCAAGATCTTACCCTCAACTACGAGGGGAGGTAAGGAACTGCCATCTAGCTCGGCACTTGATTCCCCTTATGTTATGGGTAAATTTGCGACACCTACTCATGCTATTGAATATGGTATGTCGTATGTTCTTGATGATGCCACTTCTGCTATGTATGATGAAACTACTTCTATGCTTGATAATACTGTGCCACTAGGTGAATTTCTAGATGAGCAAATTGCTAAGGTTAGGGAGAATGCAAATATTGAAACTGATGATATTTATGAAACTGATGATGAAGCTTCTCCCAATAGATATGAATTGCCTATTGTTCCTGAGGGTTCTGTTATGGATGAAGAAACTGCTAGAGACTTTCTTGCTTGCAACAATAGATATGACCTTAATAAATTATTAGCTAAGATGAAAGAAACGTCCTTGAATGCTAGAATGAAACATGACCCTGCTTTTTCTACTTCACCTATCTATGTTACTGATAAGGACCATGAATTCTCTGTTGATCCTGAGTTAATTACTTTGGTTGAATCTGATCCTTTCCATGGCTATGAGTCTGAAACTATTGTGGCACATCTTACTAAGTTGAATGATATAGCTACCCTATTTACCAATGATGTAAAGATTGGTTACTACTATATCCTTCAGTTGTTTCCTTTCTCGTTAAAGGGTGATGCTAAGACATGGTTTAATTCTCTTGATCCTGGTTGTGTGCGTAGTCCCCAGGATATGATGTATTACTTCTCTCCTAAAGATTTTCCCGCTCATAAGAAACAAGATGCCTTACGGGAAATATATAATTTTGTGCAAATTGAAGAAGAGAGTCTCCCACAAGCTTGGGGGAGGCTTCTCCAATTACTTAATGCTTTGCCTGATCACCCTCTTGAGAGAAATGATATACTTGATGTCTTTTATAATAGACTAACCGATGCTTCCAGAAACCACCTGGATAGTTGTGCTAGTTGTGTTTTCAGGGAAAGAATAGTTGATCAAGCTGAATTACTATTGAATAATATGCTGGCCAATGAAAATAATTGGAAACTTCCTGAACCAGCCCCTAAGCCAACTCCGAAGAAAAGAGGTGTTCTATTTCTCAGTCTTGAAGATATGCAAGAGGCAAAGAAATCTATGAAAGAAAAAGGAATTAAAGATGAAGATGTTAAGAACTTACCGCCTATTGAAGAAATACATGGTCTTGATAACCCGACACAGGTAGTAAAGGTAAATTCTCTTTATAAATTTGATGAAGGTGATATTCCTCGTTATAAGTCTGCTAGCCAATGCTTAGATGAGTTTGACAATTTTATTGTGAAACAAGAAAGCTTCAATGCTTATGTTGGTAGACAATTGCAACACAATGCTTATATGATTGAACGCTTGAGTGATTATCTGTCTAGAGTTAAAGGTGAATTGAAACTCATTAGTATACATGCTTCCATGGTCACCACTCAAGTAGAACAAGTACTTAAGGCTCAGAATGATTTGCTCAATGAATTAAATAGTAAGAATAATGACTATGCTGTTAGAGTTGCTACTAGAGGTGGTAAAGTGACGCAGGAACCTCTGTATCCTGAAGGCCACCCTAAGAGAATTGAGCAAGATTCCCAGAATACTAATTTAGATGCACCTAGTTCTTCTAAGAAGAAGAAAAAGAAAAATGATAGAACTTTGCATGGTTCTAGTGAACCTGTAGCTGACACACCTGAGAATCCCAATGATATATCTGTTTCTGATGCTGAGACACAATCTGGTAATGAACATGAACCTAGTGATAATATCAATGATGATGCTCAACCTAGCAATGATAATGATGTAGAGATTGAACCTGTTGTTGATCTTGATAACCCACAATCAAAGAACCAACATTTTGATAAGAGAGACTTTGTTGCTAGGAAGCACGATAGGGAAAGAGAACCATGGGTTTAGAAACCCATGCCTTTTCCTCCGAAACCATCCAAGAAAAAGGATGATGAGGATTTTGAGCGCTTCGCTGAAATGATTAGACCTATCTTTCTGCATATGCGTTTGACTGATGTGCTTAAAACAAATCCCTATGCTAAGTATATGAAAGATATTATTACCAATAAAAGAAAGATACCTGAAGTAGAAACTTCCACCATGCTTTCCAATTACACTTTTAAAGGTGGAATACCTAAGAAACTAGGAGATCCAGGAGTACCTACTATACCTTGCTCCATTAAAGGAAACTATGTTAAAACTGCTTTGTGTGATCTTGGAGTCGGTGTTAGTGTTATGCCTCTCTCTTTATATCGTAGACTTGACTTGAGTAAGTTGACACCTACTGAAATATCTTTGCAAATGGCTGATAAATCAACTGCTATACCTGTCGGTATTTGTGAGGATGTGCCTGTTGTGGTTGCAAATGTTACTATTCTAACAGACTTTGTTATACTTGATATTCCCGAGGACGATAGTATGTCTATTATCCTTGGTAGACCCTTTTTGAATACTACAGGGGCTGTTATTGATTGCAACAAAGGGAATGTCACTTTTCATGTCAATGGTAATGAGCATACGGTACACATTCCGAGGAAACAACCTCATGTCCACGGTATCAATTATATTGGAAAAACTTCAACTATTACTATTGGAGGTTTTGAATTTCCTCTTCCTACCGTCAAGAAGATGTATGACTTCTTATTGTTGGGTACATATATATCCCCATTGAGGTAACCTAGTGTTATTCGAAAATTCTTCGGTTTCATGTTATTCGGAAAGAGTTTATTAACAAGACCCGATCAACCTTGTTAATGGATTCCTTTTGATGAGCATGAGATAGGTGAATCTAGATAGCACAACCTTCTATACCCTCCTTTTACTTTCTGTTAATTAGGATAAATAAAGCAAAAATGGTATTTTCTGTCTGTTTCCAGACTTATCCGTGCAATAAAAAATACCCCGAAAATAAAAGTTCTCCAAATGCCCTGAAAATGAAATATGATTTTTTCTAGAACATTTGATAATATATGGCACTGAACACATATCGAGGGGAGCCAACACCTGGCCACGAGGGTCCAGGGCGCCCCCCTCACAGGGTGCCCCCTGCCTCGTGGGCCCCACGTGGCCCCCCTCCACTTATTCCTGCACCCATACTCTTCTTCTTCCTCCCAAAAAAATCACCAACCAGCTCAAACCCGAGTTCTAGCTCATCTTGCAGCCATTTTCGATCTCCTTGCTCAAAGCACCATTCACCAAACTGTTTGGGGGAATTGTTCCTTGGTATGTGACTTCTCCATTGGTCCAATTAGTTTTTGTTCTAGTGTTTTATTTGTTGCAAATTTTTTGCTGCTAAGGTGACCTTGTTCTTGAGCTTGCATGTCAAATTTCTTTGGTCCCAAGTAGTTCTAATGCATGATATAATCTCTAGGCACTTATAGGAGTTGTTGCTATCAATCTTGTTGAGTTTGGTTAACTTTTATTTTGAGTTACTAAAATTTCAAAAAAAATCAGAGGGAAAAATGATAAAGAGATTGTTAAGGGGATCCTCCACTAAGAGTTCAGAGGAGAAGAAGAAGGAAGAAAATAAGAAGCCCAAATATAATCTTCCTCGTATGCCGGAAGTTTGGCCGTGTGAATGGCCTTGTAATGAGTTCATGAGAGCCGCCGGTATTTACGAAGACTTTTATTGGTTGGCAACTAATGCAGGCCTCACCGACTTCCTCCACGACCAGCGTGATTAGTATCTCTTACTCACTAATATTTTCACGCAAAATTTGTATTTTCATACTAAGAAAACACCACCTACAGTGGAGTTTCGTTTATATGATGAGGTTAAGGAAATGTTATTCTTTGAGTTTTGTGAAATATGCAAGATACCCTTTGAAGGTAGACTTGATGAACCACGTCGTGAAGATGTTGAAGGGTTTATTGACATGATAGCTGTAGGGGAAACTAAACAAGTCTCAGGGCCAGGAATTACCAGTATACATTTCCCTGTTCTGCGCTACTTTGCTTTATTTGCTAGTAGATGTTTAATTGGTCGTGGAAACAGTGGAATCTTAGTGCCTCTGATATTGTCATCTTACGCCATGCTATGTTTCAAGACACAATTTTTAGCTTGGGTGCCGTCGTTGCTAAACGACTGAGTCTGAACCGCTCAAAGGGCCCCGTCTTTGGAGGCATCTTTGCTTCTCGCCTTGCTGAACATTTTAGAATACCTATTAGGCATCATAAGAAGGAAGAAAAATTGCTTGCCCCTATTTATCTAGACTACAAGAGCATGGTAGCACATGATTTTATTGTTAAAGACAAGGATAGGCTGCTTAATTATAAATTAAGGTTTGATGAAAAATATTGTGAGGTTGTTACCTTGCCTGCACCATCTCTGTTTGATCTGTCTACATGCATATATCTCGTTACATCAGATGCCTTCTACAAGTACCAGAGCCAGGCACAAGCTTCAGAGCGTGAGCCGGAGCCACCACTCGATCCTTACCGTCAGTCTGTTTATGGGTGGGATCTGGACGAGCTTGCCAACCAGTGGCACCCGGAGGACACATCTCAGTACACTGGAGGGAGTAGCTTCGATCCGTGGCCATAGACAACTTAGGCCAAAAGCCTAAGCTTGGGGGAGTACGTGTTTCTCACGGACTTTACATTCATGTTCACACACTTATTCTAGTTGTCGGTGCTCACACTCTTTCATTGTACCATCCATGTTTAGTTTCAATTCTTTTTCTTAGTTTTTTTCCTCGTGTGCTAGAAAAACCTTAAGAAAAATAAAAAATATATATTAGTTGTAGCTTCTAGCTAGTTTACTTTCTTTGCTTGTAGTAGTAGTAATTAAAAAGAAAACCCAAAAAGATTTATCGTTCTTCTTTTGCTTGTTGGCAGCTTTCCCGTGTAAATAGTTTCTCTTCTTTTCTTTGGGGGTCAAGAGTAGAAGACCATGATTAAATTGCTTAGTGGCTCTCATATGCTTTATTGTTGATTTAACCTTGAGCCATATTACCTTGTCTTCTCTCTTGTATTAAATGCTCGCAGATTCCGGCTTAGTCCAATGCATGTGCACTATTATTATTATTCACACCGTTCGGTCAGGCGAGTGAAAGGCAATAAGGATGATATATGATGAACTAATTGAGATGAGAAAAGCTGGTATGAACTCGACCTCTCTTATATTTGTAAATATGGTAGTTCATCGTTCCTGATTCAGCTTGTTATGAATGAAACATGCTTGCAATGACAATTAGAGATCATTGCTGCTTATGACATGCTTAATTAGCCGAGAGTTTATAATGGTCTATCTTGCGTGCCAACATGATATTAAAATGGTTGTGATGTGGTATGATGGGGTGGTATCCTCCTTTGAACGATTCAAGTGGTCTGACTTGGCACATGTTCACGCATGTAGTTGAAACAAATCAACATAGCCTCCACGATATTTATGTTCATGGTGATTTATATCCTACTCATGCTTGCATTCATTGTTGATTAATTTTAATGCATGTTCATAACCGTTGCCGCTCTCTAGCTGGTCTCTTCCTATTCTCTTTCTAGCCTTCACCTGTACTAAGCGGGAATACTGCTTGTGCATCCACTTCCATAAACCCCAAAGTTATCCTAATGAGTCCACCATACCTTCCTATATGCGGTATTTACCTGCCGTTCCAAGTAAATTTGTATGTGCCAAACTCTAAACCTTCAAATGAAATTCTGTTTTGTATGCTCGAAAAGCTCATGTATCAACTAGGGCTGTCTATATCTTCCATGCTAGGTGGGTTATTCTCACGATGAGTGGACTCTGCTCATCATTCACGAGAAAATGGATGGTAACTGGGATGCCCAGTCCCATGCTCAATATCATAATAATTAAACAAAACTCCCCCAGAGCTATTGCTGGTTTGGACGGTACCCGTTGTTTCGGGCTAGCTGTGGAGTGTGCTTGTTGGTGGTTGGGGGAGTATAAACTTTACCATTCTATTTGGGAACCTCCTATAATGTGCGTAGCATGGGAGATATCGAGATTCTTGGTTGTTATGTTGACAATGAAAGTATACCGCTCAAAATGTTATTCATCTCTATTTAAAAATCGAGCTCTGGCACCTCTACAAATCCCTGCTTCCCTCTGCGAAGGGCCTATCTATTTACTTTTATGCAGAGTCATCATCCTCTTATCAAAGAGCACCAGTAGGAGAGCACCTGTGTCATTTGCATGTATTACCATTAATTTGCATTGAGTATGATCATGACTGGATCTCTTTTACCATGAATTACAATGTCTAGTTAGTCCTTGATCTTTAAAGGCGCTCTGCATTTATGTTTTGCGGTCTCAGAAAGGGCTAGTGAGTTACCATCTTGTTATATCATATTATGATTGTTTTGAGAAAGTGTTGTCATCCGAGGTTTATTATTATTGCTCGCTAGTTGATTATGCCATTGATGTGAGTAGACTTAAGACCTGAAAGTTATTGTGAATGTGGTTAGTTCATGATCTTGTTGAAAATCTGAATGATGGCCTACATATTTACAACAACAAGAGCAAATAGAGTTTGTCAAAGTTTTTCTTTATCACTTTCAGTTTATCAACTGAATTGCTTGAGGACAAGCAAAGGTTTAAGCTTGGGGGAGTTGATACGTCTCCAACGTATCTACTTTTCCAAACACTTTTGCCCTTGTTTTGGACTCTAACTTGCATGATTTGAATGGAACTAACCTGTACTGACGATGTTTTCAGCAGAATTGCCATGGTGTTGTTTTTGTTCAGAAATAAAAAGTTCTCGGAATGACCTGAAAATCCATGGAGAATTATTTTGGAAAATATCAAAAATACCTGCAAGAAGATCCAGACTAGGGGGCCCACACCCTGTCCACGAGGGTGGGGGAGCGCCCCCCTGCCTCGTGGGCCCCCTGGTGCTCCACGGACGTATCTCTAGATCCCATATATTCACTTTTGGGGAGAAAAAAATCACAGAGGAAGAATTATCGCGTTTTACGATACGGAGCCGCCGCCAAGCCCTAATCTCTCTCGGAGGGCTGATCTGGAGTTCGTTCGGGGCTCCGGAGAGTGGAGATCGTCGCCATCGTCATCATCAACCTTCCTCCATCACCAATTCCATGATGCTCACCGCCTTGCATGAGTAATTCCATCGCAGGCTTGCTGGACGGCGATGGGTTGGATGGGATCTATCATGTAATCGAGTTAGTTTTGTTAGGGTTTGATCCCTAGTATCCACTATGTTCTGAGATTGATGTTGCTATGACTTTGCTATGCTTAATGCTTGTCACTAGGGCCCGAGTGCCATGATTTCAGATCCGAACCTATTATGTTTTCACGAATATATGTGTGTTCTTGATCCTATCTTGCAAGTCTATAGTCACCTACTATGTGTTATGATCCGGCATCCCCGAAGTGACAATAATCAGGACCACTCCCGGTGATGACCGTAGTTTGAGGAGTTCATGTATTCACTATCTGTTAATGCTTTGGCCCGGTACTCTATTAAAAGGAGGCCTTAATATCCCTTAGTTTCCAATAGGACCCCGCTGCCACGGGAGGGTAGGACAAAAGATGTCATGCAAGTTCTTTTCCATAAGCACGTATGACTATATCCGGAATACATGCCTACATCGCATTGATGAACTGGAGCTAGTTCTGTGTCACCCTAGGTTATTACTTTTACATGATGAATTGCATCCGACATAATTCCCCATCACCGATCCAATGCCTACGAGCTTTTCACATATTGCTTGTTGCATATTTACTTTCCCGCTGCTACTACTATTACAAAAACTACAAAAATATTACCGTTACTTTTATTGCTGCTACCGCTATCTCCATATTACTTTGCTACTAAACTACCTTGCTGCAGATACTAAGTTTCCAAGTGTGGTTGAATTGAAAACTCAGCTGCTAATACTTAAGAGTATTCTTTGGTTCCCCTTGTGTCGAATCACCAAATTTGGGTTGAATACTTTACCCTCGAAAACTGTTGCGATTCCCTAAACTTGTGGGTTATTAGCGGCCACCTATTATGGCCGGTGGCTCGGGCGCGCAATTAAGATGGACCAGTGGGAGCGAGGCCGGCAGCGGTCAAAGGTTGTCTCGCCTCCCAGTGAGCCTGCGCGGCGGACCTCTGCCATTCCTACCATCATTTCACACAGCTACTCGCACGCCTCCCGTCCATACGCGCACTCGCACGCACGCCTCCCGGTATGCCTGCGCGGTGGACTGCTCGCATGCGTCCCATCAACTCATGATTGCTCGCACGTTACACGAGGCGTGTGGAAGCACGTATATTTTTTGGTTTATTGATGATTCATTATGCCACTTTAGTGCTTAACCGAAGCATGGCACGGTCTAACGCACATGGTCTGAATAAATAATCCGTATGAGATATTGGTTGTCAGTTTTTAATAATCTCTCGTTTGTAAGAAGATTATATCAAAACGGGTCTCAAGTTTGACGAAAAAAAATGTATCATAGTCTACTAGTGTCCATATATGACACCACGATAAGTTTTATGAATTTCAACCAAGTTTTGGATTTACTGAATTTTAAAAATCTATATTCTCAATGTTTTGAAATCTCTTGCACAGGGAAACATGCACCAAGGGACACATATGATTTTGTAATCCATTTTGGTGCAAATGTAGCTCAAATTTTCTTTTTGCACATTAAATCTCTAGGAAATCAATCAATATATATAAAAGGTCGAATGATGTTTGTTTTTTTAATTTTAACATGACACTCCGCCTTTGGTCACATGTTCACTATAGTAAAAGTTTGACATGCCTCAGAGTACCTGTGGTGGTGTAGGATGTGTGTCTATGTGTGTGGGGGTGGGGGGAGTGGTCCAGCAGTACACTACGAGTCGTGAACCTCCGTGTGGGATTATTGATCATTTTGTGAGTCATATATGCCACATCAAAGTCAGGAATTTGTTATTTAAAGCAGTACACAACCCTTTCATACATACATGTTCGGGCCACATGCATGCATTGGTGGTCCTCTCGGACACTCTCCCTCGTGCGGTTATCAGCGATGTTCCCATTCGTTAGCCCGCAAAGGTTTTCAGTTTCCACCGACAACGAGAGGCATTTGACCAAAAGGTGGATTCATCTTGGCATGTGTGTGCTGTGGATCATGGTGAGATTCCATATCAAAGTTCGACCATGTGCGTACACACCCTCCCACCAGCTTGAAGTGAGGGGGCTACACATCATGGTGTAGTGCGTTTCTGGTTTGCAAAGCATGTGCCACATCAAAGTTGTGCATTGGGTATTCAAACATCACGTAAAAACACACGGGCACATGCACGCGGTGGTTTTTTCCTATGAAACTCACTCACGTGTGCCTCTCTCCGTGGGCCGACAAGGTCGTCGTCGACCAGTTGAATGTACAACGAGAGAGAGGTTAATTTGACCAACAAGGATGGTTCTTTTTTGGTTTGTGTTACGTATATGCACGATAGGAGTATGTACATATCAAAGAGGGGGCAACATGAATACTCTATATATATGCATGTCATAACCTCGCTCCATGTGGGCACTTTCCGGTTCCCGAGGCAGGTGCCACATCAAAGTTGTACATTATATTGGTATTCAAAACATCACAATACACCTCTTCATATATATGTTCTGGCATACGTGCAATCACGATGGTTGTTGTTCTATATATGGCACTCACTCACGCGGTTATCGGCGATGCTTCCATCTATCGACCCGCTTGGTCCATCACTTTCACCGACAGCGCGAGAGAGGTTAACTAATTTGACTTAGGAGGTGTCAGCATTCTGGGAACTAGGGTACCCAGACTTGCCTGCCTGCGGCCCATGTAGTGGCTCCCTTTCAGGCCTGGTACGGCCTATCTTCAGCATCGGGGCAAGACCCTCGCGAGGGGCCAAGCGTTGCGGGGCGGACGACACCAAGACATCTGAAAGGGACAGCCTCGTCTGGCTGGCTCCTGAAGAGCGGAGAACTCTATGCAGCCCCCACCTCGTGAGGTTTGCATGACGCAAGCCATGACGACCAAGGCCAGGCAGGCGCCAGCGAGCGTAGTACAACAGTTTCCTCTTTGGTGCTAAGGAAGCGGGCTCAGGCGTAGAGTCCCGAGGAATCTGCCAAAGGTTTCTATTCTAGAGCAACAAGACCAAGACCGCCAGGACGGCAGGATGGAGGTTGCTACCTCTTGAGCATGCGTTGGTTTCTCCTTGCAGAGGAAAGGGTGATGCTGCAAAGTAGCATAAGTAGTTCCCTCAGTTTTGAGAACTAAGGTATCAATCCAGTAGGAGACAATGCACAAATCACCTAGTACCTGCACAAACAATCAAGAACCTTGCAACCAACGCGATAAAGGGGCTTTCAATCACTTCACGGTCACTCGCAAAAGTGAGATCTAATAAAGATAGTAAAGAAAATATTTTTCATATTTTTGTATATATTAGAAAGTAAAGATTGCAAAATAGTAAACAAGATGCGATGTAAATAAAATTGATTCAATATAATAAGAAAGAGACCCGGGGGCCAGGTTTCACTAGTGGCTTCTAGATAGCATGTATTACGGTGGGTAAACAAATTAATGCCAAGCAATTGATAGAAAAGCGCATAGTTATGAAGATATCTAAGGCAATGATCATGAATATAGGCATCACGTCCGTGTCAAGTAGACCGAAACGATTCTGCATCTACTACTATTACTCCACACCTCGATCGCTATCCAGCATGCATCTAGAGTTTTAAGTTGATAAGAACGGAGTAACGCATTAAGCAAGATGACATGATGTAGGGAAATAAACTCAAGCAATATGATATCAACCCCATCTTTTTATTTTCGATGGCAACAATACAATACGTGCCTTGCTGCCCCTACTGTAACTAGGAAAGGACACCGCAAGATTGAACCCAAAGCTAAGCACTTCTCCCATTGCAAGAAAGATCAATCTAGTAGGCCAAACTAAACCGATAATTCGAAGAGACTTGCAAAGATATAAAATCATGCATATAAGAATTCAGAGAAAAACCAAATAATATTCATAGATAAACTTGTTCATAAATCCACAATTCATCGGATCTCGTCAAACACACCACAAAAAGTATTACATCGAATAGATCCCCAAGAGAATCGAGGAGAACTTTGTATTGAGGATCAAAGAGAGAGGAGAGAAGAAGCCATCTAACTAATAACTATGGACCCAAAGGTCTGTGGTAAACTACTCACGCTTCATCAGAGAGGCTATGGTGTTGATGTGGAAGCCCTCCGTGATTGATTCCCCTTCGGAAGATCGCCGGAAAAGGCCCCAAGATGGGATCTCATGGGTACAGAAGGTTGCGGTGGTGTATAAGTGGTTTTGTGGCTCCCCTTGATGCTTCTAGGGTATAAGAGTATATATAGGCGGAAGAGGTATGTCGGTGGAGCTACGAGGGGCCCACGACGGTGGGGGCGCGCCTACCCCCCTAGGCGCGCCCTCCTGCCTCGTGTCCTCCTCATGGAGTTCCAGACTTCTACTCCAAGTCTTCTGGATTGCTTTCGGTCCAAGAAAGATCATCGCGAAGGTTTCATTCCGTTTGGACTCCGTTTAGTATTCCTTTTCTGCGAAACTATAAAATAGGCAAAAAAAATAGAAACTGGCACTGGGCCTCCGGTTAATAGGTTAGTCCCAAAAATAATATAAAACAACATATTAAGCCCATTAAACATCCAAAACAGACAATATAATAGCATGGAACAATTAAAAATTATAGATACGTTGGAGACGTATCAAGCATCCCCAAGCTTAATTCATGCTCATTCTAGAGTAGGTAATTGATAAAATAGAATTTTTCATGTGGAATGCTACTTAACATAATTATCAATGTAATTTTCTTTATTGTGGCATGAATGTTCAGATCTGAAAGATTCAAGACAAAAATTTAATATTGACATAATAATAATAATATTTCAAGCATACTAACAAAGTAATCATGTCTTCTCAAAATAACATGGCCAAAGAAAGTTCATCCCTACAAAATCATATAGTCTGGATATGCTCTATCTTCATCACACAAAATATTTAAATCATGCACAACCCCGGTTTCAGCCAAGCAATTGTTTCATACTTTAGTATTCTCAAACTTTTTCAACTTTCACGCAATACATGAGCGTGAGCCATGGACATAGCACTATAGGTGGAATATAATGGTGGTTGTGGAGAAGACAAAAAGCAGGAAGATGGTCTCACATCAACTAGGCGTATTAATGGGCTATGGAGATGCCCATCAATAGATATCAATGTGAGTGAGTAGGGATTGCCATGCAACGGATGCACTAAAGCTATAAATGTATGAAAGCTCAACAAAAGAAACCAAGTGGGTGTGCATCCAACTTGCTTGATCACGAAGACCTAGGGCACTTTGAGGAAGCCCATCATTGGAATATACAAGCCAAGTTCTATAACGAAAATTCCCACTAGTATATGAAAGTGACAAAACAAGAGACTCTCTATCATGAAGATCATGGTGCTACTTTGAAGCACAATTGTGGAAAAAGGGTAGTAGCATTGCCCCTTCTCTCTTTTTCTTTCATTTTTTATTTGGGCCTTTTCTCTTTCTTTCTTTTTTGGCCTCTTTTTTTCCTTTCTTTATTTTTTTCGTCCGGAGTCTCATCCTGACTTGTGGGGGAATCATAGTCTCCATCATCCTTTCCTCACTGGGACAATGCTCTAATAATGAAGATCATCACACTTTTATTTACTTACAACTCAATGCTTAGAACAAAATACGACTCTACATGAATGCCTTCGGCGGTGTATCGGGATGTGCAATGAATCAAGAGTGACATGTATGAAAAAAATATGAATGGTGGCTTTGCCACAAATATAATGTCAACTACATGATCATGCAAGGCAGTATGACAATGATGGAGTGTGTCATAATAAACGTAATGGTGGAAAGTTGCATGGCAATATATCTTGGAATGGCTATGGAAATGCCATAATAGGTAGGTATGGTGGCTGTTTTGAGGAAGGTATGGTGGGTGTATGGTACCGGCGAAAGTTGCGCGATACTAGAGAGGCTAGCAACGGTGGAAGGGTGAGAGTGCGTATAATCCATGAACTCAACATTAGTCATAAAGAACTCACATACTTATTGCAAAAATATACAAGTCATCAAAACCAAGCACTACACGCATGCTCCTAGGGGAAGGGTTGGTAGGAGTTAACCATCGTGTGATCCCGACCTCCACTCATAAGGAAGACAATCAATAAATAAATCATGCTCCAACTTCATCACATAACGGTTCACCATGCGTGCATGTTACGGGAATCACAAACTTTAACACAAGTATTCCTCAAATTCGCAATTACTCTACTAGCATGACTCTAATATGACCATCCTCATATCTCAAAACAATCATCAAGCATCAAACTTCTCATAGTATTCAATGCACTTTATATGAAAATTTTATTATACCCATCTTGGATGCCCATCATATTAGGACTAGTTTTATAGCCAAAGCAAGTTACCATGCTGTTCTACAAGACTCTCAAAATAATATAAGTGAAGCATGAGAGATCAATAATTTCTATAAAATAAAACAACCACCGCGCTCTAAAAAGATATAAGTGAAGCACTAGAGCAAAATTATCTAGCTCAAAAGATATAAGTGAAGCACATAGAGTATTCTAATAAATTCCGATTCATGCGTGTCTCTCCTAAATATGTATTCAGCGAGGATGATTGTGGCGAACTAAAAAGAAAAGACTCGTATCATACATGACGCTCCAAGCAAAACACATATCATGTGGTGAATAAAAATATAGCCTCAAGTAAAGTTATCGATAGACGAAGATGAAAGAGGGGATGGCTTCCCGGGGCATCCCCAATGTCGGTGTACTAAGGTAGGGGTACCTTAGTATCCCGAACTTGCACATGGGCAGTTGCAGCGTCCCGCGGCAGGGCTTGCCAGGCGACCGCCAAGACCCCTCGGGGTTCCACTGAAGCCATTCAAGAACAAAGTATCCAAGTCCAGAAGACAAGACCCCGGCAAGAGGAGCTTGCCGGGAAGGTCATTCATGGCACAAAATCACTCAAGACACGAGACCCCGGCGAGAGGAGCTTGCCGGGGAGGCCATCCAAGGCATATCAAGAAGCTTGCCGCGGCGCACCACGCGTCCCGGCAAGGCCCGGTGAGCGACAAGTTCCCAGGCGCGACAAGCTAACCACCGCGGCAAGATACTTGCCGCGGCAAGCTTCCACTCAGTCCCCACGCTCCAGCTCATCCACCCACGCATCGCCCTGGGACCCTTCCAGGCGCACGTGGCGGAAGGCTGTGCAGCCAGGGGAACACGGTGGCAAGCGGCGATGACTAGGCTACCGTCGTGGCGGACGGTGGCACACCTGACGACCACTTTTTGCACTGTTTGGGGTGACGACACCGGGCATTCAATTCTCTTGTCCCCTCCCGTCAGGGTTAGGTATAGAGCACTATGCAAGACTGTTACAACTACCACAGTTTATACTTTTTTACCCCCCCATCTGTGTTGCCACCTGTCGGTGACCCCTTTGACCTATAAAAGGAGGCCCAGGCGCAACGTAGAAGGGGTTCCGATCATCGATCACTCTCACGCTCGGTCCTGTTAGCGATCAGCACTATAGCTCTTCTCGCTCCCGAGCCAAGAACGCAATACAAACCAAGGCATGAGTAGGGTTTTACGCATCCGTGCGGCCCGAACCTGGGTAAACTGCTCGCGTGCTTGCCTCGATATGCTCTTTGTGCATCATCCGCCCCCCTTGCCGTATCGAAAAGGGGCTCCGGTCCCATAGGTATTCGTTGGCGATTAGTTTCCCCGACACCCAAGCTTAGGCTTTTTGTTGTAATTGCATTTTACCTTGGGGTGCCTTGGGCATCCCCAAGCTTAGACTCTTGCCACTCTTTTATGGCACCCCGACTCAGAGAAACCGGAACACCCCATATTCCAGCCCAGAGATCGAGGAGAAGTCTTCTGGAATACGACACTGCTTGGCATAGAACAAATAAGCTGTTTATTATAGTCTATATGGGTACAAGAGGATTACATTGACACGGCGACACTACACCTGCCACGGTTGCTCTATGCAAGCAGCAGAACAACACGATGCAGCAGAATGACATCTAGCAGCGGAACAACGACGACGGTGGTGAACTACACTCTGCAGGGACTGTGGCTGGAACGCTTATCCTAGCTCGCACGAACGGAAACCACGACAAGCAATCAAGAAATCATGGCATGACCTGCAAACTGGCATGACACGCCAGGTCAGTACATTGAATGTACTTGCAAGCTCACAATAACCAGAAGCATTGAAGACAAACAACAACATGGCAATTATGGGTTAAGCAGGAATTATCATGAGATCATCATGATAACATGGCATGAACAACATGAACATGATACAGCTAGAACAATATGAGCATGGCATGACCATATAAATCTGACGATACTAGCATGCAACATGATGACACAATATGCACCACTTATACTGCTCGGGTTACCTCATAACCATCACATACATCACTTACCAACC
Source organism: Secale cereale (assembly GCA_902687465.1). NCBI lineage: Eukaryota > Viridiplantae > Streptophyta > Magnoliopsida > Poales > Poaceae > Secale > Secale cereale. The sequence goes on along the minus strand of LR738710.1, from coordinate 436,621,833 downwards.
TCGGACATCACACGATCATCTCAGGATCAAATCAAGCTTGGTATAAACAATACCGTAGTAACCATTAAATGACCACAAGGAGCTTGATCTTTACCCATGATTCTCGCACAACATCACGAATATCCAACAACTCGGTATCCTCGATACCACGGTGATCATTCACGGATCACAATCGATATCTCTTTGGGCTCAACAGGTTACCTCGTAACCAAACGGTGATAATTCACGGATCACATACCCAACTTATCTCATCATCGAACCGGGGTTGTTATTAAGCACATTATTATTATTACTGTAGACCCACAGTGTGGCCGACACGAACTGGGCCCATATCTGTGGGTGCGGCTATCGATAGATTTAACACACACACACACACACACACACTCTGCAGAGGTAGCGCACTTTACCCACACCATAGAACCCATGGCCTCGCCCTCCCATTCGGGTGGACCAACGGCTTTCCGACAAAACCATCTACTGCCATGACACTTTCCCGGCCACTCCGACCAACTCCCTTTTGGGCTAAGTACTGGGTGGCGCCGTGCCTACCAGAGGCACCAACGGCCACCGTCGCGGCAAAACATAAACGGTCCCAAACGGGGACAAGGATCCTTACAACAACAACGGGCACACAAGGTTATGTCTGCTTACCGGGCCAGGGTACCGCACGCCCATAACCTTCCCTCATCGGAGGCACCGGCGAGAGGCATGACAATAGACCCAGTTAGGACTTTCCCATAAAGGTAAGTGTGGCTGAACTGGTCAGCTCGATATGGTGGCACCATGACTCAGCCAATAGTTGTTCAAGTGCATTATTATCTGATTAAACTTGAATGCAAAAAGCTGAGCCATAATAAAATAACATGATGCAACTTATAATGCATGAGCATGATACCAACATGAGCATGGATGTGCAATCATAATCAACGAGCACATACAACAATATTTAATCATTTATCTAGATGAGCATGACATACTGTTGAGCATGAATATCACAAACAGAACACTACTCATAGCATAACCTGACCACTAGCATCAACAATAAATATCATGCAAGAACGTATCAACAATGCTACCATGCAAGCATTTAACCAACTGGATACAAAGGAACCTGCATGACAACAGTACTCGGAACAGACGACAGTTCTGCCTCGAAGACCATCACCAACATTCATTGGTACTTCTACCAAGCATGTCATACGAAAGTAATACTAGAAAGAATACAATATAAGCAGGTGCATATGAACATAGCATGAAAGTAAACACAGATCCATAGCATAACCGAAACAACAATAGCAGTATCAAACAAATAGACAGTTATTAAAGATTCATGTTGAAAACCAATGCTGTTGCATGGCTATCATGCAAATGGTGGTTGTGGCTTGCCTGGGAAAGAAGAATACTCCGGGAAGAAGTGCGGTGAAGCCGCGGAAAGATTCGCCGGAACAGTTCTCTCTCGGAGGGGGCTGATTAAGGGCAAGGGCAAAGTGGTCATTTCCAGTATATCAAACCATCGTGAAAATGATACCAACAGAATGGGCTTGATGAGACAAAGATGTGGGCGTTGGATTCACCTCAATCGGAGTCTCGAGCAAAAAGTTATAGCCCGACGAAGTCCATGGACCAATATGTAAAAGGATTTCTACAAATAGGCCCCCGAATGAGAAAATAGAAGACGCCTAAGGAGAGAATATGTTTTCAAACTAGGAAAGCACACTTACGGCTGGAGCAGAAGAGGAATACGCTTACTGGAGACGAAAACGTACTTCAGGTAAGTAGGTTTGCACTTATCCAGCATGGCAGTGGGGGCCCGTGGTGCTGTGCAGCTGATGAGTGGGGCCCACTTATCCTCTCTCTCTCTCTCTCTCTCTCTCTCTCTCTCTCTCTCCTCTTGCCTTGCTCCTTCTCCTTCCTCCCGACCAGGAACAGAACGAGGCGAGGAAAAGCACTCCGGCGATGGCCTGGGCTGATGGGGAACGTAGTATTTTAAAATTTTCCTACGATCACGCAAGATCTATCTACTAGATGCATAGCAACGAGAGGGGAGAGTGTGTCTACGTACCCTCGTAGATCGGGAGTGGAAGCGTCAAGTGACGCGGTTGATGTAGTCGAACTTCTTCGCGATCCAACCGATCAAGCACCGAACGTACGGCACCTCCGCGTTCAACACACGTTCAGCTTGATGACGTCCCACGAGCTCTTGATCCAGTTGAGCTTCACGGGAGAGTTTCGTCAGCACGACGGCGTGGTGACGGATATGATGTATCTACCGGCGTAGGGCTTCGCCTAAGCACTGCAACGGTATGACCGAGGTGTGTTTCTGTGGAGGGGGGCACCGCACACGGCTAAAACAATTCAACTTGTGTGTCCTAGGGTGCCCCCTGCCCCCGTATATAAAGGAGCAAGGGAGAGGCCGACCCTAGAGGGGGCGCGCCAAGTGTGGGGATTCCTACTAGGACTCCCAAGTCCTAGTAGGATTCCCCTTTCCTTTCTGGAGTAGGAGAGAAGGAAAGAGGTGGAGAGGGAGAAGGAAAAGGGGGCTGCACCCCTTGTCCAATTCGGACCAGAGGGGGGGGGGCGCCTCCTTCCTTTTGGCCTTTCTCCTCTATTCCCGTATGGCCCAATAAGGCCCATATACTCCGAAAATTACCCGAATCACTCGGAACCTTTCCGATGTCCGAATACAGTCGTCCAATATATAGATCTTTACGTCTCGACCATTTCGAGACTCCTCGTCATGTCCCCGATCTCATCCGGGACTCCGAACTCCTTCGGTACATAAAAACTCATAAACTCATAATACCGATCGTCATCAAACGTTAAGCATGCGGACCCTACGGGTTCGAGAACTATGTAGACATAACCGAGACTCATCTCCGGTCAATAACCAATAGCGGAACCTGGATGCTCATATTGGCTCCTACATATTCTACGAAGATCTTTATCGGTCAAACCGCATAACAACATACGTTGTTCCTTTTGTCATTGGTATGTTACTTGCCCGAGATTCGATCGTCGGTATCTCTATACCTAGTTCAATCTCGTTACCGACAAGTCTCTTTACTCGTTCCGTAATACATCATCTCGTGACTAACTCATTAGTCTTTTGCTTGCAAGGCTTATTATGATGTGCATTACCGAGAGGGCCCAGAGATACCTCTCCGACACTCGGAGTGACAAATCCTAGTCTTGATCTATGACAACACCACGAACACTTTCGGAGACACCTGTAGAGCATCTTTATGATCACCCAGTTACGTTGTGACGTTTGATAGCACACAAGGTGTTCCTGCGATATTCGGGAGTTGCATAATCTCATAGTCATAGGAACATGTATAAGTCATGAAGAAAGCAATAGCAGTAAAACTAAACGATCATAGTGCTAAGCTAACGGATGGGTCTTGTCCATCACATCATTCTCCTAATGATGTAATCCCGTTGATCAAATGACAACTCATGTCTATGGTTAGGAAACATAACCATCTTTGATCAATGAGCTAGTCTAGTAGAGGCATACTAGGGACACTCTGTTTTGTCTATGTATTCACACATGTACTAAGTTTCCGGTTAATACAATTCTAGCATGAATAATAAACATTTATCATGATATAAGGAAATATAAATACCAACTTTATTATTGCCTCTAGGGCATATTTCCTTCAGTCTCCCACTTGCACTAGAGTCAATAATCTAGCTCACATCGCCATGTGATTTAATACCGATAGTTCACAACGTTATGTGAATAACACCCATAGTTCACATCGCAATGTGACCAACACCCAAAGGGTTTACTAGAGTCAATAATCTAGTTCACATCGCTATGTGATTAATACCCAAGAGTAATAAGGTGTGATCATGTTTTGCTTGTGAGAGAAGTTTAGTCAACGGGTCTGTCACATTCAGATCCGTATGTATTTCGCAAATTTCTATGTCTACAATGCTCTGCATAGAGCTACTCTAGCTAATTGCTCCCACTTTCAATACGCATCCAGATTGATACTTAGAGTCATCTGGATTTAGTGTCAAAGCTTGCATCGGCGTAACCCTTTACGACGAACTCTTTATCACCTCATAATCGAGAAACATTTCCTTAGTCATCCAGTTACTAAGGATAATTTTGACCGCTGTACAGTGATCTACTCCTGGATCACTATTGTACCCCCTTGACAAACTCATGGCAAGGTACACAACATGTTTGGTACACAGCACGGCATACTTTATAGAACCTATGGTTGAGGAATAGGGAATGACTTTCATTCTCTCTATATTTTTCTGCCGTGGTCTGGCTTTGAGTCTTACTCAACTTCACACCTTACAAGTCAGACAAGAACTCCTTCTTTGACTGATCCATTTTGAACTAGTTCAAAATCTTATCAAGGTATGTACTCATCGAAAGTCTTATCAAGCGTCTTGATCTATCTCTATAGATCTTGATGCCCAATATGTAAGCAGCTTCACCAAGGTCTTTCTTTGAAAAACTCCTTTCAAATACTCCTTTATGCTTTCCAGAAAATTCTACATCATTTTCGATCGACAATATGTCATTCACATATACTTATCAGAAAGGTTGTAGTGCTCCCACTCACTTCTTGTAAATACAGGCCTCATTGCAAGTCTGTATAAATCTATATGCTTTGATCAACTTATCAAAGCATATATTCCAACTCCGAGATGCTTGCACCAGTCCATAGATGGATCGCTGGAGCTTGCACATTTTGTTAGCACCTTTAGGATTGACAAAACCTTCTGGTTGCATCATATACAAGTCTTCTTTAATAAATCCATTAAAGAATGCAGTTTTGTTATCCATTTGCCAGATTTCATAAAATGCGGCAATTGCTAACATGATTCAGACAGACTTAAGCATCGCTACGGGTGAGAAAGTCTCATCGTAGTCAACTCCTTGAACTTGTTGAAAAACTTTCGCAACAAGTCGAGCTTTGGAAACAGTAACATTACCGTCAGCGTCAGTCTTCCTCTTGAAGATCCATTTATTTTCGATGGCTTGCCGATCATCGGGCAAGTCAACGAAAGTCCACACTTTGTTCTCATACATGGATCCCATCTCAGATTTCATGGCCTCAAGCCATTTTGCGGAATCTGGGCTCACCATCACTTCCTCATAGTTCGTAGGTTCATCATGGTCCAGTAACATGACTTCCAGAACCGGGTTGCCGTACCACTCTGATGCGGAACGAACTCTGGTTGATCTACGAAGTTCAGCAGAAACTTGATCTGAAGTTTCATGATCATCATCATTAGCTTCCTCACTAATTGGTGTAGGAATCACTGGAACTAGTTTATGTGATGTTCCACTTTCCAATTCGGGAGAAGGTACAATTACCTCATCAAGTTCTACTTTCCTCCCACTCACTTCTTTCGAGAGAAACTCCTTCTCTAGAAAGGATCCACTCTTAGCAACAAAGACCTTGCCTTCGGATCTATGATAGAAGGTGTACCCAACAGTTTCTTTTGGGTATCCTATGAAGATTTACTTCTCCGATTTGGGTTCGAGCTTATCATGTTGAAACTTTTTCACATAAGCATCGCAGTCCCAAACTTAAAGAAATAACAGCTTAGGTTTCTCGTCAAACCACAGTTCATACGGTGTCATCTCCACGGATTTAGATGGTGCCCTATTTAACGTGAATGTAGCTGTCTCTAATGCAAAACCCCAAAAGCGATAGTGGTAGATCGGTAAGAGACATCATCGATCGCACCATATCTAATAAAGTATGGTTATGACGTTCGGACACACCATTACACTGTGGTGTTCCAGGTGGCGTGAGTAGTGAAACTATTTCACATTGTTTTTACTGAAGGCCAAACTCGCTAACTCAAATATTTTACCTCTACGATCATATCGTAGAAACTCTTATTTTCTTGTTACGATGATTCTCCACTTCACTCTGAAATTCTTTGAACTTTTCAGATATACCCATATCTGCTCAAATCATCAGTGAAGGTCAGAAAATAACGATACCCGCCGCGAGCTTCAACACTCATTGGTCCACATACATCTGTATGTATGATCTCCAACAAATCTGTTGCTCGCTCCATTGTTCCGGAGAACGGAGCTTTAGTCATCTTGCCCATGAGGCATGGTTCGCCAGCACCAAGTGATTCATAATCAAGTGATTCCAAAAGTCCATCACTATGGAGTTTCTTCATGCGCTTTACACCATTATGACCTAAACGACAATGGCACAAATAAGTTGCACTATCATTATTAACCTTGCATCTTTTGGCTTCAATATTATGAATATGTGTATCACCACGGTCGAGATCCAACAAACTATTTTCATTGGGTGTATGACCATCGAAGGTTTTATTCATGTAAATAGAATAACAATTATTCTATGACTTTAAATGAATAACCATATTGCAACAAATATGATCAAATCATATTCATGCTCAATGCAAATGCCAAATAACATTTATTTAGGTTTTACACTAATCCCGAAAGTATAGGGAGTGTGCGATGATGATCATATCAATCTTGGAACCACTTCCAACACACATCATCACTTCACCTTTAACTAGTCTCTGTTCATTCTGCAATTCTCGTTTCGAGTTACTTATTTTAGCAACTGAACCGGTATCAAATACCCAGGGGTTGCTATGAACACTAGTAAAGTACACATCAATAATCTGTATATCAAAATATACCTTTGTTCACTTTGCCATCCTTCTTATCCGCCAAGTATCTAGGGCAGTTCCACTTACAGTGACCATTTCCTTTGCAGTAGAAGCACTTAGTTTCAGGCTTGAGTTTTAGCTTTGGGTTTCTTCACGGGAGTGACAACTTGCTTGTCATTCTTCTTGAAGTTCCCCTTCTATCCCTTTGCCCTTTACTGGAAACAAGTGGTCTTGTTAACCATCAACACTTGGTGCTTTTTCATGATTTCTACCTTCGCCGACTTCAGCATCGCGAAGAGCTCGGGAATTCCTTTCGTCATCCCTTGCATATTATAGTTCATCACGAAGTTCTACTAACTTGGTGATAGTGACTAGAGAACTTTGTCAATTACTATCTTATCTGGAAGATTAACTCCCACTTGATTCAAGTAATTGTAGTACCCAGACAATCTGAGCACATGCTCACTGGTTGAGCTATTCTCCTCCCTCTTGTGGGCAAAGTACTGTCAGAAGTCTTATACCTCTCGACACGGGCATGAGTATGAAATACTAATTTCAACTCTTGGAACATCTTATATGCTCCATGGCGTTCAAAACGTTTTTGAAGTCCCGGTTCTAAGCCCTAAAGCATGGTGCACTTAAACTATCAAGTAGTCATCATACCGAGCTTTTGTCAAAACGTTCATAACGTCTACATCTGCTCCTGCAATAGGTTTGTCACCTAGCGGTGCATCAAGGACATAATTCTCTGTGCAGCAATGAGGATAATCCTCAGATCACGGAACAATTCCGCATCATTGCTACTAACATCTTTCAACTTAGTTTTCTCTAGGAACATATAAAAAATAAACGGGGAGCAACATCGTGAGCTATTGATCTACAACATAGATATGCTAATACTACGAGGACTAAGTTCATGATAAATTTAAAGTTCAATTTAATCATATTACTTAAGAACTCCCACTTACATAGACATCCCTCTAGTCATCTAAATGATCACGTGATCCAAATCAACTAAACCATGTCCGATCATCACGTGAGATGGAGTAGTTTCAATGGTGAACATCTTATGTTGATCATATCTACTATATGATTCACGCTCGACCTTTCGGTCTCCAGTGTTCCGAGGCCATATCTGCATATGCTAGGCTCGTCAAGTTTAACCCGAGTATTCTGCGTGTGCAAAACTGGCTTACATCTGTTGTATTTGAGCGTAGAGCTTATCACACCCGATCATCACGTGGTGTCTCGGCACGACGAACTTTCGCAACAGTGCATACTCAGGGAGAACACTTATACCTTGAAATTTAGTAAGGGATCATCTTATAATGCTACCGTCGAACTAAGCAAAATAAGAAGCATAATAAGATAAACATCACATGCAATCAAAATATGTGACATGATATGGCCATCATCATCTCGTGCTTTTGATCTCCATCTCCAAAGCACCGTCATGATCACCTTCGTCACCGGCGTGACACCTTGATCTCCATCGTAGCATCGTTGTCGTCTCGCCAACTATTGCTTCTACGACTATCGCTACCGCTTAGTGATAAAGTAAAGCAATTACATGGCGATTGCATTTCATACAATAAAGCGACAACCATATGGCTCCTGCCAGTTGCAGATAACTTTACAAAACATGATCAACTCATACAAAACCGTATATCTCATCATGTCTTGACCATATCATATCACAACATGCCCTGCAAAAACAAGTTAGACGTCCTCTACTTTTTTATTGCAAGTTTTATGTGGCTGCTATGGGCTTAGCAAGAACCGTTCTTACCTACGCATACAAAACCACAACGATGTTTCGTCAAGTATGTGCTGTTTTAACCTTCACAAGGACCGGGCGTAGCCACACTTGATTCAGCTAAAGTGAGAGAGACAGACACCCGCCAGTCACCTTTAAGCAACGAGTGCTCATAACGGTGAAACCAGTATCGCGTAAGCGTACGTGTAATGTCGGTCCGGGCCGCTTCATCTCACAATACCGCCGAAGCAAAGTATGACATGCTGGTAAGCAGTATGACTAGTATCGCCCACAACTCATTGTGTTCTACTCGTGCATATCATCTACGCATAGACCTGGCTCATGATGCCACTGATGGGGAATGTAGTATATCAAAATTTTCCTACGATCACGCAAGATCTATCTACTAGATGCATAACAACGAGAGGGGAGAGTGTGTCTAGGTACCCTCGTAGACCGGGAGCGGAAGCGTCAAGTGACGCGGTTGATGTAGTCGAACTTCTTCGCGATCCAACCGATCAAGCACCGAATGTACGGCACCTCCGCGTTCAGCACACGTTCAACTTGATGACGTCCCACGAGCTCTTGATCCAGTTGAGCTTCATGGGAGAGTTTCGTCAGCACGACGGCGTGGTGACGGATATGATGTATCTACCGACGCAGGGCTTCGCCTAAGCACGGCAACGGTATGACCGAGGTGTGTTTCTGTGGAGGGGGGCACCGCACACGGCTAAAACAATTCAACTTGTGTGTCCTAGGGTGCCCCGTATATAAAGGATCAAGGGAGAGGCCGGCCCTAGAGGGGGCGCGCCAAGTGTGGGGAGTCCTACTAGGACTCCCAAGTCCTAGTAGGATTCACCTTTCCTTTCCGGAGTAGGAGAGAAGGAAAGAGGTGGAGAGGGAGAAGGAAAAGGGGGCTGCACCCCTTGTCCAATTCGGACCAGAGGGGGGGGGGGCGCCTCCTTCCTTTTGGCCTTTCTCCTCTATTCCCGTATGGCCCAATAAGGCCCATATACTCCGAAAATTACCCGAATCACTCGGAACCTTTCCGATGTCCGAATATAGTCGTCCAATATATCGATCTTTATGTCTCGACCATTTCGAGACTCCTCGTCATGTCCCAGGTCTCGTCTGGGACTCCGAACTCCTTTGGTACATCAAAACTCATAAACTCATAATACCGATCATCATCAAACATTAAGCGTGCGGACCCTACGGGTTCGAGAACTATGTAGACATGATCGAGACTCATCTCCGGTCAATAAACAATAGCGGAACCTGGATGCTCATATTGGCTCCTACATATTCTACGAAGATCTTTATCGATCAAACCGCATAACAACATACGTTGTTCCTTTTGTCATTGGTATGTTACTTGCCCGAGATTCGATCATCGGTATCTCTATACCTAGTTCAATCTCGTTACCGCCGAGTCTCTTTACTCATTTCGTAATACATCATCTCGTGACTAACTCATTAGTCTTTTGCTTGCAAGGCTTATTATGATGTGCATTACCGAGAGGGCCCAGAGATACCTCTCCGACACTCGGAGTGACAAATCCTAGTCTTGATCTGTGCCAACACCACGAACACTTTCGGAGACACCTGTAGAGCATCTTTATGGTCACCCAGTTACGTTGTGACGTTTGATAGCACACAAGGTATTCCTACGATATTCGGGAGTTGCATAATCTCATAGTCATAGGAACATGTATAAGTCATGAAGAAAGCAATAGCAGTAAAACTAAACGATCATAGTGCTAAGCTAATGGACGGGTCTTGTCCATCACATCATTCTCCTAATGATGTGATCCCGTTTATCAAATGACAACTCATGTCTATGGTTAGGAAACATAACCATCTTTGATCAATGAGCTAGTCTAGTAGAGGCATACTAGGGACACTCTGTTTTGTCTATGTATTCACACATGTACTAAGTTTCCGGTTAATACAATTCTGGCATGAATATTAAACATTTATCATGATATAAGGAAATATAAATAACAACTTTATTATTGCCTCTAGGGCAAATTTCCTTCATGGGCTACTCCGGCCATCTCTGGCCGACGCGCTGGCACCGGCGGCCTTAGCGCGGAGCACCGCATCCATCCCGGCCATATGCGGACGCCGCGGAAGGCCAGGACTGTGGCGTCGCACTGCAACAGAAAGCAGGGGAGGCGGCGGCCGGTCTTGGGGACGGCGATAAAAAGGGCTCCGACGACTCAAGGAGGGGTGGGGGAGATGAGCCGGGGTCTCGCTGATCTATGGGTGGTGGTAGAAGGAAGAGAAGGGATCGAGGTTGCCCGAATTTAGGTGGTGGCCATGGTGGTGATGGCGGGGCAGGAGGGGCTCTGGCGATGCTTTGAGAGGACAGGGAGAGAGCTGGGAGTGATGTGAGGCCGATGGTGAGCTCGGACGAGGCCGGGGATGGCTATATATAGCCGGGCGAGGGAGGCCGAGCTCGGGTGTCGCCACGGGGATCCGGCCAACGCTTTGGCGATGGATGGCGAGCACTGGGTGGTATGGGATCACGACGAGAGGGGGGTTCGGACGAGCTACAGAGGTGCACAGGGTAGGAGGGGCCGAGGGCACAGGAGAGATGCGGCCAAATGCCATTAAGGCTCGGTCGGCCACAGTGCACCCGTGGGCGCGCTGCAACGAGCGTTGACGGAGGGGCTTACGGAGGGGGAGATGGATCCAGGAGGACGGCGATGACGCGGTGAAGCTGTTGGACATACTCAAGTGCGTGAAGACGACGAGAGGGGGAGGGGCCGGAGCTAGAAGACGCCCTGGACACAGCCAACGACAGCAGAGCGCGCGCATCGCATGCCAAAGCTCATGATCACCGTGTGCACTGGTGCACAAAGTGCCACACGGTCGGCAAAACGGTGCCTGGGGTGGAGTCCTTCTTGGGTAGGTTGCAACCGAGGTGGTAACTAGGTTAAAGACCTAGTGGTTAAATGGTAAACAATGTCTAAAGTTTACTACAGTAAACTTGGACGTTTACTGGCGATCAACAGGAACTTGATTGGAGCCAAACTGTTTGTGTGGGGTTATAAGCTTAGGAAGGACTATAATCCTGGAGAGTTTGACGATGATTGGACCAAGGATTAATATAGTTGCTTTGTAACTGCATAAATTGGACCAGAAACAAGATGATGAAGTAGCACTCACTTTGAGTACCCACTTGAGCTGAAATTTGGCAAGGCTAAATGATTTGGGCATATGGGAGTGCAATAAAAATTTCATGCCATTTGGTTAAGCCAAAATGGTACTTCCTTCATAAAACACCTCTTTGGACAGAATTTTAGGAAAAATTATAAGGGAAAATGGCTAGATGAAATGAGCCCAAATTTGGTGCAGCTAGGTTATATAGATAGGAGAAGGCCTAGAAATAATTTCAGCCTTAATGGAGCAAGATAAAATATACTTACTTCACAAACTGAAAATTTGTACAGAATCAAAGAATTGAAGATGAGCTCACATGGAGGCATGAAAAGAGATCAACTTTGGCGGAGGGCTATGATATGATGATATTGAGGACCATGCAAAATTGCAACTCATTTGGATATGACTAGCTTGTACCTCCTTCACAAAGTTTCTTTCTGGGCATAAACTTTGGAAAATTATAATTAAATAACTACTAGGCAAATGAGGTTGAATTTTGGCATGTGGCAAAGATATGGACAGTAAAAGATATCCAAGAAGTTTAAGGGCAATTGGTAAAGGAAAATAGCACTTTCTTCACAAAGTGCCATTTAGGGCAGGATAGGAAAATGAATATTGGAGGATTATTTTTTAACATGGCAAGGAAAAGTTTTGCCATATTTGATGAAGATATGACCCAAACAATTTATGAGAATTATTTGAGAATTTTAGGAGTGATGGAAATATAGGTTGTTTCACAACCTAGGATAGACAGGGTTATTCCCTTAATAGAAAAAGGAATATTCCCAATAAAAAGAATATTGGGATTGGTCTAGGATAAAAATTGCAAGGTCTTGGGAAGGATTTGAGGATGACAAGCCACTCTAGAAAGAAAGAAGATGGCATCTTCTTCAGTTTCCAGACCACAAAGCCACGGAAAAAGAAATCTCAAGCAAAAACCTTAGAAAAACAAAAGAAAAAGAAAGGGCCAAAAATCAGGCTGTGACAAACCTTCGCCCCTTAAAGAAATCTCGTCCTCGAGATTTCGTTGCTAAGGGAAAAAGTATGAATATACTGACTTAAGGAAACCGTTTCCAACTCGGGTATCCTTTTTCCTTTATTGATTGTTCCCCACTGAATTTCATCTCACTGTATGTCTGGCTCGGGGTGGTTTGTGTCACTGCATCCATATTCTGACATATCTTACTTTCCTTGTTCATTCTTATACTGGCTCCAATTCCCTTCATAGCCACTAGCTTAGCTGAGTGTGATTTGTTATCATGACTGAAATATATGCATGTCTCACAAATCCAAGAGTGATTACCGATTGCTGGGTCTGAGCTGACAGCAGTCCATGAATTGGTGATCAGATTTTTCCTGATGAACACCCAAGCTATGACTCCTTGCATTGGGTTTTTTCCACTAAATGTGGGTCCTCCAGGTTTAAAACAATGAGGTGGCTCATAACCATTTTCCTGACGGATTCTAACTTCTCGCAAGAGTTTCTGAATCATCTTGACTGGTTCCACTGTCTTGAGTGTCAGATTCACACCTAATAGTTGGTTGACACCTTTATCCTCATCTCCAGGTTCACAGGTACTTGTACAGAGCTCACCATTGTCGTCAATCTTCATAGTCCTTTGTCGCACTGAGGTATATATGTGGCTTCCTTCACATATATATGAGAATCTAATTCCCGAGGCAGACTTGTGTTCTGACTGATTCTTGCTTCTGACCAACTGTTGGATCTGATTCTTGCACTGCCATCTGCTGTCAATTCACAATACACTATCTTGCACCAATGTCGTACTAGGGACGATTGAACGACTTATGCTGGAAACCATCGAGAGTATCTTGCTAAGGAAGACTGGGTATCATGCTTCAAAAGCTTCCCCCTTAAAGACTTGCTAGGGAAAACTCGGTACCTTATGTTGGAAGCTTTTTGCGGTTTCTTACCGGAGAAGACAGAGTACCTTGCACGGGAAGTCATCCATGTATCGTACGAAGGAAGATGTAGTAATCTTGCATTGGAAGCTTCTTGGGTAGCTTGCAAGGGAAGACTAGATTGACTACAATAGAAGCTTCTAACTGTGATATGCGGACCGATTACCACATATATATCACCTTAATATTTCTGCTATTGATTACCTTTGACTGATAATATACTGTTGATCTTGCACACAATTTATCTTTTTGCTGATTTGATCATTACTGCTATGAAGAGTGCATACTGAGGTAGACATGATTATTTGCACCGTTGTGAGGAGTGCACGCTAATGCAAATTTGATTATTAGCATCCAGATCCGGTATTCTCCATTTTACTAAAGTCAGCTGAGACTTCCATTTTATTTATCTGAGTTTCCAAATATTTGAATTCCTTGTTGATTCTTCGGGTCCGATGTCGGTTGACGAGCAACTTTAATAAGGGGAAAATAAGGCCACACCAAAGGCCCAAAGAAAGAAGCAAAAGAAACGACGAAAACAGAAGCACACAAGCATACAAATAATAATAAAATCAAGCAACATCACAAATTACTGCTACTCACAACAATAATATGCATGCACACCTAAGCACACAAATCCTGCGGTAACTCCGGTATTGCGGTCTAATATGCTGTGACAATGTGCACGAAAGTGAATCCACGTGTGGAATGAGTTGGCGTAACCAAGGTTATACCAAGTGCTGGTTGAACACCAGTTGCAACTGCATAAATATGGAGGTGAGGACGGACTTGGTGCTCAGGTAGCGAGACACACGGTCATGATCACATCATCATCAAGCGTACGAAAGGGAATCGTACACGTCCAAAGAATTGGATGACATGGTAGGATAGCGGTGGAAAACTAAGCTTGCGGGCATTGCCCTTTTTTGACAACCAAGATCAGTAAGGGTTGCCAAAGGGACGAGATGGATGGTACGATTTGGGACAGAAACAAATCTATCACTGAAATATTATGGGTGGATAGCGGAAAAATTGTCGATGCGATATCCGAGCATAACTCATGCAAATGGTGTCTAGAACACTCGGTACCAGGGCATCACTCTGCTGGGACAGAGGTGATGCCAAACACCGGAAACATGTATGCAATGAGGGATGGTGCAGGTAGTGGATTGAAACCGATAACACCTACACTCACAAGATAAACCGTTAGAAACCAAATAATGATATATATGCATGCTATGCGGCAAGCAAATGCAGCAATCAAATGCAACAAACCAACTAAAGTCTATACTACTGCATTCTAAATTTGCGCGGGCTAGGGCGTCCTACAGCCAAACCTGCTCTGATACCAAGCATGTGGCACCCCGGCTCAGAGAAATCTGAACACCCCGTATTCCAGCCCAGAGATCGAGGAGTCTTCTGGAATACGACACTGCTTGGTATAGAACAAATCAGCTCTTTATTACAGTCTATATGGGTACAAGGGGATTACATCGGCACGGCGACACTATGCCTGCCATGGTTGCTCTATGCAAGGAGTAGAACAACACGATGCAGCGGAATGACATCTAGCAGCGGAACAACGATGACGGTGGTGAACTACACTCCGCAGGGACTCTGGCTGGAATGCTTATCCTAGCTCGCACGAACGGAAACCACGACAAGCAATCAAGCAATCATGACATGACCTGCAAACTGGCATGACACGCCAGGTCAGTACATTGAATATACTTGCAAGCTCACAATAACCAGAAGCATTCAAGACAAACAACAACATGACAATTACGGGTTAAGCAGGAATTATCATGAGATCATCAAGATAACATGGCATGAACAACATGAACATGATACAACCAGAACAATATGAGCATGGCATGAACATATAAATCTGACGATACTAGCATGCAACATGATGACACTATATACACCACTTATACTGCTCGGGTTACCTCATAAACATCACATACATCACTTAGCAACCTCGGACATCACACGATCATCTCAGGATCAAATAAAGCTTGGTATAAACAATACTGTAGTAACCATTAAATGACCGCAAGGAGCTTGATCTTTACCCGCGATTCTCGCACAACATCACGAATATCCAACAACTCGGTATCCTCGATACCACGGTGATCATTCACGGATCAAAATCGGAACCACTCTGGGCTCAACAGGTTACCTCGTAACCAAACGGTGATAATTCACGGATCACATACCCAACTTATCTCATCATCGAACCGGGGTTGTTATTAAGCACATTATTATTATTACGTTGACCCACAGTGTGACCGACAAGAACTGGGCCCATATCCACGGGCACGGCTATCACACACACACACACACACACACTCTGCAGAGGTAGCACACTTTACCCACACCACAGAACCCATGGCCTCGCACTCCCATTCGGGTGGACCAACGGTGTTCCGAAAAAACCGTCCTATTGCCATGACACTCTCCCGGCCACTCCGACCAACTCCCCTTTGGGCTAAGTCCTGGGTGGCCCCGTGCCTACCAAAGGCACCAACGGCCACCATCGTGGCAGAACATAAATGGTCCCAAACGGGGACAAGGATCCTTACAACAACAACGGGCACACAAGGTTATGTCTGCTTACCGGGCCAGGGTACCGCATACCCCATAACCTTCCCTCATGGGAGACACCGGCAAGAGGCATGACAATAGACCCAGTTAGGACCTTCCCATAAAGGTAAGTGTGGCTGAACTGGTCAGGTCGATATGGTAGCACCATGACTCAGCCAACAGTTGTTCAAGTTCATTATTATCCGGTTAAACTTGAATGCAAAAAGCTGAGCCATAATAAAATAACATGATGCAACTTATAATGCATGAGCATGATACCAACATGAGCATGGATGTGCAACCATAATAAACGAGCACAACAACAACATTTAATCATTTATCTAAATGAGCATGGCATACTGGCAAGCATGAATATCACAAATAAAACACTACTCATAGCATAACCTGACCACTGGCATCAACAATAAATATCATGCAAGAACATATCAACAATGCTACCATGCAAGCATTTAACCAACTGGATACAAAGGAACATGCATGACAATGGTACTCGGAACAGACGACAGTTCTGCCCCGAAGACCATCACCAACATTCATTGGTACTTCTACCAAGCATGTCATACGAAAGTAATACTAGAAAGAATACATGATAGCAAGGTGCATAAGAACATAGCGTGAAAGTAAACACAGATCCATAGCATAACTGAAAGAACGATAGCAATATCAAACAAACAGACAGTTATTAAAGATTCAATTTGAAAACCAATGCTGATGCATGACAATCATGCAAATGGTGGTTGTGGCTTGCCTGGGAAAGAAGAATACTCGAGGAAGAAGTGTGGTGAAGCCATGGAAAGATTCACTGGAACAGTTCTCTCCCGGAGGGGGCTGATTAAGGGCAAGGACAAAGTGGTCATTTCCAGTATGTCAAACTATAGTGAAAATGATACCAACACAACGGGCTTGACGAGACAAAGATGTGGTCGTTGGATTCACCTCAATCGGAGTCTCGAGCAAAAAGATATAGCCCGACAAAGTCCAGGGACCAATTTGTAAAAAGATTTATACAAATAGGCCCCTGAATGGGAAAACAGAAGACGCCCAAGGAGAGAATACGTTTTCAAACTAGGAAATCGCACTTATGGCTGGAGCTGAAGGGGACTACGCTTACTGGAGACGAAAACATACTTCGGGAAAGTACGTTTCCACTTATCCAGCATGGCAGTGGGGGCCCGTGGTGCTGTGCAGCTGATGAGTGGGGCCCGCCTTATTCTCTCTCTCTCTCCTCTCGCCTGGATCCTTCTCCTTCCTCTCGATGAGGAACAGAACGAGGCGAGGCAAAGCGCTCCGGTGATGGCCCGGGCAACTCCGGCCATCTCTGGCCGACGCGCTGGCACCGGCAGCCTTAGCGCGGAGCACCGCATCCATCCCGGCCATATGCAGACGCCGGAGAAGGCCAAGGCTGCGGCATCGCGCTACAACAGAAAGCAGGGGAGGCGGCGGCCGGTCTTGGGGACGACGACAAAAGGGGATCCGGCGACTCGAGGAGGGGTGGGGGAGATGAGCCGGGGTCTGGCTGATCTATGGGTGGTGGTAGAAGGAAGAGAAGGGCTTGGGGCTGCCCGAATTTAGGTGGTGGCCATGGTGGTGATGGCGAGGCAGGAGGGGCTCTCGTGATGCTTTGAGAGGTCGGGGAGAGAGCTGGGAGTGATGTGAGGCCGGTGGTGAGCTCGGACGAGGTCGGGGATGGCTATATACAGCCGGGCGAGAGAGGCCGAGCTCGGGTGTTGCTGCGGGGATCCGGCCATCGCTTTGGCGATGGACAGCGAGCACGGGGTGGCACGGGATCACGATGAGAGGGGGGTGCGGACGAGATACAAAGGTGCACATGGGAGGAGGGGCCGAGGGCACATGAGAGATGCGGCTGAACGCCATTAAGGCTCGTTGGGCCATAGTGCACCCGTGGGCGCGCGGCGACGAGCGCTGACGGAGGGGCTTATGGAGGGGGAGATGGCTCCAGGGGGACGGTGACGACGCGGTTTATAAGCTTAGGAAGGACTATAATCCGGAAGAGTTTGACGATGATTGGACCAAGGATTAATATAGTTGCTTTGCAACTGCATAAATTGGACCAGAAACAAGATGATGAAGTAGCACTCACTTGGAGTACCCACTTGAGCTGAAATTTGGTAAGGCTAGATGATTTGGGCATATGAGAGTGCCATAAAAATTGCATGCCATTTGGTTAAGCCAAAATGGTACTTCCTTCATACAACACATCTTTGGACAGAATCTTAGGAAAATTTATAAGGGAAAATGGCTTGATGAAATGAGCCCAAATTTGGTGCAGCTAGGTTATTTGGATAGGAGAAGGCCTAGAAAAAATTTCAGCCTTAATGGAGCAAGATAAAATATACTTGCTTCACAAACTGAAAATTTGGACAGAATCAAAGAATTTGGACAGTTTCTTTCTGGGCATAAACTTTGGAAAATCATAATTAAATAACTACTAGGCAAATGAGGTTGAATTTTGGCATGTGGCAAATATATGGACAGTAAAAGATGTCCAAGAAGTTTGTGGGCAATTGGGCAAAGGAAAATAGCACTTTCTTCACAAAGTGCCATTTAGGGCAGAATAGGAAAATGAATATTGGAGGATTACTTTTGAACATGGCAAGGAAAAGTTTTGCCATATTTGATGAAGATATGACCCAAACAATTTATGAGAATTATTTGGGAATTTTAGGAGTGATGGAAATATAGGTTGCTTCACAACCTAGGGCAGACATGGTTATTCCTTTAATAGAAAAAGGAATATTCCCAGTAAAAAGAATATTGGGATTGGTCTAGGGTAAAAATTGCAAGGTCTTGGGAAGGATTTGAGGATGACAAGCCACTCTGGAAAGGAAGAAGAGGGCATCTTCTTCAGTTTCCAGACCACAAAGCCACGGAAAAAGAAATCTCAAGCAAAAACCTCAGAAAAACAAAAGAAAAAGAAAGGGCAAAAAATTAGGCTGTGACAAACCTTCCCCCCTTAAAGAAATCTCGTCCTCGAGATTTGGTTGCTAAGGGAACAAGTATGAATATACTTACTTAAGGAAACCGTTTCCACCTGGGGTATCCTTTTTCCTTTATTGATTGTTCCCCACTGAATTTCATCTCACTGTCTGATTGGCTTGGGTGTGGTTTGTGTCACTGCATCCATATTATGACAAATCTTACCGTACATGTTCATGCTTATACTGGCTCCAATTCTCTTGCCACTCTTTGTTCCATAGTCCATCAAATCCTTACACAAAAACTTGAAAACTTCACAACACAAAACTTAACAGAACATCTCGTGAGCTCCGTTAGTATAAGAAAATAAACCACCACGTTAAGGTACTGTAATGAAATCATTATTTATTTATATTGGTGTTAAACCTACTGTATTCCAACTTCTCTATGGTTCATACCCCCCGATACTACTCATAGATTCATCAAAATAAGCAAACAACACACGAAAAATAGAATATGTCATAAACAGAATAGTCTGTAGCAATCAATAACTTTCGAATACTTCAGTAACTCCAAAAATTCTGCAATAAATTGGTCGACGTGAGGAATTTGTCTATTAATCTTCTGCAAAAAGAATCAACATAAAATCACTCTCCAGTAAAAATTGGCAGCTAACTCGTGAGCGTAAAAGTTTATGTTTTTTACAGCAAGATCGCAAAGACTTCTCCCAAGTCTTCCCAAAGGTTCTACTTGGAAAAAACACTAACTAAAATATAAAACCACATCTAAATAGAAGCTAGATGAATTATTTATTACTAAATAGGAGCAAAAATCACAGAACAAAAATAAATTTGGGTTGCCTCCCAACAAGCACTATCGTTAACGCCCCTAGCTAGGCATAACAACACAAATATATCTAGGTATTATCATCTTTGGTATGCAATCCATAAGTGGCTCTCATAATAGATTCATAAGGCAATTTAATTTTCTTCCTAGGAAAGTGTTCCATTCTTCCTTAACGGAAATTGGAATCTAATATTTCCTTCTTTCATGTCAATAATTCCACCAATCGTTCTAAGGAAAGGTCTACGAAGAATAATTGGACATGTAGGATTGCAATCTATATCAAGAACAATGAAATCTTCGGGCACATAATTCCTATTTGCAATGATAAGAACATCATTAATCCTTCCTATAGGTTTCTTAATGGTGGAATCCGCAAGATGCAAATTTAAAAACAATCATCAAATTCACGAAAACCTATCACGTCACACAAGGTTTTTGGAATCGTGGAAACACTAGCACCCAAATCACACAAAGCATAGCATTCATAATCTTTAATCTTAACTTTAATAGTAGGTTCTCACTCATCATAAAGTTTTCTTGGGATAGAAACTTCTAGTTCAAGCTTTTCTTCATAGGATTGCATTAAAGCATCAATGATATGTTTAGTAAAAGCTTTATTTTGATTATAAGCATGAGGAGAATTTAACACGGATTGCAACAAGGAAATACAATCTATCAACAAGCAATTATCATAGTTAAACTCCTTGAAATCCAGAATAGTGGGTTCATTGCTATGTAAAGTTTTGACCTCTTTAATCCCACTTTTATTGTTTTTTGCATCAAGATCTAAAAACTCCGAATCATTGGGACGCCTTTTAACTAAAGTTGACTCATCTCCAGTCCCATCATTATCAACATTCATATTGGAAAACAAAGCTTTAATAGGAGTCGCATCAATCACTTTTAGATCTTCATCATTATTGTTATAAAAATCTTCCGGTTTACGGCCATCTTATTAACTAAGGTGGCTTGCTTATCCAAAATTTGGCCTACTAAATTTTCAAGATGAGCAAACTGAGATTTCAAACCATAAAATTCCTTAGACATATCATCGAGCTCTTTATTCATGTACTACATAAAACTTTTTTGTTCTTTAAGCTCGTTTCTGAAGAAATTATTATGCTCAAATTACAAAGACATAAAGCTTCTAACGTTGTTTTCAATTTCTTCCAACCTTCTAAGGTGAGGATCAACGCTTTTTGGCAGAGCCATCAAAGCAAACTTGCACACTAACACCCAAAAACACAGCAAGCAAGCGAAAAGTGTCGAACGGAAGAGGGGCGAAGAAAAGGCAAAGGTTTTCGAAAATCATTTTAGAAGTGGGGGAGAGGAAAACGAGAGGCGAATGTCAAATAAAGTAATGCGAGGGAGAAGAGTTTATTATGGGTACTTGGTATGTCTTGACTTGGTGTAGATCTCCCCGACAACGGCGCTAGAAATCCTTCTTGCTACATCTTGAGCATGCATTGGTTTTCCCTCGAAGAGGAAAGGGTGATGCAGCAAAGTAGCGTAAGTATTTCCCTCAGTTTTGAGCACCAAGGTATCAATCCAGTAGGAGACAACGCACAAATCGCCTAGTACATGCCCAAACAATCAAGAACCTTGCAACCAACGCGATAAAGGTGTTATCAGTCCCTTCACGGTCACTCGCAAAAGTGAGATCTAATAAAGATAGTAAAGTAAATATTGTTGGTATTTTTGTTGTATAGATTGGAAAGTAAAGATTGCAAAATAGTAAACAAGATGCGATGTAAATAAAAGAGATTCAATATAATAAGAAAGAGACCCGTGGCCCATAGGTTTCACTAGTGGCTTCTCAAGATAGCATATATTACGGTGGGTGAACAAATTAATGCCGAGCAATTGATAGAAAAGCGCATAGTTATGTAGATATCTAATGCAATGATCATGAATATAGGCATCACGTCCGTGTCAAGTAGACCGAAACGATTTTGCATCTACTACTATTACTCCACACATCGATCGCCATCCAGCATGCATCTAGAGTATTAAGTTCATAAGAACGGAGTAACGCATTAAGCAAGATGACATGATGTAGAGGGATAAACTCAAGCAATATGATATAAACCCCATCTTTTTATCCTCGATGACAACAATACAATACGTGCCCTGCTGCCCCTACTGTCACTCGGAAAGGACACCACAAGATTGAACCCAAAGCTAAGCACTTCTCCCATTGCAAGAAAGATCAATCTTGTAGGCCAAACTAAACCGATAATTCGAAGAGACTTGCAAAGATATCAAATCATGCATATACGAATTCAGAGAAGAACCAAATAATATTCATAGATAAACTTCTTCATAAATCCACAATTCATCAGATCTCGGCAAACATACCGCAACAAGTATTACATCAAATAGATCTCCAAGAGAATCGAGGAGAACTTTGTATCGAGGATTAAAGAGAGAGAAGAAGCCATCTACCATCCAGCTAAGAACTATGGACCCGAAGGTCTGTAGGAAACTACTCACGCTTCATCGCAGAGGCTATGGTGTTGATGTAGAAGCCCTCTGTGATTGATTCCCCCTCCGGCAGATCGTCGGAAAAGGCCCCAAGATTGGATCTCACGAGTACAAAAGTTTGCAGCAGTGGGAAAGTGGTTTCGTGGCTTCCCGTGATGTTTCTAGGGTATAAGAGTATATATAGGCGGAAGAAGTACATCAGTGGAGCTACGAGGGGCCCATGAGGGTGGGGGCGCGCCCTCCTGCCTCGTGGCCTCCTCGTGGAGTTTGAGACTTCTACTACAAGTCTTCTGGATTGCTTTCGGTCCAAGAAATATCATCGCGAAGGTTTCACTCCGTTTGGTATTCCTTTTTAGCGAAACTCTAAAATAGGCAAAACAAAAACAAAAACTGCCGATGGGCCTCCGGTTAATAGGTTAGTCCCAAAAATAATATAAAATAGCATATTAAAGCCCATTAAACATCCAAAACGGATAATATAATAGCATGGAACAATCAAAAAATTTAGATACATTGGAGACGTATCAGAGGTCACCACCGAGCCCACCATGGCATCAGGATCAGAGGCTTTGCAAGCGAAGACCACCTTTAGTTCGGATATGATGTACTAGTTGCCCCCCCTTCAAAATTGGCTGTTGTGGGACCTCGTCCCGCCAAACATTTCAGGGAAGAGGACCAAGGCCACTATATAAGTTGGATAGCCACCACCCAACACCGATGAACGGACGGAGGGACGGACGGATGATTCAGACCCTCTCCTCCACCACCAAGCAAGAACACCTCACCTCCGGAGGTTGTTCACTCATTGTACTAGTTCATCCACATCCTATCTTGAGGCTAATCCACCATACTACTAGATAGGGCCACTCACCGCAAGGTGGCCTGAACCAGGATAAACTCCCTCGTGTCTCTTTTACATTCCTGTTCATCGTGCTAGTTTGTGAGACGGCAAGTAGATAGATAGGCCAGGTTGAGATCTTCACACGCACACCAGAGTTTGAACCTAGTAGGGTTTTGTGGAGCCCTGGATTCGACATTTGGCATGCCAGGTAGGGGTGCGTCGAAGCTACTCTTTGTCCGTTCAGTTCAACCTCGTCTCACTGCCCCATGGCCGATGCCCGTTGCGTCTGTGCCGAGCGTCGGGCCGCTGTCGCCGCTCGTGTGGCCCAGACGGCACCCCTCGGCGATGGCATCCCCCGTCGCTCCCCATCACTGGCGGCAAACACTGCCACCGGCCTCGCAGCCCATGAGCAGCAAGATTCATCGTTCCCTCTCTCTGCATGGCGGACGGCCGAATTTCAACCCCATCACTCACTCCAGCGGCTGCTTTGTCCTCGCACGCCCGTCGTGGCCCGACGAACTCGCAGGCCACGCTACTCATGCGCGCGAGCTCCTGCGCTACCGCCCGGCCGACGACCTCTATGAAGAATGGCTCGACCGCATCACCGAGCTGGCCAACGCCACATGATAAGCTCCAACATCATGCCATTCGCTGCCTCTTCTGTAACCTCAGGCGAGCAATGAGGCCCGCGGCGCACCTCCTCCACCGCTCCGGGGAGACGTCTTCCCCGAGCCAAGGCACGAGGCCCCACAGCATGACCAGCCATACAGGGTGGCCGCACGAGATGAAGAAAGTTGTCAAGAGGTGCAACGGCCATAGGGCGAGGCGCGCACACTTCATGTTCCACCTCGTCAAGGTCACGCGCCTCCCCGTGCAGTGGCACACGAACTCCCGGTCCAGGCTCCACCTCAGCAACAAGCACCAGCCAGCATGGTGGGCTGCCGAGCGTTCACCCCGGAGCTGTGTCGTGTCATCTGGCTCGGCAAGTTCAAGCCAGATCTACCCCCGCGTTACGATGAAACACCCGACCCGGCAGAGTTCCTGCAGCTCTATGAGTTGAGCATCGAAGCGCCCTGTGGCGATGAGAAAGGCATGGCCAACTGGTGCCCCATGGCTATCAAAGATAGCGCTCGTTTGTGGCTCCTGAACCTCCCGAAGGAGTCGATATGTTCCTGGGGTGAGCTACGCGAACGGTTTATTTTGAACTTTGAAGAGACTCGCGACCGTGCCCTGGCGATGGGCGACCTGTGGTGCATCAAGCAGCAGCCAGGAGAGACCCTGCGCAAGTACATGCAACATTTCACCAACGTCCGCATCAAGATCCCCAAGATATTCGATAAAGCCATCATCTCGGCATTAACTAATGGCATTCGAGACGTTAGGATGAAGGAGGAGCTCGCCATTCAGGAGGACCTGTGCTTAGCTCTGGAGATATTTAACCTGGTGATCAAGTGCGCAAAGGCAGAAGAGGGTCGCCTCTCGCTCGTCGAGCTTCTCGAGGCAGATCGAGAAGGCAAGAAGACCAAGACCAAGGAGGCCAAGCACAAGGGACCGGCAGTACTCGCGGCTGAGCCTGAGATGAAACGCGGGTGCGATTACCCCGATTCCTCTAAGGGCAGCCGCCCATTCTGCGCCTTCCACAACATCCACATCCACAACACCAACGACTGCCAGGAACTCAGGGCCATTCGTGATGGACGCTTTGGATGCTGCCCTGAGCGCGGCGAACGAGGCTACGGTCGCGGGGGTGGCCGTGGAGGAGGACGCTGGGAGAATCATGACTCTCGCGAAGGCTAGCGTGAGCGGCCTCGCGAGGATCACTGCCAAGGCCAGCTTCGTGAGGGCCAATGGAGAGACCAGCCTCGTAAGGATCACTAGAGGGACCAACCACGTGAAGATCGCCCTAGGGACTATGCTGCCCTTCCTCCACTGCCACCTCCGCCGAGAAGGAACGACGACCACCATCAGGATGAAGGGGCTGGGTGCTTTCAAGAGCCGCCCATAGTGACATGCATCCTGGGAGGCGCTCAGGCCCCAACGTCTCATCGCGCCTTCAAGCAGTTCGCCCGAGAAGTGCATGCAGTCCTCTCCAAGCTCGAGATAGCGTGTCCCCTCAGATGGTCAAAGTGCTCCATCTCCTTCGACTCCGCTGACCAGCTCAAGTGCGCGGTCGCGGCCGGCGCCCTCCCTCTGCTCCGCTCACATACCATCAGCAACGTTCTTGTCACGAAGACCCTCATCGACGGCGGAGCAGGGCTCAATGTCCTCTCCGTCGGGACCTTTGACATGCTCCAGGTGCCATACGACCAGCTCAAACCCAACATGCCTTTCTCCGGAGTGACTGACGGCTCGACAACACCAATAGGACAGATCCACCTTCCCGTCACCTTCGGCGACTGCAAGAACTATGCACGGAGCTCATTGACTTTGACGTCGCCCACATCCCGCTCCCAAACAACGCCATCCTCGGCTACCTAGATTTAGCCAAGTTCATGGTAGCGACCCACCATGGCTACAATGTCCTCAAGATGCCGGGAAGCGGCGGCATCATCGTGGTTGCCTGTGATGTGAAGGATGCGGTGTGCGCTCTCGAACATGCCTACCAAGCTACGGCAGTGGAGAACACTAACACCGAAGGCTTTGCCTGCCCTCCTAAGGTTGTCACGAAGAAGAAGAAGCAGCTGCTCACCCTGAAGTCTAATGAGGAAGCAACATCCGACGGCCGCGCCTCAGGATCTACGCCCATGAACGGGGCGCCTTCCTTCCTCGCATAGGAAGGCGCGCTCGGCGCCCCTCTCCGGCTGGGCTCGGGGGCTCTCCTCTGGAGGGCCTCTGACCTAGCCAACACAACGAGGGAGGCGCTCGGGCACCATCTGGAGGCGTGCTTCAGCGCGCGTTTTCACGAGGAAGGCACAAGGCGTGAGGCGCCGAGTGCTCAGGAGTTCATCACCTAGAACATTGAAGACTTGCAGGTACCAAGAGTAATGCGAGGCGAGCGTTGCCCCACACCACCAAGTGCAACTGACATCCCATGCTTGGGCGGCAGGCTGCGCGTCTACGTCAACATCCCAGAGCTCAACAGAGTCGCATCTCAGGAGCTCTACTGGCCGTCCCAGGTGGGCTGGTGCGATGGCCCCATCACAGCTATGTTTGCATGCCTTTCGGCCTGCCAAACCAAGCTACCTTGCACCAGCGCCACATGCGGGGCATCATGGTGGCTCACGAGGCCAGGCATCAGGAGATCCTAGCGTAAGGGGCCCTGGTCCTTCACGAGCTTCCAGAACCTCAAGAGCCTCGCGGGGTCCCGGAGCCAAGCGACTCGTGAGGAGCAACATCTGCAGCAAGCATCTTCAGCTACTCCAACACTTCTCCGGCAACGGTGCCAGGTGACATTTTCCATTTTGTTCAATTGGGGTCGCTCCTCGGGCTGCATCATCCCCAGGTCGCGTGGGTCCATCCCTGCGGCATGTCTCGTCTTTTCATTTGAATTCAGCTGGGGTGCCCCTCAGGCTACATCATCCCCGGACCGTGTGGGTCCGTCCCTACGGCGTGCATGGTTTTTGCTCAAATTGGGATTGTCTTTGCTTGAGATTGGGTTTCACCTTGTTTTTTGAAAGTCGCTTGTCTAACGTTTCGTTGTTTTGAGGTGTCGTGCACCCTGATGAGCAAGTCCGGGTGCGCAAATTGGTTTCCATTTTGCGGCTTGGGACGCCTCTGCGGGAGCGGTGCGTCGGGGGCTCCTCCTAGGGTTGTTACATGAAGAAGCTTAAGCACGACGCCTGTGCTCGGGTCAGTCCCTGCAATGTTGAAAAACCCAAGCGTCCGAGCTCTATATGACGGGCTCACCCCACTCACGTCACCTCCCGAGGTCCTTGGTGCTTGACCTTCCCATGTAATGGCCTCCGAGGGTTCATTTCGACGCAGGTTACAGTTGTCATGCAGAAGTTCTCGAAGACCAGGCGCAACCCGCCATGAGGTAGGGCCTCATGGGTCCCGCGCTGGCCCACAGGTGCCCATATACACCTCCTCCAGCTGGGTTGTACATGCCCGGAGTGCTCCCCCGGAGGGACCTCCACCTACGCGACCAGTGGAAGCCCCATGATCCGCGTTGGCGGACGACACGTTCGAGGTGCGGCTATGACCACGCCAAGTGGTAGCCCTATGCTCTGCGCTGGGGATAAACAACTAGGGGCACCTCTGGGCCACACTAACTCCAGGATGGCCTCTCGGTCAACCGGTCGGCTCTCCCTGAGATGAGTGCGCAGGGGGCTGGACACGGGGGCCGCGCCCAGGTCGATCAGACCTAGCGCGAGCCACCTTAGCAGGTCCTTGTACCTGGTCCTTTTGCGCCCGTCTTGGGAAAAGGCTGACGGGAAGAAGGTAGGGAGCTCACAAGGGCAACTCGCACGTCAAGGGGGACCCTTGAGCATCGCGACTTAGGGGCCTCACTAGCCTCGTAGCCCCTCGCCCCTTGGTCCTGTCCTGGTGATCATGCCCCAACGGTGGTCGAGGAACGCACGAGGTCGGGCCTCGCTGACGCCGAGCCCACCCTCGTGAGGCTCTGGCTCGTAAAAACACTAAGCATGTTTGTACGTTAAGGGGGACCCCTGGGCATCGCGACCTAGGGGCCGAACTAGCCACGTAGCCCCTTGCCCCTTGGTCTCGTCCTGGTGACCTGAACGCCCCAACGGCGGTCGAGGTATGCGTGGGGTCGGGCCCTACCGACGTAGAACCCCAAAGGCAAAAAAATAGAAAAATCCAAAGCAAGTTATTACATAGCATATTGTTTCTTTTCCAAAAAGTTCAAAGCAAAGTTCTTACGCCCCCACGAGGCACAACAAATGTCGCAGGGATAAAATGGGAAGCAGCAGCACCATCATCCTCTCCTTCAACCTTGAATGCCACCATCGTCCACCTGGGGAGGCCCGTCGTCAGCAACATCACCATCATCTCCCTTGCTGGCTCCTTCCACGACATTGGAAGGCTCGACCGGGCGGAACTACTGCAGCAAAGCTTCCAGCTACCCCATCACGACCACGGCGGCGAGATCTTCAAGCTCGGGAGCCACAAGCTCAAGCAGGGCACCAAATTCGAAGTTGGGGTCGTGAAGATGAAGGTGATGGTAGACGCACATCGCGACCAAGTTGGAAAGAGAACATGCCTCCGCTTCCACCAAGGGGGCCAACCCGATGGCAACACCTTCGAGCTCCGTGGCAAGCTTGGGGAGCAGTCCGGCGGAGCCCTCCTCCGGCGTCGCCAGCGGTGCCTTGTATCCTATCTCATAGAGGGATCGCAGGGATTCACAGAATTTTTCATCAAGGGAGACAAAAGTATTGCGCTTCATGACGGTTATTTTTTCTTCTTCGGTAAGGGACCTCCGGGTCGCCTCCAGTTCCCCCCAGCTTCTCCAGGCGGCCGCGTTCTGTGGCCTGTTCTTGGGCGGCTTTCTTTAGCTTAGTGTTGTGGATGTCAAGCTCCACCTGGCGGGTGTTCAACTCCTTGTCCCGCTCCACAAGACGGCGGGTGTCTTCGTCAAGCTTGTCGGTGAGGGCCTTGAGATCGGCCTCCGCCTTGCGGCAGCGCTCTTCGGTGTCTTGCTCACCGACTCGTGCCGCATCACGCTTGGCTATGGCCAAGCCTGCCACCTTCTAGCCATCTCTAGTCGTGGCCTCGGCTTCACTCCAGGCCATCTTGAGGGACGCTTAGGCTCGAAGCGACCTTGAGATTAGCCCCAGACGTCCCGTCACCAGGCGATGGTCGGCATCGTGAAGGTCGAGCTGGAACTGGTCCAGTGCGGGGAGGGCATCTTCCAAGACAAGAGGCATGCTGGAGGAGGCAGCTTGAGGAGAAGAAACCTAGGCCGGCAGAGCAGCTAGAGTGTGGATGGCAGGGTGCTCTGGAGCCCCCATGCCCTCAACATGGCCGCCGGGAGCTGCGGCCTCTGGGGTCAGCTTGGCCACGCTTGCGGCCACCTCCTGAGCTGGGGCCTCGGGAGGCAGGCTCAAGGCGGGACCATCGGGGTCTCGGCGGCAACAACAGGCGCATATTCGGAAAGCTAGGCCTCCCCCCTCCTCTTCTTCAATGGAGGCGGCCTGCATAAGGAAGATACGATCAACACAACACCCAGAGCAAAAACATAGGTAAGATGAGACGCTTACTGCTTGACGGTGATGTACTCTCTCTTCTTCTTAGACAGGAGCAAGGCAGGCCCAAGTTTCCTGGACGGCGGACCTGACGTTCTCTTTGAGGTAGGCGGGTGCGTCGCAGGAAACCCGGAAGCACCAACGATCGACAACGCTCCAGGGGCACCGCCCGGGAGGGGCGGGACCGCCTCGCCCTTCTTTGGGATGCCATGCGCCAGCCTCTTCAAGGGGAAGGCCTTGGATCTGGTGGTCACCCCGGCGGGGTGTGGCTATGCCTTCACCATGTATTCATCGGTGTCAGGGTTGTAAGAGAAGTCGCGGAGGAGCTCGCTCTGCCACGGAGGGGAAGTCTCTGCCACCTCCTCAAGAGCCTCCTTCGAGTCGTCCTCTCCCTCCTCGTTAGAGTCCTCGCAGGAGGGCACCGACACCACAAGAGGAGGGGCAAGGGGGCTCGCTGGTGGCATGAGCCCTCGCTCATTGGAGACAAACATGTAGGCGACTACGTCGTCCCTGTCCTTCCTATTGTACAGCGGGATGTGCCCCTCTGGTAGATCCCCAGGATTCTTCTTGAACATGACGCACGGGACCTTGCCCAGTTCCTCGGCAGTCAGGGCCACCGGGTGCAGCCGGAGCGGGTCGTCCTCGCCCTGAAGGGTCCACAAGGGGCGCGAGCGCGCCTGCAGAGGGGCTAGCCGTTGCTTCATGAACTCCCGGACGAGCAAGGGCCCCGTCAGCATCCCCGTCGTCAGCTCCTTCGTCATCATCTCCAGCAGCTGCGCCACCAGGGGGTCTTTGAGCTTCTCGTGACTCCATCGCGTCTGCTTCTCTGGCAACACGGTGCGCAGTTCCAGCCAAGCGTGGGAACGCTTGGCATCCACGAAGACCCACTTACACTGGAAGTCGTCCACCTTCTTCTTGGCCTTGGAGATCACATTGGCCTAATGGACCGCGACGAAGACAAGCCCCTGACACGATGGTTGGTGTTAACCTGGAGATAGAAGAAGTGGCAGAACGGCGCAACAGAGGGTAGCACTCCAACGAACGCCTCGCAGTAAAAGGAGAAAATGGACAAGAGGAAGGTAGAGCTGGGATGGAGATGAAGGGTGCGAATCTGGTAATGCTTGAGGATAGCGAAGAAGAAGCTGGAGAAGGGGGGGACGAGACCTGCAAAAAAGGTTGTGCAGGAAGAGGGGGTAGAAGGTTTTGCCCAGGGATCCCGGCCTGGCGGAGCCGAATTGGACCACCGTCTCTCCCCCCTTGTTGTGGCTGGACGCCAGTAGTGGAAGTACGGCGGCGAGGCCCTTATCCTTGGTGACGATGGAGGCGCTGAGGGCCGGCTCAAATTCTGGAAATAGGCGCAGAGGAGAAGCAGAGGGCTCGGTCGCTCCCAAAGCCATCGGCGCCAAACTCGGTGGAAGGATTTAGCAGATATTGGAGCACTTGTGGCAAGGAAGAAAGGGGATCTAGAGCAAGACGAAGGGAAAGCGGAGAAAGACCAGAAGTGGGTGCTGGCCCCCTCCAGTCAAATCGAACGGTTGCCAAGGCAGCATGGGAAGTGGAGACACCCACATCCAATCCAGGCGCCATTCGTCAGCCAGGTCGACAGGAGATTGGGGTCCGCGGCGCTTAGCTCTTGTCCTTTGGCTTCGCTTCGAAGCGAAGTCCGAGCGCGCCTTGGGCCCGGGGGCTACTGTCGGTGTTCTAGGAACCAGGGTACCCAGACTTGCCTGCTTGCGGCCCACAGCGTGGCTCCCTTTCAGGCCTGGTACGACCCATCTTCAACATCGGCACTCAAGACCCTCGCGAGGGGCCAATCCTCGTGGGGCGGACAACACCAAGACCTCCGAAAGGGGCAACCTCGTCTGTCTGGCTCCTCAGGAGCGGAGAACTCTATGCAACCTCGCACCTTGCGAGGCTTGTGACGATCAAGGCCAGGCGGGCGCCAGCGAGCACAGTACATCAGTTTCCTCTTTGGTACTAAGGAAGCGGGCTCAGGCGCAGAGTCATGAGGAATCTGCCAAAGGTTTCCATTCCAGTGCAATGAGACCAAGACCGCCATGACGGCAGGATGGAGATCATCACCGAGCCCACCATGGCATCAGGATCAGAGGCTTTGCAGGCGAAGACCACCTTCAATCAGGATAAGATGTACTAGCTGCCCCCCTTCAAAATTGGTCATTGTGGCATCCCTTCCCGCCAAACATTTCGGGGAAGAGGACCAAGGCCACTATATAAGTAGGATAGCCACCACCTAACACTGACGGACGGGCGGAGGGACGGACCAATGGATGGACAGATGATTCAGACCCTCTCCTCCATCACCAAGCAAGAACACCTCACCTCCGAAAGTTGTTCACTCATTGTACTAGTTCATCCACAACCCATCTCGAGGCTAATCCACCATACTGCTGGAGTAGGGCCACTCACCGCAAGGTGGCCTGAACCAGGATAAACTACCTCGTGTCTCTTTTACATTCCTGTTCATCATGCTAGTTCGTGAGACGGCGAGTAGATAGATAGGTGAGGTTTAGATCTTCGCACGCACCCCAAAGTTCAAACCTAGTAGGGTTCTGCGAAGCCCTGAATCCGACAGGAGGGGATTAATATTTTGTTTGTCTCATGATATAGATCATGATGTGAGATTACATATACATAATAGCCCATGTGTACACATGAATCCATCCCACTGGATCGAAGGGGGGGATGAGCACACGACATGCCATGAACGACCTCTTGCTCTGTGTGGGGTGATAACCCACAAGTGTAGGTTATCAGTTGTAGCCTCTTTCGATAAGTAAGAGTGCCGAACCCAACAAGGAGCTAAAGGTAGAACTAATATCCCCTCAAGTTCTATCAACCACCGATACAACTCTACGCAGGCTTGACGTTCGCTTTACATAGAACAATTATAAAACTAGAAGTACTTTGTAGGTGTAACGGGATATGTTTGCAAGAATATAAAGAGCACGTAAATATAAACTAGGGGTTGTTTAGGTAAAGAAGCAATAAAGTTAATAATAGCGAGTGTGGAAAAGTGGTGGTAGGAGTTGTGAAATTGCCCCTAAGCAATTGACTATGTTACTAGACCGATAGCAAGTCTTATGTGGGAGAGGCCACTGCTAGCATGTCATCCCTGACTTGGAATTCTATGCACTTATGATTGGAACTATTAGCAAGCATCCACAACTACTAACATTCATTAAGGTAAAACCCAACAATAGCATTAAGATATATTGGTCCCCCTTAAATCTCGTATGCATCAATTTCTATGCTAGGTTGAAGCTTCTGTCACTCTTGCCCTCCAATACTTAGTCCTATCAACATACAACTAACCCTATGGTGTGATCCACACCCACGCTCATATGATGGGCTCCAAAGGACTGCAACATAACCACAAGCAAATTAAATCAATCATAGCAATTCACCAATCACCGATAGGACAACAAAAATCTACTCGGACATCATAAGATGGCAACACATCATTGGATAATAATATGAAGCATAAAGCACCATGCTCAAGTAGAGGGTACAACGGGTTGCGGGAGAGTGGACCGCTGTAGATAGGTGGGGGAAGGTGGTGAAGATGTTGGTGAAGATGACGGAGGTGTTGGTGTAGATCACCGTCACACAATGATAGCCCCGGTGGCGTTCCGGCGCCACCAGGAGAGAGGGGGAGAGAGCCCCCCTCCTTCTTCTTCTTCCTTGACCTTCTCCCTAGATGGGAGAAGGGTTTCCCCTATGGTCCATGGCCTCCATGGCGGCGGAGGGGCGAGAGCCCCTCTGAGATTGGACCTGTCTCTCTGTCTCTCTCTGTTTCTGCCTTCCCAGATTCTGGCCTTTCACCGGTTCTTATATTCCCGGAGATCCGTAACTCCGATTGGGCTGAATTTTGGACACGATTTTTATCCAGATATTAGCTTTCTTGTGGCGAAAGAAGGGCACCAACTGCCTTACGGGGTGGCCACGAGGGTCAGGGGCGCGCCCCTGCCTCGTAGGCCACTCATGCATCGTCTCACGTCGATTCCACTTCCGAAAATTCACATATATTCCAAAAAAATCTTAGGCCGTTTTTATCCCGTTTGGACTCCGTTTGATATGGATATTCTGCGAAACAAAAAACATGTAACAAACAGGAACTGGCACTGGGCACTGGATCAATATGTTATTCCCAAAAATAGTATAAAAGGTTGCCAAAAGTATGTAAAAGTTGTACAATATTGGCATGGAACAATCAAAAATTATAGATACAACGGAGACGTATCATGGGGACCTCTGCGATTTTCGAAGCAGGCATCACATCAATCTTGTGCATTGGGTCAGGTATTCAACACATATGCATGCATCACACACCTCCATAAATATGTTTCAGACACACGCATGCAATGGTTGTCTTTGGACACACTCTCACTCGCTTGGTTATGGGCGGCAAGCCTATATATATTCATGGGCCCGCGTGGACGTCCATCATTTCGACCAACGACGAGAAATGTTACCAGGGTGGATTATTCTTCTTTGCTTCGAGTTATCGTATAGTAGGTCGACCATTCCAAGCCTAATTAAGTTTGAGAGCATGCTACGTGTCGTGAACCCTCGCTCAGTGTGGGGATTTTACAGTTCCAAAGCATGGTGCCACATGCACAGAGTGGTTTGTCTTCATACAGTACTTGGGCCACATGCACATAGTGGGTTTGTCTTCATACAGTACTCCCTCACAAGGTTATCGGCGACAAGCTAGCCCATTTTTGTGGGGCCATGTGGACGTCCATCACTTTGACCATGCAACAACGAGCGGGAGAGGTTATACGATCAAGTTGGATTCTGCTTGGTCCGTGTTACAGTACGTCTTGGTGGGATTCCCTCCCCCCGATGTGTGTGGGGGGCACTTCGCACTACCTGCAATCTCCATGGGGTCGGGGAAGTCCGGTTTATTTGCGAGGCACACGTGCCACATCAAAGGTGTGAATGGTAGTTATATATCACACCATGCCCTTTTCATACATATAGTAGGGCCACCCGAATGTGGTTCATGTGGTCTCACACAACTCGCGCCATAAGCACACATTTGTAGGTCGGCACACAGTCCACCTTTGCCGGGAAGTGAAAGGGGAAGTTTGACCATATATATTATGGACTCCTATAGGTTTTGTGTTACAGTATGGTGAGATTTCATACCTGGCTATTTGGGGGCATGCATTCGTAGTTAGGATTCCCTTACCACCGGCACGAAGTGGGGTTCGTAGGGGGTGGCTGACTAGCAATATTGTGCTTTTGTGCGACCGGTGCCACATCAAAGTTGTGCATTGGGTATTCGAACATCAAACCACCCTTTTCATACATATATTTGGTTCACATGCTAGTGTGTTCGTGTTCTGGCCCTCTCCCGCATTATTATTTTTGCCAAATATATAAACAGCACATGAGTTGGAGTAGAAATCATCTGCGATTGGGTACGCAACAGACACGGTTCGGTCAGACTACCCATGTGCCACGCCCGTGCCCTGCAGTCACTCACATCAGCACGGTAGATTGGGCTCCACGAGGCTTGCCTCCCGGTCTCAAAAATATCTACTGCCTCATAATCTCGAAAATATCTACCGCCTAGATGGTTTTTATGTTTGATAGCACACGATTAGTATATGCGGACCATGTGAGATGTCTGTTACTCCCGCTCTGCTTCAATCCCTTGATTCAAATTTTCAGTAGCCCCGGCAATTTACTCCCGCCTCTGCATCCCTCGCAAGCTAAAATATATATGCTCGCCCTTGAATCAAATTTTCAGTAGCCCCGCCTTGTTACTCCCGCCTCTACATCCCACGCAATCTCAAAAATATCCTCTCGCCCTTGATTGAAATTTTCAATTGCCCCGGCATTTTACTCCCGCCTCTCCATCCCTTGCAATCTCAAAAATATCTGCTCGCCCTTGATCCAAATTTTCAGTAGCCCGGCATTTTACTCCCGCCTAGTAAAATTTTTGGTTGCTGCAGTATTTCCTCAAACACCACCTTGCCCACACCCCCCTCCATTCACACCACACACTCCCCAAAACCTCCGCTCACACGGACACACACCACCCCTCCCTTGCTCGATAACATTGGTAGGTCATCGCCATCACCGCCGCCGTGTCCATCCTCAACCTATGCATGTGTGTCGGGGAGCTTGAGGAGCCAATGGCCAACAAGAGGTTTATCGCGTCCTCTTCGCCCAACGCCAGCGAGGTGGTCACCGAGGTGTCCCCGTCGTCCTCTGCGGGCTCTTTATCAATCCGCCATCACCGGTCACCCGATCCGCCCGTTGCCATGCCCCTACGCTGGTTCGAGGACTTCCCCATCCTTCCTCGGGCCCGGCCGCCGATGAGGTCCTACCTCGGGGTCCGGCAGCGGCGGTGGGGGACATGGGTCTCCAAGATTACGGATCAGGAGACCCACACCCGTCGGTGGCTCGGTAGCTTCTACATGGTCGAGCTCGTGGCCATGGAGTACGACCTCTGGCAGGTCCGCTACCATGACGCGGTGGCTAGGCTCAATTGCCCCTTCGACAAACGTCCGATCGACCTCGTTCCGCCGGAGCCAGGGTGGTGAGCTCGGCTATGGCGCGGGAGGACCGTGAGGCGTGGGAGCACCCCTAGGCCGAGGCAGCCGACGAGGCCTACATCCAAGAGCTCCGCCGGCAGCACCCTGAGCTCGTGGAGGTGGAACGGTATTCTTTGCCGCCGTGGAGGGCGGCGAGGTTATCATGCTCTCCTCCAATGATGTGGTCGAAGGCGGCGAGGATGGCGGCACGGAGGGCGTCGAGGTCGGCGGCGAGGATGAGGAGATCGACGTCGATGAGTGAAGGAGTGTCTTCCCCAATGACCCCCATGATGGCACCTGCCCGGACCCGGCTCACGCCACACGGTACCTGACGGGAAGGATTGGCTGGACCTCCACTTCGGCCAAAAGTAGTTTAGCTTAGTTTAAATTTATGTTTTATGTTCGGTTATGCAAAACTATCTATGTTTATGTTTGAATGCATGCTACTTTCAATTGAACCTGCTTTGAACTAGATCAAATTGAAGTTTACAACGTTAAGTTTGGGGATCGACTAGAAACGGCCAAAAATTGCTAGAGTATATATATATATCCACTAAGGGTTTTAGTCCGTTAACTTTTAAAGGATCGGCTAGAGATTGACTTATGCCTTGTTTATTTTAGTTCTTCACAATGTGATGCCCTATATGTGCAACTATTTGCTGTGCATTTCAATTTCATCAATAACAGTTTCAACAATACCACTATGAATTACGATATTTGGTTGTTGTTAAGGATGTTGCAGCTAACATGCCTTCTCATTTTTTAACAATAACTAGTGTACTTTAGACCTGCACAATACTAGTTTCAATGACTATTTGCTTGTTTTCAAATGTTATGCCTGATGCAGTTAACATACCTTTCCACTTCTTGTTTTGCTTAACTAGCACGCTTAAGCCTGCAAACTGAAGCTACCATTTGTAGATTATGTGTCTACCATGGATATATTTGGTTGATGTTTACCCTGTTGTGCTTTTTTTGCGGGGGTTTAGCCTGGTGTGCTTAACATGCCTTTATATGTACTCATACAGGACAATATTGAGAACAGTGTTGTTCTCCATCGAGGTTAGTTTCATCGCATTGCTTATATGTACTCAATGTTTAGGATACCGGCAACTAGTACCATATAGCCTGGGGGATGATAAGGGACTAATCGTCGAATCAGATATTTCACTGAATATATCTGTAACCCATTTATCAGTAGGTTAACTAGGGACATATTTAACATATCTGAGGCTACATAGTAACATGCATTGTACTGGATGACTAAATATGCAATCCCAGGCTACATAGCAACAAGGAAGAGTGTTACCTTAATGTTCTGATGATCTCTAGATATATATGTAACAAAATCTTATATAATGGGATGGTGGGAGTGTTGTACTACATCATTTTGCAATTGTTGTTTAGCTCCTAATATTAACTTGGTGCTTTTAGGTACATATGTCGTTGCCAAAGATCCACACCTCGACCCTTTCTGCGTATGGGTCAATGAGATATTCATGAACCAGCATCAAGTGAGGAAACTGATAAAGATTGTTATTAAAATGGGTCAAAACATGTCAATCGAACTATTTGTTTACCCTTTATGCAAGACAACAATGAACTGCAGGATGGTAAGTGAGAACTCTATGGCCTTCTTTTTACTGCCCGTAATGAATTGTGTTAGATGACAATGTCTGAATCTTTTTTCCTTTGGAGTGGATCCTGAAGCAGTTTACTCAAGATTACCTCTCAAACTACATGATTGGCTGCCGGCCATCATGAGGGGTTGGACTAGAGTCGTGTGTGCCTTCTGCATCCAAGAGAGCACAATACAGCCATTTCGCTTCACCTTATTCAGCAACCAGAATGTCTGTCGCCTCTTTCTTTACCCTGGTTCATCATTCTTTATTTGGTGCTTATGTAATTCTTCAACATTTGTACCTGTGAATGGAATAATGCATTGGTTGTTTGAACCTGATGGATATGAATAAAGATATAGCCTACTTTCAAGTTCAAATTAGGTACAACTTTAAAAAGCAGCAATTAAATTAGGGTGAAATTACGGTGTGCAGATCATTACAGCGCACACGGTCTATAAAGCACAGCGTGTGCGATATGCATCATAAACCGACATGGTTCACGGAGAGGAAATGTGTGTAAAAATGCACACATTTGCCGTTTGTAAAGCGTGTGTGATGTCAGACACTATCACAAACGATGCGGGAAAACTAAATGTGTGAAATTGTCTACCTATCGTACACGATTTACAATCATGAACTGTTTGTGATGTGCCAGGCATCGTAAACATAGAGCCAGTTTGGTACGTGCATGGAAAACTCCCGTGCCTAGAATATGTCTGGTTTTAGGTAAAACCACAAAATTCCAACTCTGATGCCAATGCGAGCACAAATGAGTTGCAAGGATAAACCGTTTGGGATATTCGAGATATCAGAAATAGTTATATAGGGAAAACTGTATGCATCAAGGCGCCCTATCCCCAACGTTTTCTGGGTCGTGTGGGAAGGACTCCCCCCTATCGCAGTCACTCACTAGGCGACAGTTCAGAACGCTGTCGCGGAAAGGGGTTAAAAACTGTTTCTATAGCACCTCGTTGTACCAGTGTATGGTGTTCCTGTTATGTGATGAAGTAGGAGCACAATTTATCCTTAATTGTATTCCTTCGTGTGAAAGTCGGGAGCGCGCGATGGTTAACTCCTACCAACCTCTGCCATAGGAGCATGCATAGTAGTAATTTACTCCGAGGGCTAATAAATGTTTTGCAATAAGTATGTGAGTTCTTTATGACAAATATTGAGTCCATGGATTATACGCACTCTCACCCTTCCACCTTTGCTAGCCACTCTAGAACCGCGCAACTTTCGCTGGTGCATTAAACCCACCTTATACATTTCCTCAAAACAGTCACTATACCTACCTATTATGGCATTTTCATAGCCATTTCGAGATATATTGCGATGTAACTTCACCGTTCCGTCATTATGAGATTTCACTTTGAGTTGTTATTTTTTGAGTTGTAAGTAAATAAAAGTGTGATGATCATCATTATTAGAGCATTGTCCCATGTGAGGTATATAAAAAAGAGGGCCAAATGAGTCCAAGAAAAAAAAGGCCAAAGTGCCCAAAAATAAAAATGAGAGAAAATGGGGAAAATGAGAGAAAAAGATAGAAGGGACAATGTTACTATCCTTTTCCACACTTGTGCTTCAAAGTAGCACCATGTTATTCATGATAAAGAGTCTCCTATGTTGTCACTTTCATATATTACTAGTGGAAATTTTTCATTATAGAACTTGGCTTGTATATCGCAATGATGGGCTTCCTCAAATGCCGAAGGTCTTCATGAGGAAGTAAGTTTTTTTGAGTATGTATTGCAAGGCAAAGGCCTCACAGTTCTTCTATTGAAAAGAGAAAAAAAGCAAAGAGTCATGTACAAGTCAAGGTATACAACAAAAGAGGGGGAAAAGAAACTTACAACACATTAGAATACAAACATGGCTAACTAGGGTAAGTTAGAAATCCAATCCAAAAGACTATCCTTATATTTACACTTGATCCTATGTGCCTGGAGGGTCATATCATGGATGATGTTGTGGATCGATGACCTAAAAAGTGATCGTTCATTCCTGAAAACCTTTCCTTCCTGATTATCCATATATTCCAGGCAGCAGTGAACACCACCTGAGTGATTTTTTTGCCAAACTCCTTCCTAGCCTTCACTGCCATATGATAAGTGGTCATTCCAGGGTGTGGGTCCCAATTTATCAGCAAATAGTTCCACACTCTTTGGCTGAAGTTGCATGAGAAAAATAAATGGATCACATCCTCATGAACCAGATAAGGACATAACACACATGAATAATATTCAACATGCCAGTGCCTTCTCTGAA
The DNA here is from genome assembly GCA_902687465.1 of Secale cereale. NCBI lineage: Eukaryota > Viridiplantae > Streptophyta > Magnoliopsida > Poales > Poaceae > Secale > Secale cereale. Next base: position 436,582,030 of record LR738710.1, on the reverse strand, counting down.
GCATGTCTCTAGTATTTAGACGATCTCTCAGCAACAACCATCCAAACATTTTAATCTTAAGGGTGCATGAACATTTCCAAATCCATTGGAAAATGGGATCAACTACAATACCTTGATGCACATGGGTATAGAAATATTTAGGTCTGAAGCATCCCTTGTTGAAAGGCCAGATCCAGGTATCATGCTCCTTAGAGCAGGCTTACAATCCATTATATGTTGCAGACTAGCCAACTCCTGAAAAGATTGGGCAAACAAAGGTAAATGCATGCCAGAGAGCAGCTCCTGGGAAAGGACTTGACAGACTGATAACTGTCCATCAACAACAAAGGAGTAAAGCCTAGGAAATTTCTAATTGATGGAATAACCATTAAGCTCAACAACCCAGCTGTCAGTCCAAAACATTATAGACCTTCCATTGCCCAGTTTTGGAATAGCCAGTTGACAATATATGTGAGGAAGTTTAAAGACATCACACCACCAAAAAGAGCCACATAGAGCTGTAGTGTGTGGTACATATCCATGGTAATAAGAATCCCAGATGAGGTCAACCCAAGGAATGTCATGGTGGTTGTAGAATTTGTGCAGAATTTCATAAGCAAAGCCTCATTTTTATATTCTCAAATTAATAACACCAAGACCTCCTTTGTTTTTAGGTAAGCATACCAAATCCCAAGCAGCAAGAGATTTCCTGGGTGTTTCAGAATTCTCTCTCCAAAGACATTGCCTCTAGATGCGTTCAATTTGCTTTAGTATACCAGGAGGAATGACAATAGTGCATAGAAAAATATATGGGCATTGAAGTTAGCACGGACTAAAGTAGCTGGAGCCTACTGCCTTGATTCAGAAACCAGGAAGTGGCAGAGAGCATTCTCTCAATTCTATGCACTAAAGGCATGAGATTCTGAATTGAAGGCCTTGTAGTTCTCATTGGTAAACCCAAATAGGTGAAAGGCATGGTCCCCAACTTGCAACCCAGGATGGAAGCTAACATGCTGGCCTCATCATGTGAGATGTTCATAGGAACCATTAAATATTTTGCAAAATTTACTGACAATCCAGTTGAGGCAGCAAAAATTTCAAGCATATCTTTGAGATCCAGGAGCCGATGAGCTAAAGTAGGTAAAACAATTAAAGTGTCATTAGCATATAGAACTATGGGATAGTCCTGATAGTGGGTTCGGATTGGAATTGTCAAGATTCCTTTTGAGCACATGTCATTGACCACAGACTGCAGAAGATCAACAACAAGCACAAACGGCAGGGGTGACATAGGATGACCTTGCCTAACACCTCTCTTACATTTGAAATGATGCCCAGACACACCATTGAGTAACACAGAGGAGGAACCAGATGACAGAATACTATGCATCCACAAGATCCACTTATCATTGAATCCTTTGTATTTCACAATCCTAAGAATGGCATCATGCTCAATAGTATCAAAAGCCTTTGTAAAATCCAATTTCAAAAGCACAATGGGCCTTTCTGAGGCCTGACATTGATATATGTACTCAAAGCACCAGCCCAGACAGTCCTGTATGGATCTAGACTTTAAAAAACCATACTGATTTTTATGAATGCAAGAAAGAATGACTTTCTGCAGTCTATTAGCCAGGAGCTTAGTAAGAAACTTCAAGCAAGTGTTGGTAAGAGATGTTGGTCTATAATCATTCAACCCCTCGGGATTGAGCTTTTTCAGAATCAGGGTTATGATAGAGCTATTACCACATTCAAGATCAAGCTTCCCTTCAGAAAAATCCTTGACCAGATGCATGAAATCATCTTTAATTATAGACCAACACTTCTTAAGGAAAAGGCCAGTGAAGCCATCGGGTCCAGGAGCTCTGTCTGGTGGTATTTCCTTAATACCAATATCAATTTTCTCCTCAATAAAAGTCCTAGTTAAGTCATCAAGTCCCTCAACTTTTTTAATAATGTTTGTCATGTCAAAGCCCATATGGGTGCCATTAGCACAACCCATCCGTTGTTTAAAATCCTGCAAAAAAGGCCTGGAATTGTTGCATGGTCAGACACCACCTGCCCATCTTCAGAGGTAATGCTAGAAACAGTGTCAGACCTATAGCGCTCAGTGTCCATATCATGGATGTTTTGTATTTTGCTCCCCCACTTAGATGCAACTGATTGTGCATCCTTGCTTGCAATATATAAATTGCAACCTAAGAATTCCCTCCAGATGAAGTTTTACTATCCTTCTTAAATTAGCCTCAGGCATAGTCAGAGGCCTCTGCTCTTCCAAACCATCCAAACATAGAATCACTTTTTTGCAGTCAGAGATCAAATATTTAATCTTAGAGAGATTAGTGTGGCAGTGCTTGAGAGCATGCTTGGGACCTTTAAATTTGCAGAGATTATAGCTGTAGAAGATCTCTTATGGATTGGTTTGCTCCAAGTTTCTCTGACACATTCAAGAAAACCAGGTAAGTTAGCCCAATAATTTTCAAAACGAAAGACCTTGGCCTTAGGGATGGTAGTTTTAATTTGTACAAGACAAGGAACATGATCATAGGCTGTCCTGGCTAGGGGTAAAACCATGGTGTTAGGATAACAGGAAGTCCAAGATGCAGTTGCAAAGAACCAATCAATCTGCTCAAGGAGGGGCACATTTTTCATATTAGACCAAGTATATCTACTGCCCTTGAGAGGAAGTTCAATTAAGCCAAGATGCCCAATCAATTCATTAAAAAGAAACATATCATTCACATTTCCACCAGGTTTATTCATGTTTTCTATAGAGCACAAAAATTTAAAATCTCCCAACAAGATCCAGTTAGCATCAACAGGAATAACTAGGTCATGCAACTAGTTAATGAAGTCCTCCCGTGCTGGGTTTGGACAAGGCCCATAAACAGTGACAGGCGTCCAAATATCAGAGTTGTGATTGGACTTAAATTCAACGACAATACCATAGCTAGCAGACTGAATGAGCGTGCCAGAAAAGATAGCAGAATTCCACAACATAATCATTCCACTAGATGCTCCAGTTGATGGCACATATATAAAATGATCAAAATGTCTTGGACAAAATTTACGAATAAAATGTTGGTCTATGATCTCACATTTAGTTTCTTGCAAACAAACTACTTAAATTGCACTTTCACAAGTTTTCTAACGGACTGCCCGTTGTCGTTCATCAGAATTCAGGCCACGAACGTTTCAACATAGAACTTTCCAGTCTCTAAAGTTGTATTGATTCATTACAACCCATAATAAACGCAACAACAAAAGGCTACCATGTAATGGCAGAGCCTGTTCAACCTTATACCACAATAATAGTTCAGACAAGACAGAGAACAAATCCTAAGATGAATGGTTTTCACAAGGGTTAATCATAAACCCTAGCATGGGCATATTTTAACTTTTAACTATCATTGGAATAGGAAGAAGCAGACTTAGACTTGCATGAATTAGCATTAAGCTTCTCCTTGGTCACCTTCTTAGGGGCAATGCCAAGGTGTCCACCAACATGTTGGATAGCATCAATGGGAGTAGGAGATGGAGCAGCAGCATGACCATCATCAGTTTGGCCCATGGGCATTGGCTGATCATTGGGCGCAACTTGCGCTTCTTGGTGGGATTTGCTGAGGGTTTCTTTAAGGAAGCAGGCTTGGCCGAAGAGGAGTGCTTGAAACCATCCCGTAGAGCAGAGAGTCGAGCACTGCGCCTCACCTCATAGTAAACAACCATAGTTTTTGTTTTGCAAGCACCAGATGGTCATTTGGCAAGAGCAGCAGTGAAATTGAATGCATTCATTTCCACATCAGACAGAACCGCATGGTCCATAGAACAATCCCCAACAGCAGAGTTAAAACAAAGAGCACGCGCAACTAGAGGCCTCATGAGCAAGTAAGTTGGATGCACACCCACTTACTTTTATTTTTGAGCTTTCATACACTTACTGCTCTAGTGCATCCATTACATGCCAATCCTACTCACTCACATTGATATAAATTGATAGACATCTTCATAGTCCATTAATTTTCCTAATTTATGTGAGAGTCTCTTTCTTCTTTTGTATACTACCACCTTCTATTCCACCTATAAGTGCTATATCCATGGCTCACGCTCATGTATTGCGTGAAGGGTTGAAAAATTTGAAGCGCGTTAAAAATTATGACCAATTTCTTGGCTGACACCGGGGTTGTACATGATTTATACTTTTTGTTGAGAAGAGGAAGCATAACAAGACTCTATGATTTTGTAGGGATAACCTTCTTTAGCCATGTTATTTTGAAAATTCACGTTTGCTTTTAGTATGCTTTTTATGTCAATATTAAACTTCTGCTATGAATCATATGGATCTGAATATTCATGTCAAATTAAGAAAGATTACATTGATAAATATTATAGGTAGCATTTCACATCAAAAAATTATGTTTTTTATCATTTACGTACTCGAGGACAAGCAGGAATTAAGCTTGGGGATGCTTGATATGCTCCAATGTATATATAATTTTTTTGTTGTTCCATGCTATTATATTATCCATCTTGGATGTATTATATGCATTATTATGCTATTTATATCATTTTTGGGACTAGCCTATTAACCTAGTGCCCAGTGCCACTTGCTGTTTTTTCCTTATTTTTGTCTTCTACAGAAAATCATACCAAACGGAACAAAACTTTTTGACAATTTTTCTTGGACAAGAAGACACCCCGGAAGCTTCGAGGGAAGGTCAAGAGACCTACGAGGTGATGAAAAGCTCGTAGGGCGTGACCTACAGGCTTTTCGCCACCTCGTGGCTCCCCTAACCCTAATCTTCGCTCTAAAAATACCAAAATATTCCCCGAAGACCAGGGGCACACCAAAGATACTTTCCGCTGCCGCAAGCTTCTGTTCTCAAGAGATCCCATCTTGGGGCCTTTTTTCAGTACTCTGTCGGAGGGGCATTCGATCACGGAGGTCATCTACATCAACCTTGTTGCCCTACCGATGATGTGTGAGTAGTTTACCACAGACCTGCGGGTCCATAACTAGTAGCTACATGGCTTCTTCTCTCTCATTGATCTTCAATGCAATGTTCTCCTCGGTGTTCATGGAGATCTATTCAATTTAATCTTATTTTGCGGCGTGTTTGTTGAGATTTGATGAATTGTGATTTTATGATCAGATTATCTATAAATATTATTTGAGTCTTCTCTAAATTCTTATATGCATGATTATCATATAGACAGCTTCGGTCATTTAGTAGGTGGTGAGTAGTGATGAATATCACGCAGTCATCATTGCAGATGCCATCAATATTAAATATGACTTCATCATCTAAGTAGCTCTACATGGTGGGTGTGTCCGGTGGGTTGCCATTGCCAAAAGTAGAAATACCTTCCATACCATCATATAGCCCATAATAATACATGTTTGTTTCCTGTAGAATGTGCTCTGATTGTAAAGTTGCATCGTTAAGGTGATCTGCATCATATATTATATGCGATAGAGTATGACCCTTTGTGTGCCTGACAGAAAAATTGAGAGGAAACCAGGCACTCAAACCATGCAAGCAAGAGTAGTTTAGAGATTGATAATAAAACATGAATATATTGTTGGGGAACGAAGCATGAAAATCAAAAAAAAAATCCTACGAAACACCCAAGATCCAATCTAAGAGATGCATAGCTATGAGAGGGGAGTGTGTCTACATACCCTTGTAGATCAAAAGCGTAAGTGTCATAATGCAGTTGATGTCGTCGTACTCATCACAGTCCAATCACAATCCAATATGTCTAGTGTCGAACGGACGACACCTACGAGTTTAGTACTGTTGGCGTTCTGGGAACGGGGGTACCCAGACTTGCCTACCTGCGGCCCTGGGCGTGGCTCACCAGGCGTCCTGGTACGGCCCAGCATCTTCAGCAACCACTCAAGACCCCCGCGAGGGGCCAAGCCTCACGAGGCGGATGACACAAGGCATCCCCTGGGGCGGCCTCACCAGGCCGGCTCGTGAGGATCGGAGATATCGAGGCGAGGGACACCTCGCGAGGTCCTTGTCACATGAGCAGTGACGACCAAGGCCAGGCGGGCGCCAGCGGATGCAAAGTGCGAGTTTCCCCTTTGGTGCTAAAGAAACAGGTGCAGACTAAGAGTCCCGAGGCGTCAGGAAAATGTTTCCATATCGGTGCAGCAAGACTAAGACCAGCAGGACAGCAGGATGGAGGTCACCGCGGAGCCCATGGCGGCGTCTCCACCAGAGCCTTTGGCAGGCGAAGACCACCTTTTGTTAGGATAGCTTGTACTAGATGCCCCCCTTCAAATTTGTCCATTGTGGGATCCCTTCCCGCTCAATGTTTGGTAAGAGGACCCGGGACACTATAAATAGGACTAGCCACCACCGTTGGACCGGATCGGATCGGATCTGATCGGATCGGGAGTTGACCTCATCTTCAGTTGATCAGATAGAAGGCCACACACCACCAGCTCACCCGAGTGCAAGAACTCCTCTCCTCAGGGGGCAGTTCATCCATGTACTAGTTCTTCCTCAGCCTATAAGGTAATCCACCACACCACACTGGATTAGGGTATTACACCACAACGATGGCCCGAACTAGTATAAATCTTGTGTCCCTTGTTCTTTGGATCTGACGAGCTAGGCCTAGGGTTGTTGAGTAGACGAGCTAGGGCAAAAGCTGGTGCAACAAGACCAAGACCAGCAGGACAGCAGGACGGAGGTCACCGTGGAGCCCACGACGGCGTCACCACCAGAGCCTTTGGCAGACGAAGACCACATTTTGTCAAGATAGCTTGTACTGGCTATCCCCCTTCAAATTTGGCCGTTGTGGGATCCCTTCCCGCTCAATATTTGGAAAGAGGACCCGGGCCGCTATAAATAGGATTAGCCACCACCATTGGATCGGATTAGATCGGATCAGATCGGATCGGGAGTTGACCTCATCTTGAGTTGATCAGATAGAAGGCCACACACCACCAGCTCACCAGAGCGCAAGAACTCCTCTCCTCACGGGGCAGTTCATCCATGTACTAGTTCTTCCTCAACCTATAAGGCAATCTACCACACCACACTAGATTAGGGTATTACACCACAAACGATGGCCCGAACCAGTATAAATCTTGTGTCCCTTGTTCTTCGGATCTGACGAGCTAGGCCTAGGGTTGTTGAGTAGACACGCTATGGTGGAAGGAGAGATCTTCGTGCACACCCTAGAGTTTGAACCTTAAGGGTTTTGCCAGAACCCCAGATCTGACATTTGGCGCGCTAGGTATGGGTGTGTCGAAACTTCCCTTCCGTCGATCAGTGCTCTGTTGTTCTAGCAGTTTCATGGCCGACGCTCGCAGAGCCCGTGCTGAGCGGCGGGCTGCCCTTGCTGCCTGCGTCACTCAGACTACTCCTACCGGCGGATCACCCTGCCGTTCTCCATTGCCTGCCGCCAACGCCGCCACTGGTCCGGCGGGCATGTACAGCAGGCATCATCCCTGCACCCCTCCATGCGGCGTGATGGATGCACCGCTACGCCGTTGCTGGCTCCGGCGGTCTCTTCATCCCATGCTCGCCGCGGACCCGCGGACGCGCAGGCTGCGTTGCTCATGGCACGCGAGCTCCTGTGCTACCGCCCCGTCGACGACTTCTAGAAGAATGGCTTGACCGCATCGCCGAGCTCGTCAGCACCGCTGGTGGCTCTCCAGCGCCGTCCCTCTCCCTGCCTCGTCCGCATCCCCATGCGGACGACAAGGCCCATGAAGCTCCACTGCTACCCCCGCGTCAAGGCGTCGTCCAAGACCCAAGGCACGTGGCCCCGCGGCGTGACCGACCACGCGCGGCCCAGTGCACGAAGAAGGAAGCTGCCAAGAGATCCAGTAGCCCCGCGGAGGAGCACCCGCACTCCCTCCACCGCTGCACCGAGACCGCGTGCCCCCCGCCATGGTAGCGCGCGAGGACCGAGACCAAGTTCCCCCTTCCCAACAAGCTCCGGTGTCGACAACAGGCTGCAAGGCCCTCGCCCTCGAGCTGCGCAACGTCAACTGGCCTGGGAAGTTCAAGCCCGACCTGCCTCCACGCTACGACGGCACCCCCGACTCTGTGGAATTCCTGCAGCTCTACGAGCTGAGCATCGAAGCGTCCGACCGCAATGAGAAGATCATGGTGAACTGGTTCCCCATGGCCCTCAAAGACGGCACTCGCTCATGGCTTTTGAACCTGCCCGCGGGATCGATCTCCACATGGAGCGAGATGCGTGGACGATTCATCGCCAACTTCCAGGGCACCCGAGACCGTCCCCCGGCCGCAGGTGACCTACGACGTATCAAGCAACAACTAGGAGAAACCCTATAGAAGTTCATCCAATGCTTCAACAGTGTCCGTGTCAAGATCCCTAGGGTCATGGACGAGGCCATCATTTAGGCGTTCTCAGATGGCGTTCGCGACGTCAAGATGAAAGAGGAGCTCGCCATCCACGAAGATTTGTGCACGTCCTTGGAGCTGTTCAACCTCGCGACCAAGTGCGCCAGGGCTGAGGAGGGGCGCCTCTCACTCATCGAGCTCCCCGCTACTCAACCCGAAGACAAGAAGGCTGTGGGGACCCCGACTTAGAAGTCGAGATCACTGAATGCACGTGTACAATGATCCCAGAGATCAATGCTCACTGAACACACAGAAGCTGAATAACAAGAGTCTTACATCCATACATACCGTCTTACACAAATTAAGGCCATTATGGCCAAGTCTTACATAGATAGAGCCTCAAGGGCTGAATAGGAAATAACTCAAATAGCGGAAGTCTTCGATGATAAGTAGAACCCATGCCATCTGCCTTAACCCTACAGGCATTATGACTGGGATAGCGTCCTAGTTCGCATGTTCGTCTCCATAGAACTCTTCTTCATATTCCTGTTCCTCCATGCCTGGCCAATTAAATAACCAGTGGCAAGCCAATGAGTACTTTGAATGTACTCGCAAGCAACCCATGATTTGGTTTAAAGTAACAATGCAATTGAACAACAATGAGCATTCTAGCTGTGAGCTAGAATAGATATTCTACCGTCAAGTGTATGCATCAATAAATTCAAGTAACCTCGAAGACAGGTTACCGATATCAACATGAATAGAATTCAACTCGACGAGTCAAGTCACCACCTTGACTCATCACACACACATACTTTCACCGATGTAGTAAAATTTCTGGACATAGTTTAAGTAGCACCACCCAACTGTCCCTGACCGTGGACACGGCTATTCGAATAGTTTTACACTCTGCAGAGGTTGCGCACTTTACCCACAAGATCCGAGAAGCTTTCGTGTCACCCACGATCCCGCAGTACCTCAAGTACTCGGGGGAAGCACCCGGTCATTATCTTTCCTTAGACGACACTAACATAGAGTCCACTCGTTGGTACACGGCCCTCGAGTACAAACAATAGATCATGGGACTTGCCTTAATTTCAATGTCACGCGTACCCGAAGGGACCAACGGTGTGTTCGGTGCCCTGTAAAAATAGTCATGGTCGTCTATCCGAGCACGACCCCGTCCCGGGAAAGACCTCAAGTCTTCCCGTCACTAGTAATGCGGGCACCATGCTAGTATCGGTCTAAGTAATCAATAATGCCCCGTCCCATAAGGGGTAGAGTGGTTGCACATGTTTGGTTGGGACGGTAGTCACACATAAATCTAATCCATCATTTCACCCATGCACAAGATCTATACCGGCACATCACTTCTTCCGCAAGTGATGACCTAACTCAATATATCCCTCGGGCATTAGGGGCACCCGATGTTTTTTTTTGAAAGAATGCACTCACGAAGGTTTCATGGCACACATGCATCACTAAGCATCACTACTAACCATTTGCATTGCATCTAGCACATAGCAAGATTAAGAGTGAAGCATGCATCATATGGTGGTTCAAACTAGGTCATCACCATAACTCTTATCATCATGCATTCGGAAACAAACGGGTTCCGAAGAACACAAGTGTATCATGGTCAAAGGGTTGCTTGCCTGGATTGGCTTGGTCTTCAAAGTCTTCAAATCCTTCTCCACCTTCTTCCTCAGCAACCTCGTCAAATACGGTATCTAAACGTCGGAAAATAACAACGTGAAAATAAGACCACAATAAAAACAGAAAAATCAAAGTGCTCAGAAAAATGTCAACTTATTTTTGTTAAATACTAGAGAGAAACTAAGATGGCAAAAATTCTTAGTTGGAGTTTTGGAGTTGCAGAATGGAATCTAAGGATTTTTGAACAGGAGTTTTAATGTTCAAATTTGAATTTAAATTTGAACAGAACAGAAAAGGTTCATGGATATGTGTGAAAGTTACACCATTAAATAGGTTGGAATTTTACAAGATTTTAGGAGTTGGAATTAATTCATTTGGACAAATATTTATTTCTGTGAAATTATTTGAAATATCACAGAAAACAATAAAAGGAAAAGGCCCTGTGCCACTGGGCCAGAACGGCCACAGTGCACGGCTCAGGCCAATAGCCCACCGCTCGGGCGCCAGCGCGCGCGCGTCAGGGTTTTTAAACCTGACGGGCGGGGCCCGGCGGTCAGTGCTAGGGAGGGGAGAGAGAGTGGTGAGGATGACAGGCGGGGCCCGCCTGTCATCTTCAACCTCACGGCCAAAGCGACGGCGAGCTCACCGGCGGCGATTCCGGGCACGACGGGGCAAACGGAGGGCAGGAACGGGCTCAGCGAGGAGTCGCCGTTCCAGTGGTGGTGGTGCGGCTCGCCGGAGAGGCCTGGTTCGCCGGCGGCGAGGGCTTGCGGCGGAGGAGCGTCGGGAGGTCGCTGCTCCGGTTGATTCCGGCAGCTGCAGAGAGGGGGAAGAGAGGGAAACGCATCAGTGGAGTATGGCGGCTCCAGATCGAGCAAGAATCGGGGCGGAGAGGGGCTGTACTGCGATATCTCCGGCCGCCCGACGCAGCGGAGCTCCGGTCGATCCCGAGCACAGAGGCTTCCTGGGGGCGAGTGGGTGGTGCTGGAGTGCTACTGGGAGTGTGGGGAGGCTGTTGGTGAAGAGAGGAGGGGCTCGGAGGCCCTACTTATAAGGGAGCGGCGAGGTCCCGTGGACCTGTGTGCCGGCGAGCTCCTGCTCGACGCCACAGTGCACGGGAGGCGATGGGATTGAGTCTGGGGTGTTGCTGGACGTATTCCAGGGCGGAGGGAAGGAAGAGGGGGAGCGGGGGATGCTCCAGAGGGCGTGCGAGTGTGAGGCCGACGAGTGGAGGTTGCGGGCGGCCAGCGCGCGTGCGAGGGCGGCCACTGGAGGGAGGAGGAGGAGGGGGACAGCGCCGGGGAGAGTCGCAGACGTCGAGGCGCATCGGTAGGCGCGAGGGAGGAGCACGAGGTGGTCGGGGGCAAGCGATTGGGCGAAGCTACAGTGCGGGTGCGCACTGTAGGGCGCTCTGGAGCGTGCTAATTGCATGCCATGGCATGCCATTGGCCCTCTGGGCGTGTCCGCCGTGTCTGGGGGGTCCAGCACGAAGTAGATAACTTAGCTGTAGCTTTGGATGCTCTGGCAGATCAGTGAGATAGGAGTGAAGCTGGTAAATAGGTAGAATTTGGCTGTCCAGCAAGGTGAATTGGGATTTCCACCCCTCAATCATGGATCTGTGGACATGGGGGAGTTACTGGAGGTAGAATGTAACTAGATGAAGCTGTGGTAGAAAGCTGAGGCAAAAGTAAATGGTAAAAGAGGTCAAGAAGATGGTTTTGGTAAAGTAGCAGAAGGTGTTTGATCAAGTTTTAGACAACCAAATAATCTCCACTAGCCATGGCACTTAACAGGATTGAATGTCATATGGAAATAGGGTGTTTCACCAAATTTGGGCTCATTTGAAGAAACTAGCCAATGTAACTTTGGTGAACCCTAGAAATCAACAGAAATGGCTTCATCTTGTTTAAGTCAAGCTAATCATCTCCCCTTGATGCACCACTTGGTTTAGTTTCATCATTTGGGGTTATGATCATGCCCACAAAGTTTGAAGCTCCAGGTAAAAAGTTGGTAATGTAAAGTTGTTCAAATTTGCACTTGAACAGAAAGGGTTTTGGGGTATTCAGATCAAGTTACCCTACTCCAAATCTTGTGCCATTTGGTCTTGATGCCTTTTTAGGCCATTCTAGCATGTGCACCAAGTTTGAGAGCATTTGGATAAGTTTGGCAATGTAAAGTTGCTCAAACTTCAGATATGGACAGAATGGTTTTGAAGGGTTTTGAGGATGTTTTATTGCTTCCCAAGGCATGGGGCTTGGCAAGATCATCAAATATGTCACATATGACATGATAGAATTTCCCTGGAATTTTTGGAGATTATTTCCTTTGTAAATATTTCAAAAGCTTGAAATATCCAGAAAGGGTTTTTGAGGGATTAGCCCATTATTTTGAACATGACCAAGTGTTGAAACTCTTATATATGGACAATATATGTCCTATGAGTCTCGCTGAATTTTGGCAAATATTTTTGAAATACTTAAATAATTTTTCCCTATTAAAGACCATTTCTGGCCTTAAGAAAAAGCTTTTAAATAAAATAGGAAAATAACTTTTAAAATTATACTTTTGTGGTTTCTAGGAGTCCTATGACTACTAGGTCTCAAATACACTTTTTGAAATAATTTCCTCACCCTAAATCAAGCACTTGCAGTGCAAACCTCAATTCAGGGTTTTTTGGAATACTAAATTTTTAAAATACATTTTGGCCAAATTAAATTTATAAGAAAATACTATACTGCTATAAACACTTGGTATGATCATTGGGCAGAAGTTTTAGGTATGGAGATGAATTCTACAAGAGGTAATAGTTGACTTTAATGAGCACAAGAAAAACACATGAGGCAAAAAGCTTAATTCAAATAAAAGCCAAATGATGCCAAAAAAATTGTTGGTCCAAATTTTCATGCTACATTGATGCAAATGACATGTTACAAAATGCAGGGTGTGACAGACCTACCCCCCTTACAAGAATCTCGTCCCTGAGATTCCTAAACTAGGTCTTAAAAGAGATCGGGATACTCGGATCTAAGATAGTCTTCACGTTCCCAGGTTGCTTCTGCTTCCGTGTGGTTGCTCCACTGGACCTTGAAGTACTTGATGGTACGGCTTCGCATCCGTCGTTCTGCTTCATCCAGAATGCGAATGGGCTTCTCGCGGTAGGTCAAATCAGGCTGCAGATCAATGGCTTGGTGATCAACATCCTTGTAGAGATCAGGCTTGTTCGGAACTTGGAGACATTTTCGAAGGTGTGACATGTGGAACACATTGTGCACATCGGATAGCTCAGGTGGTAGTTCCAACTGGTAAGCCACTTCTCCTCGTTGTGCAGTGATCTCGAAGGGTCCAATGAACCTTGGTGCGAGCTTCCCCTTGACGTGGAACCGCTTGGTTCCCTTTAGAGGAGTTACTCGCAGGTATACATGATCCCCGACATGGAAACTCATGTCCCGACGGTGAGTGTCAGCATAGCTCTTCTGCCTTGACTTGGCTGCCTTCAAACATTCTCTGACTAGTTGGACTTGCTCTTCTGCTTCGCGGAGAATATCCGGTCCAAAGACTAGCCCTTCTCCAGTCTCTGACCAGTTGAGGGGTGTGCGACATCTGCGTCCGTACAATGCCTCAAATGGTGCAATCTGAAGGCTTGACTGATAACTGTTGTTATTGGAGAACTCGGCAAAAGGGAGACAATCTTCCCACTTGGTCCATATGCCAAGACACAGGCTTGGAGCATGTCTTCGAGAATTTGATTTACTCGTTCAGTCTGACCTCCGGTCTATGGGTGGAAAGTCGTGCTGAAAGACAATTTGGTTCCCAAGGCTTCTTGGAACTTCTTCCAGAACCTTGAGGTGAACTGGGTTCCTCGATCTGACACAATCTCCTTGGGAACGCTGTAAAGGCTTACGATTCTGTCGATGTAGAGAGCTGCCAGCCGGTTGCCATCATAAGTAGTTTTGACAGGAATGAAATGGGCCACCTTGGTCAAATGATCGACTATGACCCAGATAGAGTCATGTCCTCTATTTGACCTTGGTAATCCAGTGATGAAGTACATTCCGACCTTATCCCACTTCCACTCAGGAACCTTGAGTGGTTGGAGCAATCCAGCGGGTCGCTGATATTCAGCCTTGACCCTTTGGCACACATCACACCTTGCAACATAGGTTGCAATCTCTCTTTTCATCTCGTGCCACCAGAATCTTTCCTTCAAGTCTTGATACATCTTGGTTCCTCCAGGGTGGATGGAATACGGAGTGTCGTGCGCTTCTTGCAGGATCAGGTTCTTCAACTCCATCTTGTTTGGTACGCAGATGCGGCCTTTGTACCAAACAATCCCGTGCTCGTCTTCAGAGAATCCTGGGGCCTTGCCTAGCTTCATCTTCTTCTTGATGCCTTCAATTCTTGCATGCCCACCTTGTGCCTTCTTGACTTCATCCAACAGGGTTGGTCTGATTTCCAAATGATCCAGAAATCCAGGGGTGACCAATTCCAAACTGATTTGTTCAAACTCCTTAAACAGGGCTGGCTGCCTCTTTTGAATTATGGCATTCAAGGAGCAAGCCTTCCTGCTTAAGGCATCGGCCACCACGTTAGCCTTCCCAAGGTGGTATTGAACACTAAGGTCATAGTCTTTGATGAGTTCCAACCATCTTCGCTGCCTCATGTTCAATTCCTTTTGGGTGAAAATGTACTTCAGACTTTTGTGGTCTGTGTATATCTCACACCGTTTCCCTAGGAGGTAATGCCGCCATGTCTTCAAGGCATGAACTACTGCTGCTAACTCAAGATCGTGAGTAGCGTAGTTCTCCTCATGAGGTCGTAGCTGCCTGGAGAGGTATGCTATGACTCGGCCTTCTTGCATTAGAACGCTTCCCAATCCGGTTCGAGAGGCATCACAATATATCACGAACTCCTTGTGAATATCGGGTGTTGCCAGAACTGGGGCGGTGGTCAACCTCTTCTTGAGCTCTTGGAAGCTCTCTTCGCATTTTGGCGTCCATTCGAACTTCTTGTCCTTATTGAGGAGTTGAGTCATTGGCCGGGCAATGCTAGATAATCCTTCCACGAATTTGCGATAATAGCCCACAAGTCCGAGGAAGCTTCTGACTTCCTTAACGGTCGTTGGAGATTTCCATTGGGTCACAGCTTCGATCTTTGCGGGATCAACTGATAATCCTTCTTCGGTCAAGACATGACCTAAGAATCCAACTTTATGCAGCCAGAACTCACACTTGCTGAATTTGGCATATAGTTGGTGCTCCCAAAGCTTGTCTAGGACCATCCTCAAATGTTGCTCGTGTTCTTCCTCCGTCTTCGAGAAGACAAGAATGTCATCGATGAAGACAACAACGAACTTGTCCAAATATTCCATGAAGAATTTATTCATGAGATACATGAAGTAAGCTGGGGCATTGGTCAACCCAAAGGACATGACCGTGTACTCGTACAGGCCATATCTGGTCACGAATGCCGTCTTCGGAATATCTTGGGGTCTGATCTTCAGCTGGTAGTATCCAGATCTGAGGTCGATCTTGGAGAACACCTTGGCTCCGCTGAGCTGATCAAACAAATCTTCAATCTTGGGAAGTGGATATTTGTTCTTGATTGTAACTTCATTGAGGGAGCAATAGTCAATGCATAAGCGGATGGTACCGTCCCTCTTTGCCACAAACAGAACAGGTGATCCCCAAGGGGAGGCACTCGGGCGGATAAATCCCTTCCTCAGCTACTCTTCCAGTTGCTTCTTCAACTCAGCTAATTCTTCCGTCCCCATTCTATAAGGCTTCTTATAGATGGGTCCTGCCCCGGGCACGAGCTCGATAATGAACTCAATGTCACGGTCAGGGGGCATTCCCGGTAGTTCATCTGGAAAGACATCAGGGTACTCGCATACCACCGGTACTTGCTCTAGCCCAACTTCAGACAGACAGTTGACTTGAACGGCTTGAGCGGAAGAGGAGTTAGGAGCAAACTTGACTTCGACTCCTTGGTCATTGGTCATGGTGACAGTCCGATTGGCACAGTCTAACAAGCCTTGGTGCTTGCTGAGCCAATTCATGCCTAGGATCACATCCAAGCCTTGTGATCTCAGGACGATGAGGTCTGCTAGGAAATCTACACCGTTAATGGTAATACTGACTCCCTTGCAGCCTATCTTGGCTCTCATCTCTGTTCCGAGGGTTTGTACCACCATGGGGTTATTCAGGGGTGTAGGGGCCATGCCACTTTTTAATGCGAATCTTTGAGTGACAAATGAATGTGTTGCTCCAGAATCAAACAAGACAGTTGCAGGTGCTGAGTTGACAAGGAACGTACCCAGCACGACGTCCGGGTCTTCCTGGGCTTCTTCAGTAGTGACGTGATTCACACGCCCCTTCCCATGGTTAGGCGGGTTGCGAGGAGCTGGGTTCCTTGGTGGCATCCCGCGGCCTTGTCCTGGGTTCTGCGCATTGGGGCGCGGGGCGTCAGGCTTCTTGTTGGGGCACACCCTTGAGATGTGTCCTGACTGACCACGTCCAAAGCAAGTGACTTGGTTTGGACTGTTGATCTTGTTGCCACCACTGTTATTGGGGTTGAAGGCTGGCCTTGGGTTGGCATACTGCTGAGGCTGATAGTTGGTGCGAGGTGCAGGAGCTCTTGGTTGCTGATAGGTTGGTTTGGCCGGGGCTGACTGCCACGGACGAGGCTTCTGGTTGCTGGAACTTCCCTTGCTGACCATCTTGCGCTTGCGAGTGTCTTCCAGAGCACGCCGCTTGTCTTCAAGCATGAGTGCTTTTTTCACCAGGCCAGGGAAGGTTGGGCAATCGCACACGACAAGCGAGTATTGCAGAGTCTGATTGAGGCCTTCCATGAAGTGCTCCCTTTTTGCAGCATCAGTGCTGACATCTTCAGGGGCATACCTTGACAGAACACTGAACTTCTGCATGTACTCCTTGACAGTGCCACTTCCTTGCTTCAGAGCTCGGAATTCACGCTTTTTGATAGCTATGATTCCGAAAGGAATGTGGGCCTTGCGGAATTCTGCCTTGAAGTTGTCCCAAGTGATGTCTTGTCCAGCATGCATGACCTTGAATCCATCCCACCAAGCTCTAGCAGTCCCCCCGAGGCAGTGGGCTGCATAGGCCACCTTCTCGCGGTCTTCGGTGCATCCAACTAGTTCCAGCAAGTCCTCAATGGTGCAGACCCAGTCGTCTGCATCCAGGGGTTCAGCAGTCTAGATGAAAGTTGGCGGTGCATGCTTCTTGAACTCTGCCAACGTGGAACGTCCATTGCCATTCCCCGCCGGCTGGCGGTTGTTGGTGACAGCTTGAGCAATCAACTGAAGGGCTGCAGTGTTGGCTTGGCGTTCCTCTCGGAAAGCTTGGAGAAGCTGAGCCATGTCCATGTTCGGAGGAGGTGGTGGTGGTGGAGCTTGGTCGTTGGTTTGGTCGTGGCCTGCCTCTGACTGAGCGGATGCTCCAGCTTCAGGCTGCTGGGTAGAGGTACCAGTACGAGTTACAACAGGCATCCTGTTGGAGCAGTAAAAGGTCTCATGACTTGGAAGAGGGAAAGCAAGATAGATGGGTGCCTAGTAAGGGGGTGGGTGTGACACTAATCAAATCATGTAAGGGCCGAAAGGCCAAACACATTCATTAAAATCCAAATGGGTGATGCAGTCATTTACATATTCCCGAAGGAAGAATACGACATACATCCAAACACAACAAAAGCAACACTAGATGGTTTCATATGAACCATACAAGGACTCAACTGCGCATCGGGGTTACACGACCTATCCTACCGTAGAGGTCACGAACTGGCATATCCGAGTAGCGAATAATGCCTAAGCGGCGGAATGCTCGGTTGCGTATTCTGGCTCTTCTGGGTATTCCTCCTTGTCTTCATCTGTCTGGGCCCCCCTTGTCACTTGAGGGCGTGGGGGAGTGGAGGAGTTGGATACGACGGTGCTTTGTCGGTGGTGCAGGGAAAAGCTTGCGATATTCCCTTGCCGTCATCCGACGTCGCCGAGGTGGTCCTTCATTCTTGGAAGATACATCTCCGGAGGGCCTTCCGCCTCGGTATGCGATAGCGGACTGTCCGGAAGGCGCTCCTTCTTTCTTGATCCTATTTGTCTTCTCTTGAGCTCGACGAAGAAGTGCCTAGGTCTTGTGAAGTTCTTCTCGGAGCTTCATTGATTCCGAGGCCAAGTCTTGTGCCAAGCTGTCGGCACATAGACTAAAGTAGGTCTGGAACCGAAGCGAGAGTCCTTCCTTCAGTGGAGGGGCTAGTGCCCTGCTTTCATCTTCACCTTCCTTCCGGTAAGTCAAGAAGCGGGTCGTCATCTTGGCTGCCATCTCCGGAAGAAGCTCGCGGAGACGGGTTAGTGCCTTGAGTGCAGCAACCTCGACAGCGAGAGGTAGTGTTGCCATCTGGGGTCCCGCAAAGAACCAACTTGTGGGAGGATCGTTTGCCTTCACGATCACTTCCACATGGTATTCCACCTCAGTGTCGCTAACCCAATGCTCAAGGTAGGTGAGGATGGGTGCTCGGTGGAACTGGCACTCCTGGAGGCTATCCTCGAGAAGCAAGGGAAACCCAGTGGTCAGGTGCTCTTCAGGTACAGCGGCCATCTACAAAGGTGGAATAGGAGAGGTTAATAAGCTGATGAAACCTCAGGTTGGTAAGGTTTAGAAAAGAAGAGAGGTTCAGAAGGTTTTTGAAAAAAGGGTCTCATCTAACTAACGCCCATGCTAACTAAGGCTTCCTACAGTCAGGATGGCTTTGATACCAGCTCTGTGGGGACCCCGACTTAGAAGTCGAGATCACCGAATGCACGTGTGCAGTGATCCCAGAGATCAATGCTCACTGAACACACAGAAGCTGAATAACAAGAGTCTTACATCCATACATACCGTCTTACACAAATTAAGGCCATTATGGCCAAGTCTTACATAGATAGAGTCTCAAGGGCTGAATAGCAAATAAGTCAAATAGCGGAAGTCTTCGATGATAAGTAGAACCCATGCCATCTGCCTTAACCCTACAGGCATTCTGACTGGGATAGCGTCCTAGTTCGCATGTTCGTCTCCATAGAACTCTTCTTCATATTCCTGTTCCTCCATGCCTGGCCAATTAAATAACCAGTGGCAAGCCAATGAGTACTTTGAATGTACTCGCAAGCAACCCATGATTTGGTTTAAAGTAACAATGCAATTGAACAACAATGAACATTCTAGCTGTGAGCAAGAATAGATATTCTACCGTCAAGTGTTTGCATCAATAAATTCACGTAACCTCGAAGACAGGTTACCGATATCAACATGAATAGAATTCAACTCGACGATTCAAGTCACCACCTTGACTCATCACACACACATACTTTCACCGATGTAGTAAAATTTCTGGACATAGTTTAAGTAGCACCACCCAACTGTCCCTGACCGTGGACACGGCTATTCGAATAGTTTTACACTCTGCAGAGGTTGCGCACTTTACCCACAAGATCCGGGAAGCTTTCGTGTCACCCACGATCCCGCAGTACCTCAAGTACTCGGGGGAAGCACCCGGTCATTATCTTTCCTTAGACGACACTAACATAGAGTCCACTCGTTGGTACACGGCCCTCGAGTACAAACTATAGATCATGGGACTTGCCCTAATTTCAATGTCACGCGTACCCGAAGGGACCAACGGTGTGTCCGGTGCCCTGTAAAAATAGTCATGGTCGTCTATCCGAGCACGACCCCGTCCCGGGAAAGACCTCAAGTCTTCCCGTCACTAGTAATGCGGGCACCATGCTAGTATCAGTCTAAGTAATCAATAACGCCCCGTCCCATAAGGGGTAGAGTGGTTGCACATGTTTGGTTGGGACGGTAGTCACACATAAATCTAATCCATCATTTCACCCATGCACAAGATCTATACCGGCACATCACTTCTTCCGCAAGTGATGACCTAACTCAATATATCCCTCGGGCATTAGGGGCACCCGATGTTTTATTTGAAAGAATGCACCCACGAAGGTTTCATGGCACACATGCATCACTAAGCATCACTACTAACCATTTGCATTGCATCTAGCACATAACAAGATTAAGAGTGAAGCATGCATCATATGGTGGTTCAAACTAGGTCATCACCATAACTCTTATCATCATGCATTCGGAAACAAACGGGTTCCGAAGAACACAAGTGTATCATGGTCAAAGGGCTGCTTGCCTGGATTGGCTTGGTCTTCAAAGTCTTCAAATCCTTCTCCACCTTCTTCCTCAGCAACCTCGTCAAATACGGTATCTAAACGTCGCAAAATAACAACGTGAAAACAAGACCACAATAAAAACAGAAAAATCAAAGTGCTCGGAAAAATGTCAACTTATTTTTGTTAAATACTAGAGAGAAAACTAAGATGGCAAAAATTCTTAGTTGGAGTTTTGGAGTTGCATAATGGAATCTAAGGATTTTTGAACATGAGTTTTAATGTTCAAATTTGAATTTAAATTTGAACAGAACAGAAAAGGTTCATGGATATGTGTGAAAGTGACACCATTAAATAGGTTGGAATTTTACAAGATTTTAGGAGTTGGAATTAATTCATTTGGACAAATATTTATTTCTGTGAAATTATTTGAAATATCACAGAAAAGAATAAAAGGAAAAGGCCCTGTGCCACTTGGCCAGAACGGCCACAGTGCACGGCCCAGGCGAATAGCCCACCGCTCGGGCGCCAGCGCGCGCGTCAGGGTTTTTAAACCTGACGGGCGGGGCCCGACGGTCAGTGGCAGAGAGGGGAGAGAGAGAGTGGTGAGGATGACAGGCGGGGCCCGCCTGTCAACTTCAACCTCACGGACAAAGCGACGACGAGCTCACCGGCGGCGATTCCGGGCACGACGGGGCAAACGGAGGGCAGGAACGGGCTCAGCGAGGAGTCGCCGTTCTAGTGGTGGTGGTGCGGCTCGCCGAAGAGGCCTGGTTCGCCGGCGGCGAGGGCTTGCGGCGGAGGAGCATCGGGAGGTCGCTGCTCCGGTTGATTCCGGCAGCTGCAGAGAGGGGGAAGAGAGGGAAACGCATCAGTGGAGTACGGCGGCTCCAGATCGAGCAAGAATCGGGGCGGAGAGGGGCTGTACTGCGATATCTCCAGCCGCCCGACGCAGCGGAGCTCCGGTTGATCCCGAGCACAGAGGCTTCCTGGGGGCGAGTGGGTGGTGCTGGAGTGCTACTGGGAGTGTGGGGAGGCTGTTGGTGAAGAGAGGAGGGGCTCGGAGGCCCTACTTATAGGGGAGCGGCGAGGTCCCGTGGACCTGTGCGCCGGCGAGCTCCTGCTCGACGCCACAGTGCACAGGAGGCGATGGGATTGAGTCTGGGGTGTTGCTGGACGTATTCCAGGGCGGAGGGAAGGAAGAGGGGGAGCGGGGGATGCTCCAGAGGGCGTGCGAGTGTGAGGCCGACGAGTGGAGGTTGCGGGCGGCCAGCGCGCGTGCGAGGGCGGCCACTAGAGGGAGGAGGAGGAGGGGGACAGCACCGGGGAGAGTCGCAGACATCGAGGCGCATCGGTAGGCGCGAGGAAGGAGCACGAGGTGGTCGGGGGCAAGCGATTGGGTGAAGCTACAGTGCGGGTGCGCACTGTAGCGCGCTCTAGAGCGTGCTAATTGCATGCCAGAACATGCCATTGGCCCTTTGGGCGTGTCCGCCGTGTCTGGGGGGTCCAGCACGAAGTAGATAACTTAGCTGTAGCTTTGGATGCTCTGGGAGATCAGTGAGAGAGGAGTGAAGCTGGTAAATAGGTAGAATTTGGCTGTCCAGCAAGGTGAATTGGGGTTTCCACCCCTCAATCATGGAGCTGTGGACATGGGGGAGTTACTGGAGGTGGAATGTAACTAGATGAAGCTGTGGTAGAAAGCTGAGGCGAAAGTAAATGGTAAAAGAGGTCAAGAAGATGGTTTTGGTAAAGTAGCAGAAGGTGTTTGATCAAGTTTTGGACAACCAAATGATCTCCACTAGCCATGGCACTTAACAGGATTGAATGTCATATGGAAATAGGTTGTTTCACCAAATTTGTGCTCATTTGAAGAAACTAGCCAATGTAACTTTGGTGAACCCTAGAAATCAACAGAAATGGCTTCATCTTGTTTAAGTCAAGCTAATCATCTCCCTTAATGCACCACTTGGTGTAGTTTCATCAAATGGGGTTATGATCATGCCCACAAAGTTTGAAGCTCCAGGTAAAAAGTTGGTAATGTAAAGTTGTTCAAATTTGCACTTGAACAGAAAGGGTTTTGGGGTATTCTGATCAAGTTAACCTACTCCAAATCTTGTGCCATTTGGTCTAGATGCCTTATTAGGCCATTCTAGCATGTGCACCAAGTTTGAGAGCATTTGGATAAGTTTGGCAATGTAAAGTTGCTCAAACGTCAGATATGGACAGAATGGTTTTGAAGGGTTTTGAGGATGTTTTCTTGCTTCCCAAGGCATGGGGCTTTGCAAGATCATCAAATATGTCACATATGACATGATAGAATTTCCGTGGAATTTTTGGAGATTATTTCCTTTGTAAATATTTCACAAGCTTGAAATATCCAGAAAGGGTTTTTGAGGGATTAGCCCATTATTTTGAACATGACCAAGTGTTTAAACTCTTATATATGGACAATATATGTCCTATGAGTCTCCCTGAATTTTGGCAAATATTTTTGAAATACTTAAATAATTTTTCCCTATTAAAGACCATTTTTGGCCTTAAGAAAAAGCTTTTAAATAAAATAGGAAAATAACTTTTAAAATCAACTTTTGTGGTTTCTGGGAGTCCTATGACTACTAGGTCTCAAATACACTTTTTGAAATAATTTCCTCACCCTAAATCAAGCACTTGCAGTGCAAACCTCAATTCAGGGGTTTTTGGAATACTAAATTTTTAAAATACATTTTGGCCAAATTAAATTTATAAGAAAATACTATACTGCTATAAACACTTGGTATGATCATTGGGCAGAAGTTTTAGGTATGGAGATGAATTCTACAAGAGGTAATAGTTGACTTTAATGAGCACAAGAAAAACACATGAGGCAAAAAGCTTAATTCAAATAAAAGCCAAATGATGCCAAAAAAATTGTTGGTCCAAATTTTCATGCTACATTGATGCAAATGACATGTTACAAAATGCAGGGTGTGACAAAGGCCAAAAGCAAGGACATAAAGCGCAAGGGAGCGGCAGTGCTTGCAGCCGAACCAGAAATGAAGTGCGGCTGCGACTACCCAGAGCCACCCAAGAACGGCCGAGCATTTTGCGCCTTCCATAACGTGCACAACCACAATAATCATGACTGTCAAGAGCTCAGGGCCCTCCGCGAAGGACGCGTCATCCAATGCCCCGAGCGCGGCAACCATGGCTACGGCCACGGGGGAAGTCGGAGCGGGGGACGCTAGGACGACCGCGGCCCCCGCCAGGAGTGTCATGATCAGCCTCGGGAGGACTATTGGTGCAGCCAGCCCCGCGAGGACGCCTGGGGGGACCAGCCCCGAGAGGACCGTCCTCAGGGCAGGGTCATCCTACCACCTCTGCCACCGCCAAGGAGAAATGATGACCAGGACGAGGGGGCTGGGGGCTTCCAGGAGCCGCGTGCCATCGCTTGCATCTTGGGCGGAGCAGAGGCCCCGGCTTCTCAGCGCCTCTTCAAGCAATTCGCCCGTGAAGTAAACGCGGCTCTCCCCAAGCTCGAGGTTATTCGCCCACTCAGGTGGTCTAGATGCCCCATCACCTTCAGTTCGGCAGACCAACTCAAGTGTGCAGCTACGACTGGGCGCCCTCCCGATGCTTTGTTCACCCGCCATCAGCAACGTCCAAGTTACCAAGACCATCATCGACAGTGGCGTTGGGCTCAACGTCCTGTCCATCGAGACATTCGACAGCCTCCAAGTACCCTACGATCAACTGCTGCCTACCAAGCCCTTCTCCGGAGTGACTGATGGCTCCACCACCCCCGTAGGGCAGGTCCACCTACCTTTCACCTTCAGCAAACTCGACAACTACCACACTAAGCTCATCGACTTCGATGTCGCTCATATCCACCTCCCTTACAACGCCATCCTCGGGTACCCAGCCCTGGCCAAGTTCATGGCAGTGACTCACCATGGCTACAATGTCCTCAAGATGCCGGGGAGTGGCGGCGTCATTACCATTGCCTGCGAGGAGAAGGACGCAGTGTGCTCACTCGAGCGCGCTTACCAGGCGGCAGCAGTCAAGGATCCAGACACCGACAACGTAATCTACCCACCTGAGGTCCTCCCCAAGAAGAAGAAGCAGCTGCTCGCCCTGGAGCCTCATGGGGATGCAGCACAGGGCAGCAGCACCTCAGGACCTACACCTAGGGAGGGGCCTCCTCCCTCTCTCGCATAGGAAGGCGCGCCCGACGCCCCCCTCAGGATGGGCTCGGGGGCTCTCCGATGGAGGGCCTCTGACTTAGCCAATGTCACGAGGGAGGCGCTCGGGCACCATGTGGAGGAGTGCTTCGCCGCACACTTCCCTCCGGAGGCCTCAAGGCGCGAGGCACCAAGCGCTCAGGAGTTCATTATCCAGACCATTGAAGACCTACAGGTGCCAAGAGCCATGCGGGGCGAGCGCTGCCTGGCCCCTCTTGGGGCAGCTGTCGGCCCAGGCTCAGGAGACAGGCTGCGCGTCTGCGTCAACGTCCCTACACTCAAGAGGATCGCATCTCAGGAGCTCTATTGGCCTTCCCAGATGGGCCGGTGCCAGGGTCCCCCTCACAGCTACGTGTGCATGCCCTTTGGCCTGCCGAACAAGGCGACCCTGCACCAACGCCACATGCGGGAAGTTCTGGCGAGTCGCGAGGCCATGCACAAGGAGATCCAGGCGGAGTTGGACTTGGCCCTCCCCGAGATCTAGAGAACCCCGGAGCCTCGCGAGGGGCCGGAGCCAGGCGGCCCGTAAGGAACAGCGTCTGCGTCGAGCATCTTCAGCTACACCAACACTACTTCAGCAACTATGCCAGGTGACATCTTCCGATTTTTGTTCAACTGGGAGCACCCCTCGGGCTGCGTCATTCCCAGGTCGCACGGGCCTGTCCTTGCGACATGTATCCTTTTGTATCTCAGATCACCTTGTGGAGGGGCGCCCCTCGGGCTGCATTATCCCTAGGCCGCACAGGTTCGTCCTGGTGGCATGTATCTCCCTTGCATTTTACCTGAGCCAGCGTTACTATCTCTATCAGCTGCATTTGGATCACACATCTATTTGAACGTCATCCCTTTGGGCCTCCTTCACTGCCTAATGGACTTCTGCACATTTCGCAACGGGAGTTGCATACGTTGGCACGGCGCTTGTGCTCAAGTCCGTCCCTGCAACGCAGATAAACTCGAGGGACTGGGCTCTGACCCGCGGCCCGCTCCGCAAGCGTCACCTCACCAGGCCGTCGGTGCCTTCATCTTCCCGCTGATTTATCAGAAGCCCAGCGCGGGTGTGGCCCTAAGTCGTTCTGCTGCAGGCTAGCCCTTTGGAGTCTCAGGAGCATGATGACAGGCAGTACCACGGGTCTCCCCTCCTCACGTAATTCTCTTGCGCGTTAAAGGGGGGGGGGGGTCCTTGAGCATCGCGCCTCAGGGGCTCTTACCGACTCTCCAGCCCTCACCCCTTGGCCTTGACCACGGCACCGCGACCTGGCATACCAACGGCGGCCGAGCATCGCTCGAGGGTCGGGACCCGAGGACGCAGATGTAACACCCCATATGTGGTACCTTCCATATATGGCAATAAAGCTTTACTATTTGATCCTTGTCCTTTCCTTGGGGGTTCTTTTTCAATTATGCATTCTTATGGTCATTGCATTGTCATGTTATCTTTTCTTTTGCATTCATGCATTACTTCATCATCACCATTGCATGATAATCATCATGGCATCCTTCACTTGTCATTGAGTTCTTTTCTTTCCTAGTATGCCAAGTGAGTGCACCTTGTTATTGTTGTGATGGTGGTGGCAAGATCATAGCCATGCTAAACCCTACCCCTTTTCTTCTAGCACTACTCACCACTTCTCTCCATTCTTTTCCATTCTTTAAGCATTTTTGCAAGTGGCTTAACCTTATCCTTTAATGTTCATCTCCTCCCCACATCTTTGTTGCCTTGACCCTAGTCACCTTGCAAAGCCTTGCCCCAATTTAAAATGATTTGGTCAGGTTCAAAAATGATAGAAGTTTGAACCATATTCAAACTTGTTTTATTTTTCTACCACTAAAAATGCCCAAGTCAATTTTATAAAATAGGGCATAAATCTAAGAGCTAGGGGATATTTTATTTCTCTCCTAATTCCTTTACTTTTAGCATGTGCTTTTCATTCTGTTTTTTTGTCTGAAGAAAAAGAAAAAGAAAAAGCATCAGCAGCAGCAGCAGTGCAGCCCAGCAACACTTGGGCTCGGCCTCCCCCCTCGGCCCAGCAGCCAGCCCACGTCAGCAGCCCGGCAACAGCCCACGCGCGTCCCTGCTACCTATTCTCACCCGCGCCCCCGCATACCCCCGCCGCGTCGCACCCACGTGGCCAGGACGGGCCCACAGGTCAGCGTCTGTGGACAGCCGCACACCCACCTTTTCGTCCTCCTCTCGCCGTCGCCATGGGGACCGCGAGCACGACATCGTCGCCGCTTCGTCGTCGCCATGGCTCCTCTTTTAAGCCCCTACCTTGTCCAACCAACCCACTAGGGTTCTCTCCACCTTCCCCGCCCGCCGCCAGGCCACCTAGACCCCCAGATCCACCGCTCCTCCGCCATCCCGAGCGCAGTAGAGAGCTCGTCCTCGTCGCCGACGTGCTCTCTAGCCACCGCCGCCCTGGAGATCGTGTTCGTCAAGTCCGCCGTCGTCGACTACGTCTCCTGCTATCTCTACGGCCCGAGGGATGCCAAGTTCGACTACCTCCTTGTCGAGTTCCCCCCGCGTCAGCCTCCGTTCTTCTCCGGCGAGATTCCGTCACCTCCGACCTCCTCGCGGCTAACCAAGCACACCTCCGTGCTTGTGGTGAGTTTGCGCACCTCCCCGACCCTTTTTTCTCCTCATTTGCGTGCTCTAGCCGTGCTAGCCGCGCGCACCCGAGCTCGTCGCCGCCGGGCCTCGTCTCCGGCGAGTGCCCCGACCTCCGTTGTTCCTCCGCACATGTCCATCGTCATTACCGTGTCGCGTAGGGTCTGCATGCGCTCTCGCCGCTCCGTTTGGGCCCGTATTTGGTCGCGCCGTAGTTCGTCGCCACCGCCTCTGCTCGTTGACGCCGGCGACGTTGTAGTGCTCCATAGGCCCTGCTAGTGCTTGTCGAGGGTGCGGAACTCCTCCAGGAGCAAACTGCATCCCTCCGCCGCCCGTTTAGGTCGCCGGAGCAGCTTCGACGAGCTCCTCCGGCCGGCTCTATTTTTCCCCTCCGTCTGCATTTTCTGATTACTCATAAGGCCACACTCCCCTTCTCTGTCAGATACACGCGCATAGCCCAATGGTGTGTCTCTCCTTCAGTTAGCCAGCGACGCGGGTTCGATTCTGCTCCGGGGCAGTGGCTAGCCCCTTTTTGCATTTTCTTTATGACCCTGACAGCCCGGCCCCACTGTCAGCCTCAGCACCACTCACACCCACACCCGCACCCACTCAGCGCCACCTCAGCTTCCCTGGACCCACTAGTTAGTGACTATGGTGAGGCCAGGCCGTGTCAGTTTACCTTTGTGTTTCTTTTCTGTTTTTGTTTTTATTTTCTTTTCTGCATTTTCTTTTGCATATGCATATATTTTATTATATGCATCTGTTGAAAATGCTTTATATATGAAAACTGCCTAGTTTTAAATGTAGAACAATCATATGCTGTTTGTTGCCATGTTTAAAAACATTTAAAGTGTTGTTTGAATTAATTTGTGTTTAAAATATGCTCAAACTTGTAAAAATCATAACTAAATAACCATAGTTCCAAATTTGACAAACTTTATATGTATTTGGGGTGGAAAAATGTGTAGATCAAGATGGTGCTGTTGATTTGCATGTTTAACAACTTTAAAATATGACTTTCTCAGATCTGTCCTATTTATGTTATTATGAATATGGGAGTTTCCGGAAATTGTTGTTTGTTCTTTCCGGCCCATTTAAAATGCTAGCATGATGTTGTTGATCCTAGTTGCACCCCTTGCCATGATTAAACAACTTATAAAACTTGCTGGGTGCTTGTTTAAATCATCTACATAACCACTTGTGGCCATGCTAGTTTTGTTTTCCCTTTTGCTTGTGTTCTATTTGTGTGCGTTCTTGTTTATTGCCATGTTGCTTGTGCACTCTTCTTGTCCCTAGGAGTTGCATCATATCCTACCCATGTCCATATGCATCATATTCATGCATGATGTGTTTGAGCATTGCATGATGATTGATTGTTGTTCCGGTGTTTGCATTGTTGTGTTGGTTAGAGCCCGGTGACGATTCGGAGTTCGAGGTTCCTTTCGGGGCTGAGTTTGAGGAGCAAGGTTAGGATCCCCCCGTGGACTCAACAGGCAAGATGACCATTCCTAGATATCACCTCTATCTTTGCCTATGCTAGATGTCTCTGTAATGCCCAGTATGAGATTCTACCTCCTACGTGTCGAGGCACGACTTAAAGGTATAAGCTCATACTAGAATGATCTCAAGTATGGTATCTTTGCACGACTCATGTAAAGGAGGGATGAAATTGCAAAAGAGTAGTGGGCTTACACTCGCCACGTCACACAATACATTACATAAGCAATCATCATCCAAATAACATCACAGTCTGACTACGGACGAAGATCCAAAAGAAAGATACCATAAATAAATAACACAAGGTCCAAATCGCCCCTAGTTGAAGCCACTACCGATCCTCTGGGTAAGACACGTAGTATCGCCCGCGTTCTTCGTCAAACTCCCAGTACAACTCTGTGCCATCACCTGTGTAGTTCACCATGGTACTTGCATCTGGTGTTGTGTAGAATCTGTGAGCCACGGAGGACTCAGCAATCCCATTCCCGGGTAGCAAAACTATCTAAGCCTTGGGTGTGGAACAAGGCTGAAGAATAAGGTTGCAGCTGCACTAGCCCTAGCTTACGTGTTTAGAGCGAGAAGAGAAGCGCCACGAGCGTCAAAGTGATCACGAAGTGATCCTATCTAAGCATGTCAATCATAACCCCACCGTGTTCACTTCCCGAACCCCTTGGAAAGCAACCGTCACGGGTACTCACGCTGGTAGTGTATTCTGAACATGGTGTCAAGTTTTCTACAATCGGATATTAACAAATTCCCATCTGCCACATAACCGTGGGCACGGCTTTCGAAAGATCAAACCCTGCAGAGGTGTCCCAACTTAGCCCATCACAAGCTCACGATCTGCGGAGTCACAACTCCAAGGTGGGAAGACCCAAGTATTCTCGGAATCCCGTGCTCAAGATATTCCGACTAAGGTAAAACTAATCCAGCAAGACCTCCCGGCGTGCCGACACCCTGACAGTAGCCGCGCGTATCTAGTCTCAGGCCACGACCAGATGAGCACATCGTACAGTGACCAAAACCCAAGTTGCCAAGGGGGGTACCGCACACGACTCTAGTTTGGACCAACACTCAAAACGAGCACTGGCCCAGGGGGGTTGATTAATAAATCCTCGGGTTAATTACTCCCTCGGCAAGTTTTAGTTGTTAGGCAAATGTAAGACCAAAGTCGGGCCTCGCTGGAAAAGCTTTAGCGCTAAGCGGGTTATCGAGGGGGTCCCATAACCCCAATCGTGTTAGGAACGCATAATCAAGGAACATAACACCGGTTTAAACGGTTCCTAGGGTGGCATGAGTGGAACAAAACACCAAGCGAGAGGCTTAGCCTTCCACCCATTACCAATATATAGATGATTTAGTTTAACAGATTATATAGTGTGATATCACAACAAGAACTTCAACATGAAGCAAGAATCTTCAAATCTTCCCCTGCAACTAACAATGCTATAAGAGGGGCTGAGCGAAGCTTACATAGCCAATCAAAGGTTTGCTAGGTTGGGTGGTTAGAGAGATTCATGGCTACAATAGGAGGCTGGCAAACAAACATGGGCATCGAGGCAATAAGCTAAAGAGCGAGACATCTAGCAATAGGCAAAGATAGTAATGTTATCTGGGTCAGGTCATCTTTCCTGTCGAGTCGTCGATGGGATCGTAAGACGGCTCCTCGTACGCAACCTCAGTAGGAACCTCGTTCTCGGTCTCGGCTCCCGGCTCTACTCAACACAAGAACACAACATGGCACAATATCAAACACAGTGCAATGCATAATCAACATGATGCAAGACAAGTCTATATGATGCATTTCATGGCAAGGGATGAAGCACACAAGAACAACACAAAACAACAAGTTTAAATGAGGCCGGAATCAACATATAGCAAATCCGGTAAGTCCTCATGCATATTTTGAAATTGGTCCAAATCTGAACAAACCTTAAGTTAAAGTTGTTAAACAACAAGTTAAAATGCACCATGATGATCTACACAAAATTCCAGTCAAGTTTCATATAATTTTTGTTTAATTCGGAGCTACGGTCTAGAAGATATGAGCAAAACAAGACAAGCAAGGCAACGGTGCAAGATGCATCCAAATATAAAGCAAACACACTCCAAACATGTAAACAACATGATATTATGATTCTACATGCAAAATCACACAAGTTTCATATAGGGCACGCTCAAAACGGAGCAACGGTTCAACACATACACACGAAACAAGATACAATGCAAAGCTGAAGTTAACAACCACATAGCAACTTTGGAGCAAGAGATATATACGCTACTTCACCCAAAAATGATGACAAGAAGCATGGACATGAAGTAGACATGTTACTTAACAAGCATGAACTTAGAACACACCCAAAAACCTACCGAAACATAATTAACCAAGCATGGCAAGTTGCAATAAAATTATCCAGACTTAGTCAAAATCTGGGAAGGCAAAATCATCATCACGATGCTGCCTTCGGAGGCACACAAAAACATGCATATCAACTCCACTAAGCATATAAATATCATGGACATGTATTAGACATAGCATACAGCAAACAACTCCATTGGAGCAACTCCATAGGAGGCATGGATCAATAGCAACAAGCTACACCAAATTGATCATGCTGATAAAAACCTGAGAGGTATAATTTATAGCAACTTAAGAGCAAGAAATAAATAAGCTACAACAAGCCATATGTGCAAGTAAGGGCATAAATGGATAGACAAAAACATGGACAACAAGGAATGATCATTTGCCACTCCAAAACAAGCATGGATTTGTGTGGGGCATCAAGCAAACATAGTATGAGGTTAAAACAGATTCCAGACTTGTTTACAAGCTTGTTTAAGTCACCTCAAGGCATATCATGGAAAGTGGTTTGCACCACAGCAAAGACCATATGATGGTGCTTCTAAAACATATTGGCATGTGACATGAGGACAAACACATCAATAGCAATGAGCATGTCAAAACAGCATCTCATAACAAGTTTCAGCACTTAACAGCCACATGCACTTTTGCAACAGAGATTATCATGGGAATATGGCACCTAACATGAATGCAACATCAACCATCATTTAGAGCACTTCACAATGAACATTTTGACATATCATATGCTCCATTTGGATAAACATGCACCAAGTTATCATATCTCAAACATGGCATCAAATTAACAAGTAACAACAGTTTATAACAAGTAGCACTCTTGCAACAGATATTAGGGCATCTATATGAACTCAAACAAGCATGCCACTGTATAACGAAATGAAGAGCATATCACCACGATCATTTTGACATATTATTTGCATCATTTGGATAAGCACACACAAAGTTACACCACACACAAGATGCCAACAAATTATGCAATTCTGGGACTTGGCCATTTTCAGACATGGAAAAAAACACAACAGAGCGCAATATAGTATATTGTCACGTGGGCGAGGAATAGAGCTCACCAACGTGGGCCTGGCCCAGAAGCGAAGGAGGAGGAAGGCAGATGCGGGCTGAGGCGGAGCTGGGCCGTCCTCGGCTGGGCCTCGCGGAAGGCTGGGCCGGCAGAAGAGGAGGAGGCCCACGAGGGCGCTGGCGAGTGGGGCTCATGCTCCTCGTCCAGCTCCCGATCGAGGGGAGGCCCGACGGTGAGCGACATGTCAGCGGGGCGGCGAGGAGGGATCGCTGACGGCGGGACGGGACGGATCCGATGGGATCCGGCGGGCAGGAGGCCGGATCCGACCGGGGCGAGGCCGGCAGCGTGGTTCCTGCGGCGGCGGAGCGCACGGCGGCGGGAATCCGGCGGGATCCGGCGTGTAGGCAACGGCGGCGGTCGGCGGTCGCCGGCGGGAGGTGTGAGCGGCGGCGAGGCAGGCGCCGGCGGCGGGGAAGACGACCGCGGTGCAGCACGAGGGGCGACGGAGTGCCCCGGGCCGCGGGGGCCCTGACCGGGCTGGGCGGGCCCTAGCCGGCGGGGAAGTGGGGCGTGCTGCGGGCAATCGGGAGCCGACACATGGCGGCGGTGGAACAAGTCGGACACGTCCGGCCGTGGTTGGACGTGTCCGGCGGCTGCAGGGAGGAGTTTGCTAGGGTTTTGCCCGAAAAAATGGATGTGGGGGACTAATTTATAGGCATAGGGAGCTAGGAGACTCCAAATGGGGAGCGGTTTTTGGCCACACGTTTGTGATCCGACGACCGAGATGATGGGATTGGTTGTGCTGGGTTTGTGGGCTGTTGTGGAGGGGGTCTTGGTCCAAAAGGAAGAGGTACTTTTAGCCCACTAGGTTAACCGTTGGAGTACCAGACGAACTCCAAATGCGATGAAACTTGACAGGCGGCCTACACGTACCAAAACAACAACACACGACAAGACTCACCTCATTCCGGGAACGTTACATGGCCACACATGAAAGAAGGACTCGGGGCTGCCACGGGCACATGTGTGAGTGTCGGAACTCGAAACGGACAACGGGAAGAGGCGAGTGGGACCGGGTGCAAGTGACAACACGAATGCAAAGCAATGCACATGATAACATGACATGGATGAAATGCACAAACGCACACGACAAAAGGAAGAAACCCGAAATGAAAGTAGAGCCCAGAATGGATTTGATGAAGTCAAAGTTTCATATATTGCCATAATTGGAAGGTGTTACATCTGGGGCATTACAAACTCTCCTCTACTACGGAAAGATCTCGTCCCGAGATCTAGGACTGGAAGAAGGAAGGGTACTCGGAACGAAGGTGATCTTCTCGTTCCCACATAGCTTCTCGGTCGGTATGGTGTGACCACTTAACTTTCAAGAACTTGATGGACTTGTTGCGGGTCTTGCGCTCGGTTTCTTTAAGAATAGCAACAGGGTGCTCACGATAAGATAAGTCTTGTTGAAGATCAATCTCCTCGAACGGAATGGTGCATTCAGGTGTCTTGAAGCACTTGCGGAGTTGAGACACGTGAAACACATCATGAACATTTGCAAAGTTGGAGGGGAGCTCAAGTTGATAGGCTAGATCGCCTCTTTTGCCAAGAATCTTGAAAGGGCCCACGCATCTCGGAGCAAGCTTTCCTTTGGTACCGAATCTTTGGGTTCCTTTCATAGGAGAAACACGGAGATAGACATGATCCCCAATGTTGAAGGACAAATCACGATGCTTGCCGTCATTGTAACTCTTTTGACGCAACTGAGCGGCTTTGAGATTCTCACGTATGACTTTGCACATTTCTTCGGCTTCTGATATCAAGTCATTACCAAGAAGTTGACGTTCACCAGTCTCGGACCAGTTGAGCGGGGTATGGTACTTTCTTCCATAGAGTATTTCAA
The DNA here is from genome assembly GCA_902687465.1 of Secale cereale. Taxonomy (NCBI): domain Eukaryota; kingdom Viridiplantae; phylum Streptophyta; class Magnoliopsida; order Poales; family Poaceae; genus Secale; species Secale cereale. The sequence goes on along the minus strand of LR738710.1, from coordinate 436,548,271 downwards.
AAGGAGCTTTGCCGGCACTTGCTTGGAAACTGTTGTTGTAAGAGAACTAGGCAAACGGGAGACAATCTTCCCACTTCATGCCAAAAGAGATGACACAAGCTCTGAGCATGTCTTCGAGGATCTGGTTGACTCTTTCGACTTGACCACTAGTCTGAGGGTGAAACGCAGTGCTGAAACGGATCTTAGTGGAAATGGCTGACTGAAAGGAGTCCCAGAACTTGGATGTGAACAAACTTCCACGGTCTGAGGAGATGACTTGAGGAATGCCATGTAATGACACAATTCTGGAAGTGTACAACTCTGCCAACTGAGCTGCATTGATGGATTCTTTAACGGGAAGGAAGTGAGCTACTTTGGTTAGCTTGTCAATCACAACAAAGATAGCATCATTCCCCTTCTTGGACTTGGGAAACCCAGTGACGAAATCCATTTCAATGTGGTCGAATTTCCACTCGGGAATAGGAAGAGGTTGGAGGAGACCAGCTGGACGTTGATGATGTGCCTTCACTCTTCTGCAGACATCACATTCATTCACGAATTGGGCAATCTCCCTTTTCATGCGAGTCCACCAGTAAGATTGCTTGAGGTCTTGGTACATCTTAGAACTTCCGGGATGAATTGAGAGGAGGGAGTCATGTGCTTCGTTCATTATGAGCTTCCTAAGATCACCCTTGGGAACCACAATTCTGTCCTCAAAGAACAAGGTGTCTTTCTCATCAACGCGATAGCACTTGTATTTGGGAGTACCCTTAGCAATGCCACGTTTCACTTTCTGCACCATAGCATCACTTAGTTGGGCCTCACGGATCTGATCTTCCAAGGTAGGAGCAACTTGATGATTTGTAAGAAAGCCGTGCGGAACAATTTGGAGGTTGAGCTTCCTGAATGATTCACAAAGCTCAGGCTGAAACGGCTTGAGAAGGAGACTGTTGCAATATGCCTTTCTGCTCAAGGCATCTGCAATGACATTGGCCTTGCCAGGTGTGTATTCAATGCTTGGATCATACTCTTGGATCATCTCAACCCAACAAGTATGGCGAAGGTTCGGGTTCGGCTGTGTGAAGATGTACTTCAAGCTCTTGTGATCGGTGAAGATGTCCACTTTTCTGCCCAACAGAAGGTGTCTCCACGTGATCAAGGCATGTACCACTGCTGCTAGCTCGAGATCATGTGTGGGGTAATTCTTCTCATTTGGCTTCAATTGACGAGAAGTGTATGCCACAATCTTCTTGTCTTGCATGAGAACACCACCAAGTCCTTGCAATAAGCATCACAGAATACTTCATAGGGCTTGGACTCATCCGGAGGAGTAATAATCGGAGCATAAATGAGCTTCTCTTTGAGTGTTTTGAATGCCACATCACAATCCGGAGTCCAGTTGTACTTGATATTCTTCTGCAGCAAGTTTGAGAGAGGCTTGGCAATCTTGGAGAAGTTCTCAATGAACCTTCTGCAATAGCTAGCGAGACCAAGGAAGCTTCGGAGTTGCTTGACGTTCTGCGGGGGTTCCCAGTTGACAATAGCTTCAAGTTTCTCGGGGTTGACAGAAATACCCTCAGCAGAGATGATATGGCCAAGATATAAGACCTTATCCAGCCAGAATTCACACTTGGAGAACTGCGCATAGAACTTGTGTTCGTGGAGCCTGTCCAGGACCAAACGGAGGTGCTTGGCATGATCTTCTTCATTCTTGGAGAATACCAAGATGTCATCCAGATAGGCGAGAACAAATTCATTGGTGTAGGGGTTGAATATGAAGTGCCTCATCCTCGAGAAAGTGGGTGGAGCATTAGCGAGGCCAAAAGACATGACCGTGTATTAATAGGAGCCGTAGCTTGTTCTGAATGCGGTTTTGTGAATATCTTCTTCACGGATACGATCTGATGGTAACCCATCCGGAGATCGAGCTTTGAGAACACCTTTGCTCCTTTGAGCTGCTCGAACAATTCATTGATATTGGGGAGCGGATACTTGTTCTTTATTGTCTTCTTGTTCAATGGTCGGTAATCAACGCAAAGGCGCTCCGTGCCATCCTTCTTCTTAACAAATAGAACACCATAGCCCCAAGGAGAAGTGCTAGGCCTGATTAGACCCATACGCTCTTACTCATCGAGTTGTTTCCTCAGCTCCTTCAACTCATCATGGGAGAGCTTGTATGGACGCCGGCATGCTGGCTCGGTACCAGGCTCGAGTTCAATGATGAATTCAACTTGACAATGCAGTGGCATGCCTGGAAGCTCTTCAGGGAAAACATCTTCATATTCATTAACCACCGGAATCTGAGAAATGGCATTAATCTTGCCCTTGTCATTGAGAGAGAATAGCCTGATTGTGTTATCTCGAGAGGCGAAGATAATCACGTCTTCGTCAAAATGAGTAAGCTTGACTTCCTTATTTGCACAATCAATGTTTGCATCATGCTTGGAGAGCCAATCCATCCCCAGAATAAGATCAATGTCGGAGTTGCCGAGAATAACCGGAGAAACCAGAAAGCGGTAATCACCCATATGAATAGATACATCCGGAACAAAGTTGTTGGAGTTCATTAGCAAACCCAGAGAAATCACATACATTGGACTAGGCAAAGCTTGCAATGGCATATCATGTGACAATGCAAAAGGTCTTGACATGAAAGAATGTGATGCACCTGAATCAAACAAGACTTTTGCGGGAATAGAGTTAACTGGAAGGTTACCAAGTATCACATTTGAAGAATTCTCTGCTTGAGCTGCATTCATCAGATTCACTCTTGCTGACTTGGGGTTGTGCTTGACAATAGCAGTGCTGACAGGTGGAGGAGGCGGAAGGCGCCTTGGGTTGGGACACTTGTTAGCATAATGACCCTTCTGAGAGCACTTGTTGCAAACAACTTCTGAGAGAGGACGGTAATAAGGAGCACTTGACTTCGAAGCTTGAAAGTGATTCTCGGACTGATTGCTTGGGTTGGGTGGGTGGGAGAAACCACGGCCACCAGAATACTTGTTGTTGTTGTTGGGAAGGCGGAGCACCGGAGGAGGTGGAAGCCAAAACTTCTGCTGCTTTGCGACCACTTGGGAAGAAGAGGAGGAGTTGACAGCATCTGTGATCCTCTTTTTGGATGCCTCAACCTTGAGCTGGGCTGCCTCTTGCTTACGGGCCATGTTATAGAATTGATCAAATTCATCCGGCCCAATCAAGGTGAGAGCTAGTTGGAGTTCATCCTTCAGACCACCACGGAACTGATAAATCTTTCTCTTGAATCTGGGATTTCTTGCTCGACATAGCGGGCAAGGTTCTGGAACTTGACATTGTATTGATAGACGGACATGGTGCCTTGCTTCAGGTTGCGGAATTGCTCACGCATACCTTCGATGACACTAGTTGGAATGTGGTGAGAGCGGAAATCCTTGCAGAAGTCAGTCCACGAGATTTCACGTCCTTCTCTGGAATCTTTGTACTGCTGCCACCAATCAGCGGCTTGATCCTTGAGTTGGAAGGCGGCAAACTTGACATAATCCTCAGGTCTCACGTTACTGCATTCAAAGTGCTTCTTGATGTCTGTTATCCAATCTTCAGCATCTAGCGGATCCACACAGTAACTGAACGCCTTCGGTTGGTTTGCCAGGAACTGGTTGAGTGTAGCTAAGTGAGGTTGATTGAACAAATTGCCTTGGCCTTGGTTCCCATGACCATCTTGATTGGCTTGAATGTTTTGCATCATTTGCATAAGCATCTGGGTGTTCTGGTTCATCGCTTGCATAATTGCTCTCCAGGCCTCAGACAGAGGAGGAGGGGAAGGAGGACGATCAGGAACTTCTTCACCCTCTGGGTCAGCGTTGGGAACCCTTTTAGGAGCCATCCTGAATGAGATGGCAACTATTAGCCATTGATTGAGAAATATATAAGCTGAATCAACGGCTAGAAATTGCAACATAAATCTTCACAAGAACATCCGAACAACATGAACGAATGTAATCCAAAGTTTAATGGTACAACAATCTTCACGAGAAGCCACGTGGGAGAACAAAAGGTAAATAAAAACAACAAGGAGCAGATAGAACAAATACAAGATAGAAGCTTCATTCGACATATTCGTGCTGAAAGCTTATGGAACGTGTTACAAAAGGGTTTTGCAATCCCCGGATCAGCATAGCCAAGGACCCTTTAAGATGCAACTCCCGATCGGAACAAACGCCCATAAAACTACTTCACTCAATGTAGAACCCCGAACTCCATATCATGCATTCGTTGGAAGAATGCCTACGAGCTACTAGATGAACCCACCTATTAATTTCCGAAAGTTTCCAGTTATGCAATCAGGTGTTGGGGATACAGGGGAAGCATCGCGCACTCAACTCTAATCCTACATCCAGTTGTATCCATCCTTCAACACATAACCAGTTATTTCCGGAAACCGTTTACCTCGGACCTTCGAAACGCATCTGCTATACAATCTATGGCAATACTCCCGAACTACATCCCCAGTACTGGGTGATGTCGGGGTTATCTTGCCACTAACCGCATAGAAGAGTTTTCGATGTCGGCCGTCTTAAGTTTTCCAGAACTGCTACGATAGATTTGTGACGACAACACCTCGGAGCTCAACTCCCCGGGACACTGCCACAACCCCTAATGACAGGAGGCATCGAGAACAATGTTCTCGTCACAAAGACATCGAAACAATCCAAACAATACTCGCGTGATCCTGAAAAAAATGTGAATTTTGAGAGTAGAAGAGATAGAGTAATCGGCAGGAGTCCTCACCAGAGTGAAAAAGGGATGAGGAGCAAAAGAAATCCTACTCTCCGATATATATAGGACTCAAAACATTTTCAAGTGTGTGCCTAGACTCAACCGTCAATGATTCGATCAATCAGTGGGGCTTCTAGGTCGGAGAAGGCTCTGATACCAACTTGTAATGCCCAGTATGAGATTATACCTCCTACGTGTCGAGGCATGACTTAAAGGTATAAGCTCATACTAGAATGATCTCAAGTATGGTATCTTTGCACGACTCATGTAAAAGAGGCATGAAATTGCAAAAGAGTAGTTGGCTTACACTCGCCACGTCACACAATACATTACATAAGCAATCATCATCCAAATAACATCACAGTCCGACTACGGACGAAGATCCAAAAGAAAGATACCATAAATAAATAACACAAGGTCCGAATCGCCCCTAGTAGAAGCCACTACTGATCCTCTGGGTAAGACACATAGTATCGCCCGCGTTCTTCGTCGAACTCCCAGTTCAACTCTGTGCCATCACATGTGTAGTTCACCATGGTACCTGCATCTGGTGTTGTGTACAATCTGTGAGCCACGGAAGACTCAGCAATCCCGTTCCCGGGTAGCAAAACTACCTAAGCCTTGGGTGTGGAACAAGGCTGAACAATAAGGTTGTAGCTGCACTAGCACTAGCTTACGTGTTTAGAGCGAGAAGAGAAGCGCCACGAGCGTCAAAGTGATCACGAAGTGATCCTATCTAAGCACGTCAATCATAACCCCACCGTGTTCACTTCTCGAACCCCTTCGAAAAGCGACCGTCACGGTTACTCACGCTGGTAGTGTATTCTGAACATGGTGTCAAGTTTTCTACAACCGGATATTAACAAATTCCCATCTGCCACATAACTGCGGGCACGGCTTTCGAAAGATCAAACCCTGCAGGGGTGTCCCAACTTAGCCCATCACAAGCTCACGATCTGCGGAGTCGCAACTCCAAGGTGGGAAGACCCGAGTATTCTCGGAATCCCGTGCTCAAGATATTCTGACTAAGGTAAAACTAATCCAGCAAGACCTCCCGGTGTGCCGACACCCTGACAGTAGCCCCGCGTATCTAGTCTCAGGCCACGACCGGATGAGCACATCGTACAGTGACCAAAACCCAAGTTGCCAAGGGGGGTACCGCACACGACTCTAGTTTGGACCAACACTCAAAACGAGCACTGGCCCAGGGGGGGTTGATTAATAAATCCTCTGGTTAATTACTCCCTTGGAAAGTTTTAGTTGTTAGGCAAATGTAAGACCAAAGTCGGGCCTCGCTGGAAAAGCTTTAGCGCTAAGCGGGTTATCGAGGGGGTCCCATAACCCCAATCGTGTTAGGAACGCATAATCAAGGAACATAACACCGGTTTAAACGGTTCCTAGGGTGCCATGAGTGGAACAAAACACCAAGCGAGAGGCTTAGCCTTCCACCCATTACCAATATATAGATGATTTAGTTTAACAGATTATATAGTGTGATATCCCAACAAGAACTTCAACATGAAGCAAGAATCTTCAAATCTTCTCCTGCAACTAACAATGCTATAAGAGGGGCTGAGCGAAGCTTATGTAGCCAATCAAAGGTTTGCTAGGTTGGGTGGTTAGAGAGATTCATGGCTACAATAGGAGGCTGACAAACAAACATGGGCATCGAGGCAATAAGCTAAAGAGTGAGACATCTAGCAATAGGCAAAGATAGTAATGATATCTGGGTCAGGTCATCTTGCATGTCGAGTCGTCGATGGGATCGTAAGACGGCTCCTCGTACTCAACCTCAGTAGGAACCTCCTTCTCGGTATCGGCTCCCGGCTCTACTCAACACAAGAACACAACATGGCACAATATCAAACACGGTGCAATGCACAATCAACATGATGCAAGACAAGTATATATGATGCATTTCATGGCAAGGGATGAAGCACACAAGAACAACACAAAACAACAAGTTTAAATGAGGCCGGAATCAACATATAGCAAATCCGGTAAGTCCTCATATGCATATTTTGAAATTGGTCCAGATCTGAACAAACCGTAAGTTAAAGTTGTTAAACAGCAATTTAACATGCACCATGATGATCTACATGAAATTCTAGTTAAGTTTCATATAAAGTTTGTTTAATTCGGAGCTACGGTCTAGAAGATATGAGCAAAACAAGACAAGCAAGGCAACGGTGCAAGATGCATCCAAACATCAAGAAAACACACTCCAAACATGTAAACAACATGATATTATGATTATACATGCAAAATCACACAAGTTTCATATAGGGCACGCTCAAAACGGAGCAACGGTTCAACACATACACACGAAACAAGATACAATGCAAAGCTGAAGTTAACAGCCACATAGCAACTTTGGAGCAAAAGATATATACGCTACTGCACCCAAACATGATGACAAGAAGCATGGACATGAATTAGACATTTTACTTAACAAGCATGAACTTAGAACACACCCAAAAACCTACTGGAACATAATTAACCAAGCATGGCAAGTTGCGATAAAATTATCCAGACTTAGTCAAAATCTGGGAAGGCAAAAACATCATCACGACGCTTCCTTCGGAGGCACAAAACAACATGAATATCAACTCCACTAAGCATATAAATATCATGGACATGTAGTAGACATAGCATACATCAAACAACTCCATTGGAGCAACTCCATAGGAGGCATGGATCAATAGCAACAAGCTACACCAAATTGATCATGCTGATAAAAACCTGACAGGTATAATTTATAGCAACTTAAGAGCAAGAAATAAATAAGCTACAGCAAGCCATATGTGCAAGTAAGGGAATAAATGGATATACAAAAACATGGACAACAAGGAATGATCATTTGCCACTCCAAAACAAGCATGGATTTGAGTGGGGCATCAATTAAACATAGCATGAGGTTAAAACAGATTCCAGACTTAGCAGTTTTTTCACTAAGTATAAAACAGTTACATTGGCATGGCATGTTTACAAGATTGTTTAAGTCACCTCAAGGTATATCATGGAAAGTGGTTTGCACCACAACAAAGACCATATGATGGTGCTTCCCAAACATATTGGCATGTGACATGAGGAAAACCACATCAATAGCAATGAGCATGTCAAAACAGCATCTCATAACAAGTTTCAGCACTTAACAGCCACATGCACTTTTGCAACAAACATTAACATGGCAATATGGCACCTAACATCAATGCTACAGCAACCATCATATAGAGCACTTCACAATGAACATTTTGACATATCATATGCTCCATTTGGATAAACATGCACCAAGTATTCATATCTCAAACATGGCATCAAATTAACAAGTAACATCAGTTTATAACAAGTAGCACTCTTGCAACAGAGATTAGGGCATCTAGATGAACTCAAACAAGCATGCCACTGTGGAACAAAATTAAGAGCATATCACCACGATCATTTTGACATATTATTTGCATCATTTGGATAAGCACACAAAAAGTTACACCGCTCACAAGATGCCAACAAATTATGCAGTTCTGGGAGTTAGCCATTTTCAGACAAGGAAAAAAACACAACAGAGCGCAATATAGTATATCGTCGCGCGGGCGGGGAATAGGGCTCACCAACGTGGGCTTGGCCCAGAAGCGAAGGAGGAGGGAGGCAGATGCGGGCTGAGGCGGAGCTGGGCCGGCCTCGGCTGGGCCTCGCGGAGGGCTGGGCCGGCAGAAGAGGAGGAGGCCCACGAGGGCGCTGGCGAGTGGGGCTCGTGCTCCTCGTCGAGCTCCCGATCGAGGCGAGGCCCGACGGCGAGCGACCTGTCGGCGGGGCGGCGAGGAGGGATCGCCGGCGCCGGGACGGGACGGATCCGGCGGGATTCGGCGGGTAACAGCCCGAATCTGACCGGGGCGAAGCCGGCGGCGTGGTTCCTGCGGCGGTGGAGCACACGACGGTGGGGATCCGGCGGGATCCGGCATGCAGGCGTCGACGGCGGTCGGCGGTCGCCGGCAGGAGGTGTGAGCGGCGGCGAGGCAGGCGCCGGCGATGGGGAAGACGGCAGCGGTGCAGCGCTAGGGGCGGCAGAGCGCCCCGGGCCGCGGGGGCCCTAACCGGGCAGGGCGGGCCCTTGCCGACGGGGAAGTGGGGCGTGCTGCAACGAATCGGGAGCCGATACGTGGCGGCGGAGGAACAAGTCGGACACGTCCGGCCGTTGTTGGACGTGTCCGGCGGCTGCGGGGAGGAGTTTGCTAGGGTTTTGCCCGAAAAAATGGACGTGGGGGACTAATTTATAGGCATAGGGAACTAGGAGACTCCAAATGGGGAGCGGTTTTCGGCCACACGTTCGTGATCCGACGACCGAGATGATGGGAGTGGTTGTGCTGGGTTTGTGGGCTGTTGTGGAGGGGGTCTTGGGCCAAAAGGAAGAGGTACTTTTATCCCACTAGGTTAACCGTTGGAGTACCAAACGAACTCCAAACGCGATGAAACTTGACAGGCGGCCTACACGTACCAAAACAACAACGCACGACAAGACTCACCTCATTCCGGGAACGTTACACAGCCACACACGAAAGAAGGACTCGGGGTCCACGGGCACGTGTGTGAGTGTCGGAACTCGAAACGGACAACGGGAAGAGGCGAGTGGGACCGGGTGCAAGTGACTACACGAATGCAATGCACATGATAACATGACATGGATGAAATACACACACGCACACGACAAAACGAAGAAACCCAAAATGAAAGAAGGGCCCGGAATGGGTTTGATGAAGTCAAAGTTTCATATATTGCCATAATTGGAAGGTGTTACATCTGGGGCATTACAGTCTCGTTTTTTAGATATGCCTCGATGCCTATTCCTGTTTGTCAGCCTCCTATTGTTGCCATTAAACACTCTAACCGCCTTCCTAGCAAACCGTTGTTTGGCTAAGTACGCATCGCCCAACCCCTCTTATAGCGTTGTTAGTTGCAGGTGAAGTTTTGAAGACTGCTCCATGATGAACGTGTTATTGGGAAAACACAATATATTACCTATTAAACTAATGCACCTATATATTGGCTATGGGTGGAAGGCTAGGCCCTCTGCTTGGTGTTTTGTTCCATTCATGCCACCTTAGGAACTGATAAACCGGTGTTATGTTCCTTGATTTTGCGTTCCTAACACGGTTGGGGTTTATGGGGCCCCTTTATAATTCATTCTGTTTAAAGCTTTTCCAGCAAGGCCCAACATTGGTTTTACATTTGCCTAATAACTAAAACTTGCATAGGGCGTTGCAAACCCGAGTTCTTAATTAACAACCCGGTCCAGTGCTCCTCATGAGTGTTGGTCCAAACTGGGGGTCCTGCAGGGCCACCTTGGGGGAACCCGAGGTCTGGTATATACCTGTAGCATCACCCACCCGGTCGTGGCCTGAGACGAGATACGCGCGGCTACTATCAGGGTGTCGACACGCTGGGAGGTCTTGCTGGATTAGTTTTACCTTTGTCGAAATATCTTGAGCACGGGATTCCGAGAATACTCGGGTCTTCCCACTTTGGAGTTGCGACTCCGCAGATCATGAGCTTGTGATGGGCTAAGTTGGGACACCCCTGCAGGGTTTGATCTTTCGAAAGCTGTGCCCGCGGTTATGTGGCAGATGGGAATTTATTAATATACGGTTGTAGATAACTTGACACCTTATTCATAAGAATACACTACCTGTGTGAGTAACCGTGATGGTCTCTTTCCGAAGGGCTTCGGGAAGTGAACACGGTGGGGTTATGTTTGATCGTGAGTAGCTAGGATCACCTCTTGATCAACTTGGCGAGAGTTGGCACTTGTTCTCTCCTCGCTCTAAACTCGTAAGCTAGTGCTTAGTGCTTGCTACAACCTCTTTAATAACCTTTCCATATTTAAGGCTTTGGTAGTTTTGATACCCGGGAACGGGATTGCTGAGTCCTCTGTGGCTCACTGATTCAACACACACCAGATGCAGGTACCGCTGAGAACAATGCAGGAGATGGTTCAGAACTTCACTAGGAGTTCGATGAAGAGCATGGACGTTACTATGTTTCATATCCCGACGATCAGTAGTGGTTCTTACTAGGAGGATCCGGGCTTGTGTTTATGGTATCTTTCTCGTTTGGTTTTCGTCCGTAGTCGGACCCTGTGTTATTTGGATGATGTATGTTATTGAATTCATTGTGTGACGTGGCGTGTGTAAGCCAACTATCCTTTTTCAATTTCATCCCTGAATTTTACATGAGATGTGCAAAGATACCATACTTGAGATCATTCTAGTACGTGCTTATGTCTTTAAGTTGTGCCTCAACACGTGGGAGACGTAGCCGCATACTGGGCATTACAAGTTGGTATTCACAGCCTTCTCCGACCTAGGAGCCCCCTGATTGATCGAATCACTGACAGTTGAGTCTAGGCACACACACAAAATGTTTTGAGTCTTATATATATATATATATATATATATATATATATATATATATATATATATATATATATATATATATATTAGAAGTTAGGATTTCTTTTTACTCATCATCCCCTTCATCGCTCTGGTGAGGACTCCTGACGTTGTTCTATCTCCTCTACTCTCAAACATTTCACCAATTTTTTTTTGGATCACGCGGGTATTGTTTGGATTGTTCTGATATCTTTGTGATGAGAACATTGTTCTCGATGCCTCCTGTCATTTAGGGGTTGTGGCAGTGTCCCGGAGAGATGAGCTCCGAGGTGTTGTCATCACAAATGTATCGTAGCGGTTCTAGAATACCAGAGGCGGCAGACATAAAAAACTCTTCTATGCATGTCTGGTGGTGAGATAACCCCGACGTCACCCAGTACTAGAGAGATTGTTGGGGAGTATTGCCATAGCTAGTATAGCGGATGCGTTTCGAAGGTCCAGGGTAAACAGTTTCCGAAGATGACTGGTTATGTGTTGACGGATGGATATAGCTGGATGTAGGTTTAGAGTTGAGTGTGTGGTGCTTCCCCTGTATCCCCAACACCAGATTGCATAACCAGAAAGCTTCAAGAATTAATAGGTGGGTTTCAAGTAACTCGTAGGAAATCTTCCAACGAGTGCATGGTATGACGTTTGGGGTTCAACATTTAGTAAAGAGGTTTCATGGGCGCTGTTCCAATTGGGAGCTGCATCTTAAAGGATCCTTGGCTATGCCAATCCGGGGATTGCGGGACCCTTTGTAACACGTGCCATGGGGCATTCAGCACGAACATGTGGGACAAAACTTCTATCATGCATTTGTTCCATCTGTACCTTGTTGTTTTTATTCTATCATTTTGTTCTCCCAAGTGGCTTCTCGACAAGTGTGATACCATTAAGCTTGGAATTCATTCATTCATTTTGTTCGAATGTTCATTGTGAAGACTATTGTTGCAAATATCTAGCCGTTGATTCGGCTTACCTGTTTTGCATCAATGGCTAATGGTTGTCATCATATTCAGGATGGCTCCAAAGAAGGTTCCCAACCCAAACCAAGAGGGTGAAGAAGAGTGTCCTCCTGAACGTCCTACTTCCCCTCCTCCTCCGTCTGGGGCATGGAGAGCGATTATGCAAGCAACCAACCAGAAAACTCAGATGCTCATGCAAATGATACAGAATTTCCAAGCAAATCAAGGCAATCAAGGGAACCAAGGCCAAGGCAATCTGTTCAGTCAACCTCACTTTGCGACACTGAACCAATTCCTGGCAAACCAAACAAAGTCTTTCAATTACTGTGTGGACCCACTAGATGCTGAAGATTGGATCACAGAGATCAAAAAGCACTTTGACTGTAGTAACGTAAAACCTGAGGATTGTGTCAAGTTTGCCATTTTCCAACTCAAAGATCAAGCTGCCGACTGGTGGCAACAGTACAAAGACTCTAGAGGTGGTCGTGAGATCTCGTGGACTGATTTCTGTAGAGATTTCCATTCTCATCACATTCCAACCAGTGTCATTGAAGGCATGCGTGAGCAATTCCGCAACCTGAAGCAAGGCACCATGTCCGTCTATCAATACAATGTCAAGTTCCAGAATCTTGCCCATTATGCGAAGCAAGACATCCCCGATGCCAAGAGCAAGATATACTAGTTCTGAGGTGGTCTGAAAGATGAACTCCAACTTGCTCTCACCTTGTTCGAGCCGGATGAATTTGACCAATTCTACAATATGGCTCTCAAGCAAGAGGCAGCTCAGCTCAAGTGTGAAGCTTCCAAAAAGAGGATAAGAGATGCTGTCCACTCTTCCTCTTCCCCTCAAGTGGTTGCCAAGCAGCAGAAGTTCTGGCTACCACCTCCTCCAGTGCTCCGTCCTCCAAGCAACAACAAGCACTCAGGTGGTCGTGGATTCTCCCACCCACCCAACCCAATCAACCAGTCCAAGACTTAGTTCCGAGCTACAAGACCAAGTGGTCCTTATCACCGGCCTCTTTCAGAAGTTACTTGCAACAAGTGTTCTCAGAAGGGTCACTATGCCAACAAGTGTCCCAACCCAAGGCGCCTTCCGCCTCCTCCACCTGTCAGCAATGCTATTGTCAAGCACAATCCCAAGCATGCAAGAGTGAACCTGATGAATGCGGCTCAAGCAGAGAATTCTTCTCACGTGATAATTGGTAATCTTCCGGTTAACTCAATTCCTGCTAAAGTCTTGTTTGATTCGGGTGCATCATGCTCTTTCATGTCTCAACCTTATGCATCAAAGCACAATGTTGACATCAAAAGTTTACCAAGGGAGTTATCAATTATTTCTCCGGGAAAACGAATGCATTCTAGTGTGTTTGCTCCGAATATATCTATTCATATGGGTGATTACAGTTTTCTGGTTTCCCCAGTTATTCTCGGTAACTCGGACATTGATCTTATTCTTGGGATGGATTGGGTCTCGAAGCATGATGCGCTTATTGATTGTGCAAACAAGGAAGTCAATTTAACTCATCCTTCCGAAGACGTTGTTATCTTCGCTTCTCGAGATAACACAATCAGGCTATTCTCTCTCAATGACAAGGGCGAGATTAATGCCATTTCTCAGATTCGGTGGTTTGTGAATATGAGGATGTATTCCCTGAAGAGCTTCTAGGCATGCCACCCAACCGTCTAGTTGAATTCGTTATTGAACTTGAACCCGGTACCGAGCCAGCATGTCGGCGTCCGTACAAGCTTTATCCTAAAGAGTTTAAGGAACTGAAGAAACAACTCAATGAGCAAGAACGTATGGGTCTAATCAGACCAAATACTTCTCCTTGGGGCTGTGGTATTCTATTTGCTAAGAAGAAGGATGGCACGGAACACCATTGCGTTGATTACCGGCCATTGAACAAGAAGACAATAAAGAATAAGTACCCGCTCCCCAATATCAATGAATTGTTCGAGCACCTCAAAGGAGCCAAGGTTTTCTCGAAGCTCGATCTCCGGATGGGTTACCATCAGATTCATAACCGTGAAGAGGATATTCCCAAGACTACATTTAGAACGAGTTATGGCTCCTATGAATACACGGTCATGTCTTTCGCCTTGCAAATGCTCCACCCACTTTCTCTCGGATGATGCACTTCATATTCAACCCCTACACCAATGAATTCGTGCTCGTCTACCTCGATGATATCTTGGTATTCTCCAAGAATAAATAAGACCATGCCAAGCACCTCCGTTCGGTCCTTGACAGGCTCCGTGAGCACCGGTTCTATGCGAAGTTCTCCAAATGAGAATTCTGGCTGGATAAAGTCCTCTATCTTGGCCATATTATCTCTGCCGAGGGCATTTCTGTTAACCCCGAGAAGGTTGAAGCTATTTTCAACTGGGAACCTCCGCAGAATGTCAAACAACTCCGAAGTTTCCTCGGTCTCGCTAGCTATTGCAGAAGGTTCGTTGAGAACTTCTCCAAGATTGCCAAGCCTCTTTCCAACCAGTTGCAGAAGAATGTCAAGTGCTTGTGGACTCCTGATTGTGATGTGGCATTCAAGACACTCAAAGAGAAGCTCATTTCTGCTCCGGTTCTTACTCCTCCGAATGAGTCCAAGCCTTATGAAGTCTTTTGTGATGCTTCATTGCAAGGTCTTGGTGGTGTTCTCATGCAAGACAAGAAGATTTTGGCATACACTTCTCGTCAGCTGAAACCGAATGAGAAGAATTACCCCACACATGATCTTGAGCTAGCAGCAGCTGTTCACGCCTTGATCATGTGGAGACACCTTCTGTTGGGCAGAAAAGTGGACATCTTCACCGATCACAAAAGCTTGAAGTACATCTTCACTCAGCCAAACCTTAACCTTCGCCAGACTCGTTGGGTTGAAATGATTCAAGAGTACAATCCAAGCATTGAGTGTACTCCTGGCAAGGCCAATGTAATTGCAGATGCCTTGAGCAGAAAGGCGTATTGCAATAGTCTCCTTCTCAAACCGTTCCAACCTGAACTTTGTGAATCATTCAGGAAGCTCAACCTCCAAGTTGTTCTGCAAGGCTTTCTTGACAACCTTCAAGTTGCTCCTACCTTGGAAGATCAAATCCGTGAGGCCCAACTCAGTGATGCTATGGTGCAGAAAGTGAAACATGGTATTGCTAAGGGTACTCCCCAGTACAAGTGCTATCGCATTGATGACAAAGACACTTCGTTCTTTGAGGACGGATTATGGTTCCCAAAGGTGATCTCAAAAAGCTCATAATGAACAAAGCACATGACTCACTTCTCTCGACACATCCAGGAAGCTCCAAGATGTACCATGACCTCAAGCAACCATATTGGTGGACTCGCATGAAAATGGAGATTGCCCAATTCGTGAATGAATGTGACGTCTGCAGAAGAGTGAAGGGAGAGCATCAACGTCCAGCCGGACTCCTTCAACCTCTACCTATTCCGAGTGGAAATTCGATCACATTGAGATGGATTTCATCACCTGTTTTCCCAAGTCCAAGAAAGGAAATGGTGATATCTTTGTGGTGATTGACAAACTAACTAAAGTGGCTCATTTTCTTCCAGTCAAAGAATCCATCAACGCAGCTCAGCTGGCAGAGCTGTACACCTCCAGCATTGTCTCTTTGAATGGCATTCCTCAAGTGATCTCCTCAGACCGTGGAAGCTTGTTGGGGATTCTTTTCAGTCAGCTATGGGCACAAAGATTCGCTTTAGCACTGCGTTTCACCCTCAGACTAGTGGTCAAGTCGAAAGAGTGAACCAGATCCTCGAAGATATGCTCATAGCTTGTGTCATCTCCTTAGGTATGAAATGGGAAGATTGCCTTCCATTTGCCGAATTCTCCTACAACAACAGCTTCCAAGCAAGTGCAGGCAAAGCTCCTTTTGAAATCCTCTATGGCAGAAAGTGGTGTACCCCTCTCAACTGGTCCGAGACTGGTGAACGTCAACTCCTTGGAAATGATTTGATCTCAGGAGCCGAAGAAATGTGCAAAGTCATACGTGAGAATCTCAAAGCCGCGCAATCGCGTCAAAAGAGCTACTATGATGACAAGCATCATGACTTGGCTTTCGACATTGGAGATCATGTCTATCTCCGTGTTTCTCCCATGAAGGGCACTCAGAGGTTCGGTATCAAGGGCAAGCTTGCTCCAAGATACGTGGGCCCTTTCAAGATTCTTGGTAAGAGAGGCGATCTAGCCTACCAACTCGAGCTTCCCTCGAACTTTGCAAATGTGCATGATGTGTTTCACATGTCTCAACTCCGCAAGTGCTTCAAGACGCCTGAACGCACTATTCCTTTCAAATAGATTGATCTTCAGCAAGACATGTCTTAACGTGAGCACCCCGTTGCTATTCTTGAAGAAATTGAGCGCAAGACCTGCAAAAAGTCCATCAAATTCTTGAAAGTGAAGAGGTCACACCATACCGACCGAGAAGCTACATGGGAACGAGAAGATCATCTCCGTTCCGAGTAACCCGCCTTCTTTCAGTCCTAGATCTCGGGATGAGATCCTTTTGTAGTGGAGGAGAGTTTGTAACGCCCCATATGTGATACCTTCCATATATGGCAATAAGGCTTTACCATTTGATCCTTGTCCTTTCCTTCGGGGTTCTTTTTCAATTATGCATTCTTATGGTCATTGCATTGTCATGTTATCTTTTCTTTTGCATTCATGCATTACTTCATCATCACCATTGCATCATAATCATCATGGCATCCTTCACTTGTCAATGTGTTCTTTTCTTTCCTAGTATGCCAAGTGAGTGCACCTTGTTATTGTTGTGATGGTGGTGGCAAGATCATAGCCATGCTAAACCCTACCCCTTTTCTTCTAGCAACATCACCACTTCTCTCCCTTCTTTTTCCATTCTTTAAGCATTTTTGCAAGTGGCTTAACCTTCTCCTTTAATGTTCATCTCCTCCCCACATCTTTGTTGCCTTGACCTAAGTCACCTTGCAAAGCCTTGCCCCAATTTAAAATGATTTGGCCAGGTTAAAAAATGACAGAAGTTTAAACCATATTCAAACTTGTTTTATTTTTCTACCTCTGAAAATGCCCAAGTCAATTTTATAAAATAGGCCTAAATCCAGGAGCTAGGGGATATTTTATTTCTCTCGCAATTCATTTTATTTTAGCCTGTGCTTTTCATTTTGTTTTTCCGTCTGAAGAAAAATAAAAAGAAAAAGCATCAGCAGCAGCAGCCAAAAGCAACGTAGCCCAGCAGCACTTGGGCTCGGCCTCCACCCTCGGGCCAGCAGCCAGCGCGCGTCAGCAGCCCAGCAACAGCCCACGCGCGTCCGCGCTACCTACCCTCACCCGCGCCCCCGCATACCCCCGATGCATCACGCCCACATGGCCAGGACGGGCCCACAGGTCAGCGTCTGTGGACAGCCGCACACCCACCTTTTCGTCCTCCTCTCGCCGTTGCCATGGGGACCGCAAGCACGACGTCGTCGCCGCTCCGTCTTCGCCGTGGCCCCTCTTTTAAGCCCCCACCTTGTCCAACCAACCCACTAGGGTTCCCTCCTCCTTCCTCGCCTGCCGCCAGGCCACCTAGACCCCCAGATCCACCGCTCCTCCGCCGTCTCGAGCGCAGCAGAGAGCTCGTCCTCGTCGCCGACATGCTCTCCGGCCACCGTGGCCCTGGATATCGTGTCCGTCAAGTCCGCCGTCGTCGACTACGTCTCCTGCTAACTCTACGGCCCGAGGGGCGCCATGTTCGACTACCTCCTCATCGAGTTCCCCCATGTCAGCCTCTGTTCTTCTCCGGCGAGATTCCGTCGCCTCCGACCTCCTCGCGGCCAACCAAGCACACCTCCGTGCTTGTGGTGAGTTCGCACACCTCCCCGACCCCTTTTTCTCCTCCTTTGCATGCTCTAGCCGTGCTAGCCGCGCGCACCCAAGCTCGTCGCCGTCGGGCCTCGTCTGCGGCGAGTGCCCCGACCTCCGTTGTTCCTCCGCGCATGTCCATCGTCATCGCCTTGTCGCGTAGGGTCTGCATGTGCTCTTGCCGCTCCGTTTGGGCCCGTATTTGGTCGCGCCGTAGTTCGTCGCCGCCACCTCTGCTCGTTGACGCCAGTGACGTTGTAGTTCTCCATAGGCCCTGCTAGTGCTTGTCGAGGGTGCGGAACTCCTCCAGGAGCACACCGCAAGCCTCCGCCGCCCGTTTAGGTCGCCGGAGCACCTCCGACGAGCTCCTCCGACCGACTCTGTTTTCCCCTCTGTCTGCATCTTCAGATTACTCATAAGGCCACAATCCCCTTCTCTGTCAGATACATGCGCATAGCCTAGTGGTGTGTCTCTCCTTCAGTTAGCCAGCAACACGGTTCGATTCCGCGCCGGGGCAGTGGCTAGCCCCTTTTTGAATTTTCTCTGTGACCCTGACAGCCCGGCCCCACTGTCAGCCTCAGTGCCACTCACACCCACACCCGCACCCACTCAGCGCCACCTCAGCTCCCCTGGACCCACTAGTCAGTGACTAGGGTGAGTCCAGGCCGTGTCAGTTTACCTTTGTGTTTCTTTTCTGTTTTTGTTTTTATTTTATTTTCTGCATTTTCTTTTGCATATGCATACCTTTTACTATATGCATCTGTTGAAAATGCTTTATATATGAAAACTGCCTAGTTTTAAATGTTGAATAATTATATGTTGTTTGTTGCCATGTTTAAAAACATTTAAAGGGTTGTTTGAATTAATTTGTGTTTAAAATATGCTCAAACTTGTAAAAATCATAACTAAATAACCATAGCTCCAAATTTGACAAACTTTATATGTATTTGGGGTGGAAAATGTGTAGATTAAGATGGTGTTGTTGCTTTGCATGTTTAACAACTTTAAAATATGACTTTCTAAGATCTGTCCTATTTGTGTTATTATGAATATGGGAGTTTCCGGAAATTGTTGTTTGTTTTTTCCGGCCCATTTAAAATGCTAGCATGATGTTGTTGATCCTAGTTGCACCCCTTGCCATGATTAAACAACTTATAAAACTTGTTGGGTGCTTGTTTAAATCATCTACATAACCAGTTGTGGCCATGCTTGTTTTGTTTTCCCTTTTGCTTGTGTTCTACTTGTGTGTGTTCTTGTTTATTGCCATGTTGCTTGTGCACTCTTCTTGTCCCTAGGAGTTGCATCATATCCTACCCATGTCCATATGCATCATATTCATGCATCATGTGTTTGAGCATTGCATGATGATTGATTGTTGTTCCGGTGTTTGCATTGTTGTGTTGGTTAGAGCCCGGTGATGATTCGGAGTTCGAGGTTCCTTTCGGGGCTGAGTTTGAGGAGCAAGGTTACGATCCCCCCGTGGACTCAACAGGCAAGATGGCCATTCCTAGATATCACCTCTATCCTTGCCTACGCTAGATGTCTCGTTCTTTAGATATGCCTTGATGCCTATTCCTGTTTGTCAGCCTCCTATTGTTGCCATGAAACACTCTAACCGCCTTCCTAGTAAACCGTTGTTTAGCTAAGTACGCATCTCTCAGCCCCTCTTATAGCATTGTTAGTTGCAGGTGAAGTTTTGAAGACTGCTCCATGATGAACTTCTTATTGGGATAACACAATATATTACCTGTTAAACTAATGCACCTATATATTGGCTATGGGTGGAAGGCTAGGCCTTCTGCTTGGTGTTTTGTTCCACTCATGCCACCTTAGGAACTAATAAACCGGTGTTATGTTCCTTGATTTTGCGTTCCTAACACGGTTGGGGTTTATGGCCCCCCCTTAATTTGATCTGTTTAAAGCTTTTCTAGCAAGGCCCAACATTGGTTTTACATTTGCCGAATAACTAAAACTTGCATAGGGCATTGCAAACCCGAATTCTTAATTAACAACCCGGGCCAGTGATCCTCATGAGTGTTGGTCCAAACTGGGGGTCCTGCAGGGCCACCTTGGGGGAACCCGAGGTCTGGTATATACCTGCAACATCACCCATCCGGTTGTTTCCTGAGACGAGATACGCGCGGCTACTATCAGGGTGTCGGCACGTCGGGAGGTCTTGCTGGATTAGTTTTACTTTTGTCAAAATATCTTGAGCACGGGATTCCGAGAATACTTGGGTCTTCCCACTTTGGAGTTGCGACTCCGCAGATCGTGAGCTCGTGATGGGCTAAGTTAGGACACCCCTAGAGGGTTTGATCTTTCGAAAGCCGTGCCTACGGTTATGTGGCAGATGGGAATTTGTTAATATCCGGTTGTAGATAACTTGACACCTTATTCATAAGAATACACTACCTGTGTGAGTAACTGTGATGGTTTCTTTCCGAAGGGCATCGGGAAGTGAACACGGTGGGGTTATGTTTGATCGTGAGTAGCTAAGATCACCTCTTGATCAACTTGGTGATCATTGGCACTTGTTCTCTTCTCGCTCTAAACTCGTAAGCTAGTGCTTAGTGCTTGCTGCAACCTCTTTAATAACCTTTCCACACCTAAGGCTTTGGTAGTTTTGATACCCGGGAACGGGATTGCTGAGTCCTCTGTGGCTCACAGATTCAACACACACCAGATGGAGGTACCGCTGAGAACAATGCAGGAGATGGTTCAGAACTTCACTGGGAATTCGATGAAGAGCGTGGACGTTACTATGTTTCATATCCCGACGATCAGTAGTGGTTCTTACTAGGAGGACATGGGCTTGTGTTTATGGTATCTTTCTCGTTTGGTTTTTGTCCGTAGTCGGACCCTGTGTTATTTGGATGATGTATGTTATTGAATTCTTTGTGTGATGTGGCGAGTGTAAGCCAACTATCCTTTTTCAATTTCATCCCTGAATTTTACATGAGATGTGCAAAGATACCGTACTAGAGATCATTCTAGTATGCGCTTATGTCTTTAAGTCGTGCCGACACTTGGGAGACGTAGTCGTATACTGGGCAATACAAGTTGGTATTCAAAGCCTTCTCCGACCTAGGAGCCCCCTGATTGATCGAATCGCTGACGGTGGAGTCTAGGCACACACACAAAATGTTTTGAATCTTATATATATATCATAGAGTAGGATTTCTTTTTACTCCTCATCCCCTTCATCGCTCTCGTGAGGACTCCTGACGTTGTTCTATCTCCTCTACTCTAAAAAAATTCACCAATTTTTTTTAGGATCACGCGGCTATTGTTTGGATTGTTCTGATATCTTTGTGACGAGAACATTGTTCTCGATGCCTCCTGTCATTTAGGGGTTGTGGCAGTGTCCCGGGGAGTTGAGCTCCGAGGTGTTTTTCGTCACATATGTATCGTAGTCGTATACTGGGCATTACAGCAGAGCATCAAGAAGGATGGGAGAAAGGGAGGCCGGCTCAGAGAGCTCAGGTCTGTTCGTACGTCAAGGGGGGGCCCTTGGGCATCATGACCCAAGGGCCTAACTGGTCCCATAGCCCCTCACTCCCTGGTCTTGTCCTGGTTTTCGGTCAAGGCCAGCGGCGGCTGAGGTGCGCACGGGGCCGGGCCCTACCGACGCAGAACATCAAGGCCCGAGTCCAGCATTCCTTTCCTTCAAGTCTGTTCGCACGTCAAGGGGGACCCTTGGGCATCGCGACCCAAGGGCCTAACTGGTTCTGTAGCCCCTCACTCCGTGGTCTTGTCCTGGTTTTCGGTCAAGGCTAGCGGCGGCTGAGGTACGCACGGGGCCGGGCCCTGCCGACACAAAACTCTGAGGCCAACGGGGAGGAAATCGCGAAATCTCAGCCTCGCGGCATCAGGAAGCAAACCAGGCGCGCCGTTTGGAGAATCACCTCACGCTCATCAAGATAAGTCGTTAGCTCCTTGATGTCCCGCAGGATGGGGTTCGGCAGTCGCGCGTCAGCAATGCCGCCTCGCTTTTTTAACCCCCGGAAGCCGCTTGCATGCCAAGGGGGACCTCTTGAGCATCGCACCTCAGGAGCTTTTACCGGACCTCGGGCCGCTCACCTCCTCGCCTTGACCACGACAACGCAACCTGGCATACCAGCGACGGCTGCAGCTTGCCTTGGGACCGGGCCTACCGGTGTAGAGCACTATGCAACCGAAAGGGTAAAAAAGGGGCGATATTGCTGGAACAGGGCTCGCAAATAGGGTGCACTACCAAGGACAACAAGATAAAAGTTAAAGCATTAGAAGTTCTTTACATGCCCCCGTGGGGTCGGCTTTGAATCCTCGCAGGGAACACCACAAAAGGACTTCAGGGGATCCTAACTACAGCCGCCATCGTCGATGCCATCATCAACAGTGGGCCACAGTGGCCCACCACCGACCCTGGGCATGTCACCACCAGCAACGTTCTCGCGAGCCCGACGCGTTTCGGGCGCGCCGCGAGCTCAGGGGCGCGTAGTTGTCGTCGCTCGTCTCTAGAGACTCGTCAGACTCAGGAGAGCTGCTGAATCTCCAGAGGCCATCGCTGCTGCTAGACGAGCTAGTAGCAGTGTCAACGACTGGTGAGGCGCCGTCTGTAGTGTCACCCCGGCGGCCCCCCTCTAGGGCAACATTCCAGGCGGCGTCCCTCCTCATCGAACACCATGAAGCACAGCGTGGAGGCGTCATCGTAATCAAAGTGGATGGCGAGGGCGCCTCCCGAGCCGCAGGCGCGGGTGACCTCGCCCCATCCGTGAGTCATGAAGACCTTGCCTGGGGAGACGACCTCAACCTCTGCCCTCGTCGCCGGGCCCCGGCACTCGGCGTGTCGCAACCACAGCCTGAGCGGCCCCCTCGGCGGCACCTCCGCGGCAAAGAATGGCGGCAAGCGAATCCAAGATCTAGGAGGCATCACTGCCCACACCACGAACTCACGTGAGGAGCCTCTGGCGTGTGCTCGCGGGACGGCAGCGTGCACCACTACGGCACGGTCGGTGCGGCCATGGCGCGGGCGCCGCTGGGCGCCAACTCCCTCACCATGGCCCGTTGCCCTGGCATAAAGGGGCAATGGATAGCCAGGGGGAGGCTGCTTGTGCCAAGGCCTCGTCACTTCCAGTCTCATGGCGGCGCCATGAGGACGGAGTGGTCTTTTATTTGGAGGGAGTACCTCTGGCTCCTCGCGAGGAGTCTTCCCTTTCTCAGTGGTGGAAAATCGCCGGATTGGCGCCATGAGCGGCTCGACCAAGTAAAGGGCAAGGGAGAAGAAGAAGCGAGAGGAACGAAGGAAGAAGATGGGCGGCGAGGTCCCCCCACTCGCCACCTTATTTATAGTCAGGAGAAGGCCAACCGCTGGCCTCCATAATCGCAGGTAATGATGACCCTCTATGCATGGAGGACCTGTCAAGTCGTGAAGTCGCCGAAGCTGCATGGGGAAGTGTAGACGCCCACGTCCTGTCAATCGCCACGCGTCG
The DNA here is from genome assembly GCA_902687465.1 of Secale cereale. Lineage (NCBI taxonomy): Eukaryota > Viridiplantae > Streptophyta > Magnoliopsida > Poales > Poaceae > Secale > Secale cereale. The sequence continues at coordinate 436,524,848 of LR738710.1, read as the reverse complement.
GTCAAGGCCACATGCTTTTGGGGCCCGCGGCGCTCCGCGCTTGGCCCTTGGCTTCGCCGCGAAGCCAAGCCCAAGCGCACCTTGGGCCCGGGGGCTACTGCGGCCCAGGGCATGGCTCACCAGGTGGCCTAGTATGGCCCAGCATCTTCAGCAACCACTCAAGACCCCCGCGAGGGGCCAAGCCTCGCGAGGCGGACGACACAAGGCATCCCTTGGGGGCCTCACCAGGCTAGCTCGTGAAGATCGAAGATATCGAGGCGAGGGACACCGCGCGAGGTCCTCGTGACGTGAGCAGTAACGACCAAGGCCAGGCGGGCGCCAGCGGGCGCAGAGTGCTAGTTTCTCCTTCGGTGCTAAAGAAGTAGGTGCAGACGAAGAGTCCCGAGGCGTCAGGCAAAGGTTTCCATATCGGTGCAGCAAGACTAAGACCAGCAGGACAGCAGGATGGAGGTCACCGTGGAGCCCATGGCGGCGTCACCACCAGAGCCTTTGGCAGGCGAAGACAACCTTTTGTTAGGATAGCTTGTACTAGATGCCCCCCTTCAAATTTGTCCATTGTGGGATCCCTTCCCGCTCAATGTTTGGTAAGAGGACCCGTGACACTATAAATAGGACTAGCCACCACCGTTGGACCGGATCGGATCGGATCTGATCGGATCGGTAGTTGACCTCATCTTCAGTTGATCAGATAGAAGGCCACACACCACCAGCTCACCTGAGTGCAAGAACTCCTCTCCTCAGGGGGCAGTTCATCCATGTACTAGTTCTTCCTCAGCCTATAAGGCAATCCACCACACCACACTGGATTAGGGTATTACACCACAACGATGGCCCGAACTAGTATAAATCTTGTGTCCCTTGTTCTTTGGATCTGACGAGCTAGGCCTAGGGTTGTTGAGTAGACGAGCTAGGGCAAAAGCTGAGATGTTCGTGCGCACCCTAGAGTTCGAACCTTAAGGGTTTTGCCGAAACCCCAGATCCGACAAGCACACGTTCAACTCGATGGTGTCCTCTCCTTTTTGATCTAGCAAGCGAGGGAGAGGAGGTAGATGATTCATAACCCACAAGTGTAGGGGATCAATTGTAGCCTCTTTTGATCAGAGTGTCGAACCCAACGAGGAGCTGAAGGTAGAACAAATATTCCCTCAACTTCTATCGACCACCGATACAACTCTACGCACAATTGACGTTCGATTTACCTAGAACAAGTATGAAACTATAAGTACTTTGTAGGTGGAGTAGGATACATTTGCAAGATAATAAAGAACACGTAAATAAAAGCTAGGGGGTGTTTAGATAAAGAAACAATTACGTTAGTTTTAGTAGAGAGCTTTTGGTCATAAGAAAGTTATTTGCCCCTAGGCCATCAATAACTAGATCGGTAATCATTATTGCAATTTTATATGAGGGAGAGGCATAAGCTAGCATACTTTCTCTACTTGTATCATATGCACTTGTTATTGGAACTCTAGCACGCATCCGCAACTACCAAAGATCATTAAGGTAAAACCCAACCATAGGATTATAAGGGTATCACGTCCTCTTTACTCCCATACGCAACAACCCACTTACTTGGGTATGTGCTTCTGTCACTCATGCCACCCACCATAAGCGAATCATGAACATATTGCAACACCCTACAGTGAGGATCCCTCACGCTTGTGCGACACGAAGAGCACCATAGTACATCACCAATGATGAAACATACAACTCCAACCAATCATGATCATCAATTAACGCATATGACAAAACGGGTCTACTCAAACATCATAGGATAGCCACACATCATTGGATAATAATATATACCGTTGATCACCATGTTTAAGTAGAGACTACAACAGGGAGAAGGGGTGTTACACCACTGCGTATAGGGGGAGAGAGTTGATGTTGACGGTAGCAAGATTGTTGGTGTAGATTGCCGTCGTGATCCTTGCCCCGGTGGCACTCCGGCGCCACCGGGAGAGAAGGGGTGAGAGCCCCCCCCCTTCTTCTTCTTCCTTGATCGCCCCCTAGATGGGAGGAGGTTTTCCCCTCTGGTCCATGGCCTCCATGGTAGCAGAGGGGTGGGATCCCCTCCGAGATTGGATCTATCTCTCTGTTTCTCTTCTGTTTCGCGACCCCTATTTCTGGCCTTTCACTGTTTCTTAAATTCTCAGAGATATGTACTATTGCAAGGAATCAAACATAACATATTCATTGGTTTACAAGTTTTATGTAGGATTTTATGACTAACCATGTGAATGGCCAATTCATGTTAAATGTCTACATAGATATAAGTGAAGCATGAGAGTTTAATTCTTTCTACAAAAATCTTTCCCAAGCTTTAAAAAATATAAGTTAAGCAAAAGAGCATTCTACAAATAACGGTTTTGCTATGTAGAGAAACAGGCATCCAAATTTCAAATGATATAAGTGAAGCACATGAAGCATTCTATAATGCCATACTCAAAAGATATAAGTGAAGTGCAAAGAGCATTCTATAAAGCAACCAAGGACTATCTCATACTAGCATGGTGCATTTATTAAAAAAAAAGAAAAATCACACGACGCTTCAAGAATTTATGCATATCATGTGAACAAAACAAAAACCGAAACATACCGATAATTGTTGAATAAAGATGGGATGCCTTCGAGGGAATCCCCAAGATTAGACGATTGAGTCTCCTTGAATATTTACTTGGGGTGCCTTGGGCATCCCCAAGTTTTGAGCTCTTTCCTCTCCTCACTCTTCTCATATAAATACCTCATCGATCTTCAAACACTTCATCCACACAAAACTTAACAAAACATTCGTGAGATCCGTTAGTATAATAAAGCAAATCACCACTTTAAGTATTGTTGCAAACCCATTAATATTTTATTTTTGCATTATACCTACTGTATTCTAACTTCACTGTGGCTTATACCTACCGATACAATTCGTAGATTCATCAAAACAAGCAAGCAACATATCAAAAACAGAATCTGTCAAAAAACAGAATAGTTTGTAGTAATCTGAACATTGACCATACTTTTGTAACTCTTAAACTTCTACAAAATTAGTAAAATATTAAAAATTTGTGTAGCAGTACTGTGTAAAAAATTCAAAAACTTTTGGCGTTCTATAAAGCCATCCGGGCATCCAAAATTTTCGGAAATTTCATAAACTTTTGGCATTCCAGTAAAAAATGTAAATTCACGTACTACAGCCAAAGTTTCTATTTTTGCACTCCACATACCAAACAAGCAATCTAATCATCCTAAAGGAAAATCTTGGCACATTATTTTTATAATACAATGGATTTATACAAGGGGATAATTATTTTTGTTGAAAATTTTCTGTAATTCAAGCTTTTCGAAGTTTCCATGGTCATGAACAAACTTCAAGGAGCTCCCCCACTTCAACGGTGCTCGTCTTTCTTACTTTCACTTTTCTTTTTGAAAAGTTCTAGTTTCCCCTAATTTTTTTATTTTTAAAAAACTCTTTAAAAGCACACAACGGAATAAAATGACTCTCTAAAACTTCTGGGTTGTCTCCCTGGCAGTTGTTTCTTTAAAGCCATTAAGCTAGGCATATAGTGCTCAAGTAATTGCTCCACCCGGATCCCAATGTATATCAGAGCCAATTTTAATAACATGATTTGTAATTTAGTATTGAGCACGAAGCAACACATATCATGCAATAGAGAAGTCTAACTATCTTCCTATGCATCGGCATGTCATAAAAGAACAATTCATGCACATCTAGTAAAAGCCAATTGTCCGTGTCCTGGGAATGGGGATACCCAGGCTTGCCTGCCTGCGGCTCGTGACGTGGCTCCCTCAGCGGCCTGGTGCGGCCCAGCTTCATCAACTGCTACTCAGGACCCCCGCAAGGGGCCAAGCCTCACGAGGCGGGCGACGACAAGACCTCCCTGGGGGCAGTATCTCTAGGTTGGCTCCCAAGGAGCGGAGCTATCTATGCAAGGAGCACCTCGCGAGGTTCACATGACGTGAGCCATGATGACCAAGGCCAGGCGGGCGTCAGCCGACGCAGTGTGCCAGTTTCCTCTTTGGTGCTAAGAGGGAAGGCGCAGGCGCGAAGTCCCGAGGGATCAGGCAAAGGTTTCCATATCGGTGCAATAAGACCAAGGATCGTCAAGGCTGCAGAATAGAAGTCATCATGGAGCCCGGCACAGCGTCATCACCAGAGCCTTTGGCAGGCGAAGACTACTTTTGTCAGGATAACATGTACTAGCCGTCCCCCTTCAAATTTGGCCATTGTAGGATCCCTTCCCGCCGATATTTGGGAAGAGGACCAAGGCCACTACAAATAGGACCTAGCCACCACCATAGAGGGCATCTCATCTTGATCTGAGAGGGAGCTCGCCTAGTAGAAGGGACACCACAAGCACGTTCGAGCCCAAGAACACCTCTCCTCCGGAGGTTGTTCATCCCTTGGACTAGTTCATCCTCATCCATACAAGGCAATCCACCACACACACTGGAGTAGGGTATTACACCACAGGGTGCCCCGAACCAGTATAATTCTCGGTGTCCTTTGTTCTTTGAGTTCGTCGAGCTAGGCTGTGGAATCGCAGGGTGAGTGCGCTGGGGAGAGACTGTTCTTCGTGCGCACCCCAGAGTTCGAACCTCTCAAGGGTTTGCGGAACCGGGAATACGACATTTCGCTCGCTAGGTAGGGGTGTGCCAAAGTTCGGCCTCTTCGTCCACCCTGCTCTCCATCCGCCAGGCTCTTATGGTGGGCGCCTCTTCTCCGACCAGCTCGATGGGCGCGCGCGGCGGCGTTGCAGGCCACTGAGCCTTCACCCCCGCCTTGCGACAGGTGCAGTGGCCACTCGGGTTTAGGCCGGAGATGCCACCCCGTTATGACGGAGCGGCAGATCCGGTTGTCTTCCTTCCGGCCTACGAGGAGGCCGTTTCGGCGCCCGGCGGCGACAACAAGGTCATGGCCGGCTGGCTCCCCATGGCACTCACCGGCGTACCACGCGCCTGGTTTCTCAGCTTGCCAGAGTCGTCTGTGGCATCCTGGGAGGAGTTGCGTTGTCTCTTCACTGCACGCTTCACGGCGCCGGCACCCCACGCCATCGCGAACCTCCTTGGCGGCTCTGAGGTGCCGCCCACAGATCGCCGCATCAAGCAGTTCTTCCATCAAGTGGGCTCCACCCGGGCCTCGCCTTCGACTCCAGAGACCACCCAGCGGTCATCGCAGGTGCGAGCGCGCTCCCGAAGCTCTACACCCCACTATCTGCCATGTGGCGGTAACCAAGACCCTCATCAACGGTGGGGCCAGGCTCAACGTGCTCTCCCCAGAAGCATTTGGCATGCTCCATGTGGCGCCCGTCAGCAGCACCAACAGCCCCATGGGGCAGATCTGGCTCCCGTCACCTTCGGCACCCAAAAAAACTACCGCACCGAGCTTATCAACTTCGACATCGTGTGCATCGGCCTCCCCTACAACGCCGTTCTTGGGTACCCAGCCTTAGCCAAGTTCATGGCGGCAACTCACCCAGCCTACAACCTCATGAAGATGTCGGGGAGCAACGGCGTCCTCACTGTGGCCGCAGATACCAAGGAGGCCCTGGAGGACCTCAAGCTTGCCTTCAGGTTCGCAGCGGTGGCACGCCCGGCCGACGGAGCAGCTCCGGAGGCCGTGGGGGCTGCGCCAGCCAAAAAGAAGCAGCTTTTCTCTCATGACCGGGCCGAGAGGAAGCAGGTGCTGGTGGATGAACATGGGACGTCAGGAGCCACCTTCACCATAGGCGCTGGCCTTCCCCAAGCTCAAGAAAATACGATGGTCAGATTCTTGCGCGCCAACAAGGAGGCGTTCGCATGGGAACCCAAGGACCTGACAGGAGTCCCAAGGGGGCGATTGAGCATCACCTAAATGTATGCCCCCAACATGCGCCCAGTAAAGCAGAAGGCCAGGCGCCAGTCCGCTGAGAGGCAGTCTTTCATCATACAGGAGACTACTAAGTTGCAAGAAGCTGGCGTGATCCGTGAGGTGTGATATCCGGAGTGGTTGGCAAATCTGGTAGTCGTGCCCAAGAAAGGTGGGAAGGAGCGCATGTGTGTCGACTTCACCAACCTCAACAAGGCCTGTCCACAAGACCCATTCCCACTATCGCGCATCGACCAGATTGTCGACTCCACCACCGAGTGCAACCTGCTGTGTTGCCTGGACGCCTTTTCGGGCTACCATCAGATCAAGATGGCGGTACAAGACGTTGAGAAGACCGCCTTCTTCACCCCGTGCGGAGTATACTTCTACAATTGTATGTCGTTCGGGTTACGGAATGCAGGAGCAACTTTCCGGTGGCTGATGCATATCACCCTGGGAGAGCAACTCGGGAGGAACGCTGAGGCTTACGTTGATGACATCATGGTAAAATCTTGGGAGGCCAAGACCCTCATTGAATACTTGGAAGAGACCTTCGCCAGCCTGTGCAAGGTAGACCTGCAGCTCAACCAGGAGAAGTGTGTGTTCGGCATCCCATCAGGCAAGCTGCTGGGTTTCCTGGTGTCGCACAGAGGAATCAAGGCTAACCCCAAGAAGGTCAAGGCCATAGAAAAGATGAGTCCACCAAAGACCCTCAAGGAGATGCAAAAGATGGCCGGCTGCATGACCTCGCTCGGGCGTTTTATCTCCAAGCTGGGGGACCGTGCCCTTCCCTTCTTCAAATTGATGAAAAGGAAAGGCTTGTTTGAGTGGACCCCAGAGGCCGATGCAGCATTCAAAAACCTCAAGAAGTACCTCACTAGCCTATCGGTAATGGTGGCACCGAAGCCCCGAGAGCCCTCGGTACTTTACCTAGCCAGGACACCACACTCCGCTAGTGCAGCGCTGGTGGCAGTCCGGGAGGAGCCCCAGGACAAGGCCGCACAGCCCCATGATGTCTACTACGCACCCTTCTTCTTGTAGACGTTGTTGGGGCTCCAAGTGCAGAGGTTTGTAGAACAATAGCAAATTTCCCTCAAGTGGATGACCTAAGGTTTATAAATCCGTGGGAGGCGTAGGATGAAGATGGTCTCTCTCAAACAAACCTGCAACCAAATAATAAATAGTCTCTTGTGTCCCCAACACACCCAATACAATGGTAAATTGTATAGGTGCACTAGTTCGGCGAAGAGATGGTGATACAAGTGCAATATATATGGTAGATATAGGTTTTTGTAAACTGAAAATATATAAACAGCAAGGTAACTAAAGATAAAAGTGAGCATAAAATGTGTTGCAATGATAGTAGGCAAGGCCTAGGGTTCATACTTTCACTAGTGCAAGTTCTCTCAACAAGGATAACATAATTGGATCATATTACTAGCCCTCAACATGCAACAAAGAGTCAATCCAAAGTAACTAATAGCGGAGAACAAACGAAGAGATTATGGTAGGGTACGAAACCACCTCAAAGTTATTCTTTCTGATCGATCTATTCAAGAGTCTGTAGTAACGTTCAATCTATCATAGAGTTCATACTAGAATAACACCTTAAGATACAAATCAACCAAAACCCTAATGTCACCTAGATACTCCATTGTCACCTCAAGTATCCGTGAGCATGATTATACGATATGCATCACATAATCTCAGAAATAATTATTCAACCAACACACAGAACTTCAAAGAGTGCCCCGAAGTTTCTACCGGAGAGTCAAGACGAAAACGTGTGCCAACCCCTATGCATAGATTCCCAAGGTCACGGAACCCGCAAGTTGATCACCAAAACATACATCAAGTAGATCACATGATATCCCATTGTCACCACAGATAAGCACGTGCAAGACATACATTAAGTGTTCTCCAATCCTTAAAGACTCAATCCGATAAGATAACTTCAAAGGGAAAACTCAATCCATTACAAGAGAGTAGAGGGGGGGAAGCATCATAAGATCCAACTAAAATAGCAAAGCTCGCGATACATCAAGATCGTGCCATCTCAAGAACACCAGAGAGAGAGAGAGATGAAACACATAGCTACTTGTACATACCCTCAGCCCCGAGGGTGGACTACTCCCTCCTCCTCATGGAGAGCGCTGGGATGATGAAGATGGCCACCGGTGAGGGTTCCCCCCTCCGGCAGGGTGCCGGAACGGGGTCTAGATTGGTTTTTGGTGGCTACAGAGGCTTTCGGCGGCGAAACTCCCAATCTAGGTTAATTTCTGAAGGTTTCAATATTTATAGGATTTTTTGCCGTAGGGCACAAGTCAGGGGGGCTTCTGGGCTGTCCATGAGATAGGAGGGCATGCCCCCTGCCCAGGGCGCGCCCCACCCTCCTGGGCAGCCCATGGCTCTCCTGGCCCAACTCTTTTACTTCGGGGGCTTCTTTTGGTCCAGCAAAAATCATCAAAAATTGGCACGTCAATTGGACTCCGTTTGATATTCCTTTTCTGTAAAACCCTAAAACAGGAGAAAAACAAAAACTGGCACTCGGCTCTGGGTCAATAGGTTAGTCCCAAAAATCATATAAAAGTGTATATAAAATCCCATAAGACATCCTAGAAGGATAATGTAATAGCATGGAACAATAAAAAATTATAGATATGTTGGAGACGTATCAAGCATCCCCAAGCTTAATTCTTGCTCGTCCTTGAGTAGGTAAATGATAAAGACAGAATTTTTGATGTGGAATGCTAACCAACATAATTTTCAATGCCATTCTCTTAACTGTGGTTTGAATGTTCAGATCTGAAAGATTCAAGACAAAAGTCTTTATTGACATGAGAAATAATAATACTTCAAGCATACTAACAAAGCAATCATGTCTTCTCAAAATACTATGGCTAAAGAAAGTTATCCCTACAAAATCATATAGTCTGGCTATGCTCCCTCTTCATCACACAAAATATACATATCATGCACAATCCCGATTTCAGCCAAGCACTTATTTTCATACTCTATTCTTTCAAACTTTTCAACTTTCACGCAATACATGAGCGTGAGCCATGGACATACACTACTGGAATCTGGAAATTTGCCATCAGCCAGCTCTTTGCCATCTGCCAGCTGATGGCAAAGAACGTCTTTGCCATCTGCTTATAAAAAACAGATGGCAAAGAACTGACAGACGGCAAAGAACATGGTTGCCATCAGCCAATTCTTTGCCATCTGCTAGCAGATGGCATATAATCTTTGCCATGTGCTAGCATATGACAAAGAGGTTGGCAAATCCTGTGGCCGTCAAGAGTGTAACGGCGTATCAGCCCCACCTCTTTGCCATCTGCCAGCAGACGGCAAAGATTCTTTGCCATCTCCTAGCAGATGGCAAAGAGATGGGGTTATTTTTTCCAGATAAAAAAACTGTGGGGTTATCCCTTCCCTCTCTCCCCTCCTCTCCCTCTCTCCCCTCCTCTCCCACGCATCTCACCAGCCGCCGCCCCACCACCCCGCCGCCCCGCCGCCCCACCACCACACCACCCCCGCGCCGCCGCCCCACCACCCCGCCGCCCGCGGAGGCACCCCCTTTCACCCGTGCGACCACGAATAGAAGGAGAAAAGGAAAGGGAGCTCGGCGGCGATCACCACGATGCTCGGCGGCTGCGCAGGTAGCCTTCCTCGAAGGCGTGTGGCCTGGGCGTCGCGACGGCACTGCAAGTGGTGGTCGTGGCAACGCTGCAAATGGTGGGCACGGCGGCGTTGGTTCAACCACGGTCGCCACAGACCGCAGAAGGACGAGCATCCAGCGCCGCCACCAGTATTTAAGTTCGTGCTCCTCCCTTTTTTCTCACACACATGACACAGCGAGCACGCTGCCCTTCTCCGTGCATGCGGATGCCCTTCCTCTTACACCATGTCGCTTTCTTGTTTTGCTAGCCCCCTTCCTCCTGATAGGTAGCATCTTTTTATTGATCTGATTGCTTCCAAAATTTCACTGCTTATGTCTGTAATTCCCTTTGGATCTCACTTGGCATTTTTTGCCCACGAGGTGTTTGTTTTAATGTCTGAATGGGAACTGCAACTGACAATGTGCTCAAAGAAGACGCTTAATAGTGATAAATTGATAGGTATGCCATGATGGATTATCCTCTTGTTTGTTTCATCTTTGTACAATTACTAATTTTCGAATCTTATGTTCTATATACATCTGCCATATAGTTTATGAAGTCCAATGTGGTTAGCTCTGCATTCGGATGCTTATTACCTCACTAGTCCAACCAAAGCTAAGCATGTCTGCGTATGAAAGGATTCATCTAGCGTCAGTCTCCTCAATGTTCAGTTTACATCCTTAATTTCATGGCAATGCTTGATATCTAAAATAGTTCATATGGACAACAATCCCGGATAAGTAACCAATATTTTATTAATCCTTCTCTAATTACTCGGGGTCTGCGTATGAAAGGATCCATCGCACCTTATGCTTGCTTGCTTTGTTTCTAGTGTCTTAGATTCTCTGGCTGCCAGCACATGTGAATTGATTTAATCCTTTAAACTTGACAGAAGATGGTCTTCATCACAAATTACTACTGTGAAAATGGTTTGGAATAAATTATTTATTCTCCGCTTTGTCGTAAAGGAAGGTGCTCTCAGCAGGGAAGGGGTTTATTAAATGTTGGATTGGCATAAGGCGCGGTGTGCGCAGCGACATCCATGTACACTCGACGCCAGCGTGTGAATCTATGGCAACCATCATATGCATAGCTAACGAGCAAGACAAACAGTGCGAATAGGAAAGTTCCATAATTTCATTTCTCACTCCAGTGAAAATGGATGCATCAGCTCCCAGGATGAGTGGTCGGTGTGGCGATCGACAGGCAGGCGGGGCAGCATGGCGAGTGGCGGTTGGCCTCAGTGTCGGGCGGTGCTATGGTGGGTGATCATGGCAGCGCTGCGGTGGATGGTCACATTGATGTTTAGGCGGAGCCGACACTATTTGTGGTGGTCAGCATCTGGGCCTCTAATCCACCACAGCCAGTTCGAGCCCTGTGACTTCCTCCCTCTCGCCTCATAGATACAATTTCCCGTCCCTTCCACCTTCCATCTCCCTTTCTTTCTTTATCTTTTATTCCTCATTCGTTGATCTTTGTACTACTATTTCACGCGTACATGCCTTTTTGTCATTAAGTCGTTCCCTGTTTTTAGCTGCAGGTACATAAACCAAAATTCTTTTAGTTGTACATAAAACCAAAATTCTTTGTTATGTGCAACTATGTGTTGTAGTGTCCCTGTTATAGCTGCTTGGTAGATTGGAAGTTCTTGTAATTTGGGCTTCACATTTGCGTGTGCATGCTAAATATATCAGTATATTGTCATTCTCTTTAGAGGGGGTAAACGATTTTCTTATCTCAGTTGTTGTACCATGATGATGTTCTTATCTCAGTTGTCGCAGCAGTGCTGCGGTGGGTTGTCATGGTGGCACTACCTCCCTTAACGGCGACAACATTGTCTGAGGTTTTGTGTTTATTTTGGTTAGGTGTGTGTAGGTGAGGAGCTCATAGGAGGCGCGAGAAACCCTGATCCTATTGCTTTCAGTTCCAATCATTTTCATGTTTGTTACACCTCGTCATGTTCTTCCCTAATTTCTACATTGGCGTTCAGTTTTTGTGGAGGCTGCAGACTGGAGAGATCACGAGAAAAGACCTCCTACCCGATGAGGTAACTTGAATTTTACAATATATGCTTGCTTATGTTTGCACTTTTGCATGTATGCTCTGTAATTGGTTTTTCTTAGGAACACTCTAATTCTTGTGTATTTGTATCTCCATGTAGCTTTGTTGGATGTCTTTTCAGATTAGGAAATTTGGATCTGTTGTTTCTTTCAATCCACGCTAGGGCAGAGGTGTAGAGCAGTGTTTGTTTAGAATATATGTGCTCCTTGACATGGAAGCATCAACTACTATGAAATGGCTAAATTTTTTCCAGGTACAAGTAAAGTATGTAGGGAGAATATTTGGTTTGTTCTTTACAGTATTTAGGTTTGATTTTTCACATTCCACAATGAAGATATGGATTTTGTTTCACTGCCCTATGGGAAATCATTCAGTATTTACATGCTTCTGAATTAATTTAATTTATTTGTTGGAATGGGTTGGCGTGACTCCCCAATAAGCAAATGATGGCCTTAAAATGATGTGTGGTCAGTAAGTACTCCTGCCCTAGTTGGTTATCATTTAGTTGTCAATTGTTCTTTTTCACACTCGCTTCCTTGTTTTTAAATAAAATCCAGTCATCTGAGTGCCTTCTCATCTGTATTTTCAGTTACGTATGACGAGACAAGAAATTACGTTGGCTCATCCTGGATGGGATAATGACTTTTTCCAGGTCGGTGTTCTAATTTTGAGTCCAAATTCAGACTTATAATAGAAAAACGAAGGAAATTACGTAATGTAGTACTAGTACAGTACTTTACGAAGAACCAGCCTTTCCCTTAAAAGAAAGAGAGAGAGAAGAACTCAGTCTTATATCTAAAAAAACTAGGAACACAACCAGATTTTTTTTCACCTGCAACCATAATTCATTGACTTAATTTTACAGCAGCCTTTGTTTTTCAGGTGGTGCATTTGGTCCAGCCTCCACGACGTAAGGTGTAGTAATTTTACCTCACGCTCATATATTTCTCTTACGATCCTTATTGATCGTGAGACCTTTTCTTTGAGGCAACGTCGTAATCTTACCACATGCATGAGGTAAATTACCTCACGACCTTCCAACCGTGGCTTGGCTTTGCGTAATTTCTCCTTTGCCATTTACGTTGTGTTTTCTTCTTTGATTGCATACCTTCTACATGTGTTTTCTTGTTTGATTGCAGACCTTCTAATCCGTGTTTTCTTGTTTGATTGCAGACCTTCTACTGGTGTGCTGAGGGACAGGAGGAGGCCGCGGCTCGGGTTACCGACGCCGAGTGCAGGCGCCTACTTGGAAACTTTCAGCACGAGGCTCGGACGCAGGCTGTTCGAGACTGCTTAGCACAGACTGGTATTAGGAGGAGAAAAGAGAAGTGCCGGAACAAGTATCTGAGTAAGGAGAAGTACATGAAGGTAATTACCTATTCTTAAGGCCTTGTACTTAGTTTCCTTGATTTGATTCGTAGGCGTAGTGCTCAAATTTCTCTTGCTTAACTTAGGTGCCCCCGAGATGGTGTGCAGACAAGATGGACTGCTGGGAGGCGTTGGTGGATGAGTGGTGCTTAATATAGTTTTATTGTGATGACATGTTGTAGGAGGAGAGGAACCGGAACGACTCGGCTAACCGGGCCATATATGATCTCTTCGTGGTAAGTTTCTTCTGCATATTAGCTAAATCATGCACGCAATGTTCCTTTCATTAGTAACTAATATGATTGACTCGTCAAAACCAAATGTGCAGTCCATGTGCGAGAAGAACGGCCAGACCCCTCCGTCGATGCCAGTCATTGCTCCGGCGGGCACGGTGAGTTTCATTTGAACGGTCATTAGTTACTAGTCTTCACATTTGAGTTGCATCATGCGAACGATACATTGGAAATAATCTCTGGTGCAGCGTAACTCCCGACAAGCATCGACCGATCCTTCTCCGTCTGCCACTGGCGCGACCGATCCTACAACTACACCTACACCTCCACCTCCCTGATGACGGTAAGTTTCCCAAGTGTTTTGCTTAATAGAGTTTTGTTGTGATGCCATGTTGTATCTACACATATCGTGCATAATGTGTGTATGTTTGAAATGCATTGTATGTGTGGGATTCGACACCTAGTCGTGTGCCTTTGGTAGCCTTCCATATAGGGAAATGCCTTCTAGTGCTTCCACTGAGCCATGGTAGTTCGCTACTGCTCCGGAACACATGGATTGACCGGCATGTGTCCATCTTTGCTCCTGTGTCTGTCCCTACGGGGAAATGTCACGCGGTGTATCACCGAAGTCCTTGTAGCTTGCTACGACTTGGTTGCACTCGCTGATGACCGACACGTGCATTGCTTGGTCATGTATGCATGTCCCTGTACGTTTGTGCCACCTTGGTTCTATGACTAGTCATGTCGGCCCGGGTTCTCTGCCATATGGATACTAGTGACATAATCATATACTTAGAATTTCTTCCTCCAAAATGACTCAATATGCTTAGCTAGCTCAAAAATGACATAATAAGCGTAATTAGCTCCAAAATGACATATTTAACCTAGGATAGCTCTAAAATGACCTATACTTAGCATTTTTCCTCCAAAATTACTTAATATGCTTAGCTAGCTTAAAAATGATATATTTAATATAGGATAGCTCTAAAATGACATATACTTAGCATCTTTTCCTCCAAAATGACTTAATATGCTTAGCTAACTCTAAAATGACATAATATGCTTAAGAAATGACATATTTTAGGTCCTAAATGACTTCATATGCTTAGCTAGCTCCAAAATGACATGATAACCTTACTTACCTCCAAAATGACCTATTTAACCTAGGCTAGCTCTAAAATGACCTATACTTAGCATTTTTTCCTCCTAAATGACTCAATATGCTTAGCTAGCTAAAAAATTACATAAAAAGCTTAATTAGCTCCAAAATGACCTATTTAACCTAGGATAGCTCTAAAATGACCTATACTTAGCATTTTTTCCCTCCAAAATGACTTAATATGCTTAGCTAGCCTAAAAATGACCTATTTAACCTAGGATTGCTCTAAAATGACCTATACTTAGCATCTTTTCCTCCAAAATGACTTAATATGATTAACTAGCTCTAAAATGACATAATATGCTTAAGAAATGACATATTTTAGCTCCTAAATGACTTCATATGCTTAGCTAGCTCCAAAATGACATAATGACCTTACTTAGCTCCAAAATGACCTATTTTACAGATATAAGTTGCATCATCATAATCTTCACATTTTTGTTGCATCATAATAATCTTCTTCTTCTAGTCTTCTTCTTCTAACTTTCTTCTTTCCCATTTTACAGATTTGCTTAAGATCACGGAAGCTTGGGTTGATGGAGTGCTTGTATTTAGTTTTTGTTTTGACCTTGTGAAACTTGCTACCTATGGATGAAACCGTGTAATATTGATGAAACTATGTATATGTATGGATGAAACTTGATACTATTGGTAACATGTCTTGGATATATATATGTGTTCATGACTATTGGTAATATGTGTTGAATATGCTATATTGGTCATATAAATATATTTGTGTTTGATTTTCTGTGAAAATGAATTGATATAAGAAAAAACAAAATTAAATGGGGCAATATATGCACTTTACCATCAGCTGGCAGATGGCAAAGAGCTTTGCCATCAGCTGGCAGATGGCAAAGAGGCCACGTGTCATCTACATGTAAAATTTGGGCTGGCCTATTTGGGCTCTTTGCCATTTGCCAGCAGATGGCAAAGCTCTTTGCCATCTGCTAGCAGACGGCAAAGCATGCAGCCTTTGCCATCTGCTGGCAGACGGCAAAGAGCCTGCAGCCTTTGCCATCTGCTCACAGATGGCAAAGTATGCCGTTAGCCTTCTAACGGGGCTAACCCCGTTAAGAGGCTTTGTCATCTGCCAGCTGATGGCAAAGGGACAGGATCTTTGCCATCGGCCAG